>LPNX010334944.1:41019-143418 GCA_001517045.1 Pseudotsuga menziesii | reverse complement strand
AATTGACATATTCATAAGAAACATACATGGGGAAATTTAAATTATGATACATACCTCATCATGCTAGATCCCACCTATTATCATACAACCAAGCCCTTCGTATCATCTCTTATAACAATGGTCTCCATTAGTCTCTCGTGCTCTGTATCCGGTAAGAAGTAGCATACCTTTGATGAATTTAGGCTAGGCATTGTTCGTACCTGGAGGTTTGTACCAATGATTAAGTTGGTAAAGTGATACACACTTGCACCTGGTTTGTAATCCCTATAAACATATCCACTCTTCTTTCTTGCATTGTTGTCATGTGTAAGGTATTCACCTTTAACAGCCATAGACCCAGTGGGGAAGTGGTTGTTTTCATCATCAGTCGTGGACATAATGAGGGTTTGTTTTCCCTCTATACAGCGTGCCAACCAGTAATCACCACCCCATTCACTATCTTTTGAGGCAACCACTGTGTATATGTGTCTTGCATAGTATGATTGTAGGTATATGATCAAATATTTTTCGTGTGATACAAGGCCATTAATGTGAGTTTCAAGACTACGTAAATTTAACAAATTTTTTTTAAGGAAATGCATCATACCAGGTTGTACAAGGTCTGATACATGATCAAAATCTATAGAAATACACGATTGGTCTTCTTCCAACGGATTTAACTCAACAATTACACGCTGATCAAGTGGAAGTGATATGCGATCCCATCCATCAACCCAATCCAATGATTCACACACATCCCAGTCACCATCACAGCAAGGCGGGAAAAAACAAGCGAGTTTTCTGGTCCAAATTTCAAATACTGGGTTATCAGAACTTCGAACCGAATGAAAGCCACGAGTGCCAGGAACAGACTTGCATTTCCATGCATGTGAACGATCTATGTCTACCACCTCCCAAAAAAATCTCTTCACATGTCTCTTTCTTGTGGATTCTGCTCGCATAGCTGATTCCTCTCCCATTACTGACATGCACCACCTGCCTATAGATTGAGCATTTCGAATAGTAGATATTGTAGATAATTTCAATTCCTCTCTTCGTAGGGCTGTTTTGACACATGCTCCGGCTCCATCATGGTCTCCTTTACCATGCCCAGTCTCAAAATAGTTCCACATATGTGGAACTTTGTAGTTTTTATGCAATGAACACAACCATTGAAATATGCGTGCATTTTTGAATTGACCAGCACATCCATCAGACCAAATCTAGTGTTGATCCATTTGTATGTTCCTACCCTTCAAATGATCATAGAACATGATGAAGCAATGCCGCACATAGTGGAAGTCATGGCACCTATCATCACTTATGTAGAAGTGATATTCCTTTAGAATTTCTCTTTGCTCTTCACTACTGTTCGGGCCATGCCTATATGTGATATGCACCATCAAGGAAACCTGCTCAGAGTGATAATACTGACTTTGGATCTCATTTTGAGGTTGTAGAGTGTATTTCTCGGCAAAATCAACAACTGAAAGTATAGTACCACAAGGAAATGTATCTCTGTATATTCTAAACTTCTCATCCTGCCATCGTGCTAAGTGGACATGCTGAACATATTGACGTGTCTTTTCAATAAATTCCTTGACGAAGACACTAACTTCTACCTGTTGACACAAGATGTTCTCAATATCAGGTTTTTTTGTAAGTAAAGAATGAAATGCAACTATTCTGAACATAATTTTATAGATACATGCATGTACCTGAGATGTCACCAATTGTATTTTTCTTTCTTTCTTTCCCTGGGACTATTTCATAGCTGATATATTTGAAACTTTTCATGTCTGTAACCATATTCCAAAATTCATTGTCTCCAGTCTCGTGCATACATTGGCTCAATAATGCCATTCCAGCACAGTTGGAGCAAGTTCCATCTAAACAGGATTTTGCATAGTAAGTTTTCCCCTCAGGCCTATTGCACATGATACTATGAATGAATTCTCTTGATGAGGTTGGTGGTATTGTCAAGGAGCAATCCTGCACATGGTTAGTATGCAACACATGACGAATGTACAAAAATGTTTCATAGTAATATTCATATTCTACATGGTATCTACAACAACAAGTGTTACAAAGATTATTTATTCTAACATACCAAAGCTTACATTTCTCAAAAGATCTTTGCCCCAAATTCAATTGTCTATGTTCATTCCTAAATTTCTCATATAGTTCTGTCTGTGTTATATCAAGAAGATGCTTAATATGTGGTTCACGGTCCTTTGAACCCCTTCTCAGTTTTAGTACATCCTTCCGGTTTGAAGAAGGCCTTGTGTGATCATGCCAAAAAATCTGCACTAGTCCCTTTACTGCATCAACTAGCTTCATGTCACGACGTGGCAATGGACCAGTAAAGGCCCAAAAATCTGTCTGGGTGGTTGTGTCGAGATGTTCTCTTCTAATAGAATACCTACGGAGGGTTTTTAAATTCAAATTAACTAGTTTAGATGTAGGCTTGAGAAAACCAAGGACCCTGGTGTTCTTATTCACAATTGCTTGTGACAACACACGACGAGCCGCATGGCGGTCCTTTGACCATGTGTTCTTACCAATTTTACCAAAGGCATCTACTAAGATTTTAACTATATGAGAACTTGGTCCAGAAGCCTTCATCATCTTTATCCCTAACAATTTCCTAACAATATTCATGCCCCTAGATTTTAACAATGATAAAAATAATCTACATTTATCTCCATCACATTTCTCCTCAAAATATTTATTTAGTATCTGTTGAGTTTGATAAGCAATACTACGTTTAGATAGTGTACCTTCAATGGAATTGAGGAGTCCTTCATCAACTTGTATACGCTTCGGAGTTCTTTGACGTGTGCTTTCTAATGGAGGTAAGGGGATTGGATTTCTATCATCTAGTGCATCAACAATACGCTCTGGCATTTCAGTAGCAACTTGTTGTCCTTCACTCTCTTCCTGGTAGTTGGATGGTGGAAGTCCAACATCCTCATCGATGTTTCGATTAATATTTTCTTCTTCAACAGTAGGCTCCATGTACACTGCCTCTTCATGAGCTTCGTCTTGAGATGGTCCCTCTAGTGAATGCGGAATTTCTTCTTGTGTTGGATTAATAGGATGAACCGCTGTATCCTCTATAATTGGATTTGGATTAGTTTCCAAAGAAAGTCTCCGATTCATCATGTCTATTCTTTTCTTTTCTTTCTCTTCTTCAATGACTTCTTGAGGTATCTTCTTCCTTGATTATTTTCTTCCTCAATTATGTACATTCCCCATCACCACAATTATCAATGTCAATATAGTTTTTTTTTGTTGCTCCTCAATTACAAGCTTCCAAACCTTTAACTTGCTTTAATATAACTATTAATCCTTCAAGGTGCTTCAATCTTCCTTCTCAACTGTCATATTTCCCATCTAAACAATAATGAATGGGAAAATTTACCTTTGGTTCTCTTGAATAATAAGGAAATGAAATTTATATCCACCATCACCATGAAATGACATTGAAGCTTGATATCTTATCCTGTGTGCTCCTCAACCATGGAAGATGTCCTCAATGTTGCACCTGTATAACAAAAATAATGATGGAGATGGTGTGGATTGTGAGTATTTTGAAAGGCAAACTCGTGGTCTTGAAAAATATTGCGCGCAAATAGAAATTTTGAGAAAACACGCAGTGAATTTGCTCTCGGACAATGACAATTCACTGTTTTAACAGTCCCAAAATGCGCACGCGATTTGACCACTAAAAGCACGTACGTGATTTGTATAACAAAAACGTGCATGCGATATATTCAACCACAATTAATGGGGTGGGTGCACGGCTAAACGTAATCAACTTGCATAATCTAATCAAAATTTAATACAAGTGGGTGCACGGCTTATTTCATTTTTATAATACATAAAAATTTAATTTCAAATCCCAATCTATTAAAAAGAAATGGACGTAAAGTTACATTTCAAATTTTTTCAATTTTTAATATTATCCTTGTCCACACTAGTATTATCCTTATCCTTCAACAATATTATCCTTGTCCACACTAATATGAGTTGAAATTCCTTGGACTTTTCCACCAATGATTATTCCAAACCTTGCGAATGCCAAACTTTGGCATTTTCTTCAATAATTCAACCACATCAATCTTTTAGCTCGTTTGATGAATACATTAAGGTTCACCATCTCCATAATGCATTTTCCTATACCAATTTATCATTGTTGAATTATTTCCAACTTGGACTTTAGGATTAGCAATTACTTAGCCCAAATCACCCCCTAGGTGAATTAACATGAACAACTCTAAGTGACTTAGGCACTTGTGTTCCATGGCCAAATTTTGGGACATTACAACAAATGATGACATATATCATCATGGTATCTTAGATACCGAAAGGAAAACAAATTAGTATTGGTCTCTATTTAACCAATAAAGTATAAGTGCACTGTTATTCCTTAAGTATTGCTAAACAAGAAATTACCCACATAAGGAAATGATTGAGTATTTTCTTAAGAAAAAATCTAATGATGTTGATGAGGATGATGATGTTGACGGTGATGATGATGAGGAGGAGGATGATGATGTTCACAATGTTGATGGTGATGATGAATGATGATGGATGATGATGATGATGTTCACGATGTTGATGGGCATGATGACTAATGATGATGAGGATGATGAGGATGATGACGATGATGTTGATGGTGATGAGGATGACGAGGATGTTCATGATGTTCATGATCTTGATGATGAGGATGATGATGATGATGTTGATGGTGATGATGATGAGGATGATGATGATGATGTTCATGATGTTGATGGGCATGATGACTAATGATGATGAGGATGATGAGGATGATGATGAGGATGATGATGAGGATGATGATGATGACGATGATGATGATGATGATGATGTTGATGGTGATGAGGATGATGAGGATGTTCATGATGTTGATGATGATGATGATGAGGATGATGATGATGAAGGTGATGTTCATGGTGAGGATGATGATGGTGTTCATGATGTTGATGGTGATGATGCTGATGATGATGTTGATGGTGTTGATGGTGATGATGATGATGAGGATGATGATGATGATGTTCATGATGTTGATGTTGATCATGAGGAGGAGGATGATGATGATGATGATGTTCATGATGTTCATGATGTTGATGATGAGGATGATGATGATGATGTTGATGGTAATGATGATGATGATGATCTTCACGATGTTGGTGGTGATGATCAATGATGTTGATGATGATGACGATGATCAAGGTGATGAGGATGATGATGATGATGAGGATGATGTTGATGGTGATGAGGATGATGAGGATGCTCATGATGTTCATGATGTTGAAGATGATGATGTTCACGATGTTGATGGTGATGATGAATGATGATGGATGATGATGATGATGTTCACGATGTTGATGGGCACAATGACTGATGATGATGAGGATGATGACGATGATGAGGATGATGTTGATGGTGATGAGGATGATGAGGATGTTCATGATGTTCATGATGTTGATGATGAGGATGATGATGATGATGTTCATGATGTTGATGGTGATGAGGATGATGAGGATGTTCATGATGTTCATGATGTTGATGATGAGGATGATGATGATGATGTTCATGATGTTGATGGTGATGATGATTAGGAGGATGATGATGATGATGTTCATGATGATGTTGATGGTGATGAGGATGAGGATGATGTTCATGATGTTGATGATGAGGATGATGATGATGATTTTCATGATGTTGATGGTGATGATGATCAGGATGATGATGATGATGATGTTCTTGATGATGTTGATGGTGATGAGGATGAGGATGATGTTGATGGTGATGAGGATGAGGATGATATTCCTTTCATAAGCTCTCTTAATCACTGCTTCAGTGGCCCTGGGATGGACACCAAGCAAGTCGTAATAACGGGTTCCCTTCACCATTTCTACGAATCTCTCGCAGATTCAAGAATTCCGGAAGAATCAGCTGCGAATTCGGTGTTCCCCGCGAGCTCTGCTAGCTTGGATCGGAAAGTCAACAATAGGAGAAATCAGGCTAATGATATGTTTCATATTATTTCCTGTATTTACATAGATATGAAAATTGACAATTGACAACAAAAAGCCAAAAAATTTAACATATAAAAGAGAAAAGAGATAGAAGAGAGTCTTACTTTAATATTATCGCCTTTCCTTTCGCAGCAATCTTCTGTATCGCAAAGAAATTGAATTAAGATCTGAAGAATCTGTTCACAAATCTTATTATGAAATTAAACATAAGATGTCTTTACTATATATAGAGTTTAATTTAACATTTTCCTTAATAAAATAAAATTTAATATTTTTTTCAATAAAATAATGTTATGTAGTTTTGTTATCCACTTTTAAAAATTAAATAAACAAAAATTAAGTAGTTTTTAACCTTTTTTCTAAAAAAATATTAAAACATTATTGATTCTTGAAAATTGACTTTGACAGAGTGGTTATTTTCCCCAAAAATTTACTTTTGTAACCTTGTTTGACCAAGTTCCCAATTTGGGACCACATGGCATTGCTTGAGTTTGCTACGACATGGCTCTCTCCTCTCTACTCTCTAAGAGGACCACAAATTAACTTAATCCCCAAATAAAGCAATAACAACATCTAAGCAAGTGAGCCCTTTCCTTCTTAATCATGATTCAAACACCCATGGTTTGACCCCTTGTACCCCTATTTTCATGGAGATGGAAATAAACAACAAAAATGTCCAACCTATTTAATTGAATTGGATCCAATCATTTTCTATTTTAATAATTATTTGATTAATCCTTTCCTTTTTGACCAAGTCCCTTCAATATTTTAACATTTTTTTTTAACTTTGTTATGTACTCCAACACAATGCCAATCCATGAAATTTTAGAATAATTATGGTGAAGGATTTGGGGGCCTAATTGTGGGATGCAGTCGTTTTCACTCTCCCTCCTTCATTGTTCATTTTAATATAATTTCTGTTTATTTTTATTACCCATTTGAAAATATATTGTCTCCAATGTTGATTTAATAATTACTAGTTACATCATTTATTGAAACATAATTATTATGATGATGATGATGGTTAACGTCCACTGAGACCAAACTTTGGTCTATCAGACCTAAAGAAACAAATTAATTAGTTTGTTTTAAAATTGTATTCCTATGCTCAAAGAGCTTGGTGAGAAGCATCCCGAGCTCACTATAATTTTGACAAGTTAAAAGGCCAGGAAGGTCGGTATTGCAACAAAGATTTTGAAACGAAGATCTAATGTAGGTGTACGCAGGACACTCTAAGAGGAAGTGGTTTTTGTCTTCAATGTTCCTATTCTCATAGAGACGACAGATCGTTTCCACCCATGGTGTTTTAGGAACTGTCCAAAGACCTGTTTCACTATGGAGCTCATGAAAGTTCGTTCTTATCTTTGCTCTATTAATTTTTTTCTTTGAACTTGTTAATACAGAGAGATGCTTTTGATCTTCTAGAGTATGGTTGATGACCTCCTTGTAATATCGTAATTTTCTTTTAGCCTCTAAATATTTCTCACAAATAATATGCTAATAAGGGGTGATAACCGAACCATTTTTTGGTGGCTACTACCATATTTATTTTCTAATTTAGCTATTGGTGATGGAGTGTGGCTCGTCGACTGTTCGAAGGTTTTCCTCACTAAAAAAAAATATTATCCTCCCCTTCCTCATTGAAAGTTCAAAATGAAAATTTTCCGAGTATCGCGGGCTATTTTGTACCAAAAAGTAGTTTCTTCAAAATACTCTGGATAGAGTAGTCGAGGGAAATTATGGAGTGTTGTTAGATACTTCTTTAACTGAAGTTTTCGTTGAGGATACAATGTCACACATAGGTGTTAGGGAATACTCTATACTTTGCAAGGTACCCTCTAGTAGTCATTACTCCTCTGTGGTCGCATAAGTTAAGGAAAATGTTCTCAATCCGACTTACTTGACTTCAACAGGTTTACTTCGGCAGACTTACTCAGCAGTTTTACTTTCACCAATTTACTAGACAAGTTTAATTCAACCGATTTACTCTCACCAGGTTTACTTCGACTAACTGACTTCGACTTAACCACTTTTAGCCAAATTTCATAAATGGTGTTCCTTAGTCTAAAGAATTAAGAAATCAACAATATTTTTCATCGACCGGTAACATGAAGTAAAACTCGACACAACAACAATTTGACAGAATTACAAAATCATATAACCAAACATTAAGAAGACTTGTGTCGACCACTCTGTTGAAAAAACTGGAACTTTTACTTGGTGAAATGTTTATGGATTCTTTGATCTTTCACTGAAACTATAAGTGTAAACAACATTTACACAAGTAATTCTTGGAGAGAATGTGTGGCTAAATAAACATGTATTGCGCCATAAACTATTTGATTTATATAACTTGTCAGGACATAACATAGAACTATATGCCGTAAATGCAAACTTGGAAATTTACAGAGATATTTCACCTTTCATAGAGCTTCAACTATCGACATTTTCAAATCCACAGAAGCTTGAACTTAGACACTATTCTCTTCACTCTCTGCTCGGAATTCTCTCAGAGTCCTCTCTGTTGTGTCTAACTTATTTTACAATCTTCTTCTTCTATTTATAGGGATACTAGAATTTGCTTCTCCATGAATCTACTGACTCAACATTGGAGACTGCAATATCTATCTACCTAGAAACTTAGCTTCATAAATTTAATTCAAGAGGTCTATATTATAGAATCGTGGATTCTTCAATCTTGTCAGACTGTCTGACAGAGACTGAACTGATACAGACTCTGGAAATTTCGGATGAGGTCTGGTATAGATCTGCAATTAATTAATATTTCCAACACTCCCCCTTAATTATGAGTAAATGCGGATTTTTTAAAACAAAATTTTACAAAATGATTCAGAGCTTAGACTTGCTCTGTGCATGACAGAGTTCACTATGCAGAACCTGTCATTCCAAGATAAATTCGCAAATACTGGAATGTATCCTTTTCCAATGGTTTTATAATTATGCCTGCAAGTTGATCTTCACACCTGCAAAATTTTGAAGCAAATTTCCTTGTTGTAATAAGCATATCTAGACAGTCACATGATCTAGAAGCTATCATAACTAAATGGAGGGCATTCAAACAAATATACAAGGAAGAAGTGTCAGCTGAGTCTAGCTAAGGAACATGGAAAGAAGAATTGTTATTTTCTTTGATTGCGCCGAAACTTTTCTAGGGATATGTTCTCTTTGCATGCCATCTATGGCAAGTTTTTTTTTCACACCATAAAGAATATGCCACACATGCCTATGATATTGAAACAAACTATATTATTTGGAAAAGGAGAAATGGATTATTTTGTAATTTCTTGTTGACCAACCATCTATGTATGCAAACCTCATTGAAGTTACAACTCCTTGACATAAGATTACAAAACATTTTTTAGACATAAGACCACAGAAGAGGATGCGTTCAATCTATCGGTACTCTATCATATGCAAGAAACTAAGAAAGGAGACTCAATGGCCTATCATAGGCCGAGTCTAGGAAATGTAGTTTTTCTTGGTGCATGCCGAAATATATTTGTATAAAACACACTACACACCTCTATAAACAATGTGGAAAAAATGAGATTTAATAGTCTAAGTATCTTGTATCTTAATTGAGCATGATTTTTATTGATATAGTACTCTTGCATACTAGTATTGATTATTAATACAATGGTTTGATAGAAAGGAGGGATATTGCTCAATCTGCAATATAGAATATCCTCTATTAAAGACAAAAGTGGGAATCCTATGAACCTCAAAGGATGAGTGTGTTTAGAAACAAATAATCCAAAATTAAATTTGACCTATGAAAATATGAACCTTCCTACATAAAGAAATCCACCCCAATCATGACCATGATATCTTATAAATGTACCTCCAAAACCATAAAAGGGAATATGCTAAGTGTTCAAGTTCTTGAAGTCGATGGGCTTGGATACACTCTTTTTTAGTGCCTATCTCTAACAAATTTTACACATTTCCCATACTCTATAGCAGGTTGCCTAGTTTTCCTAGCAATGCCATGCTAGATAAAAATTGAGAGAGAAGTCGATGGCCTAGTAAAAAAAAGCTACAAGTTTCTTTAATGCTAGTTGCCACCTTGTATCACCTGCAAGATCCTATTGACAAACTATATACTATCATATATAAAAATGGTATGAACCATAAAAGCATAATGCATGGATATGTCAATCCAAGGCCCATATTTGTATAACACCAAGAGACAGGCAATAGTTGGGTTCCCTCGAGCGAGATAAATTAGGTGTGTCTTGCATCCTAGCTAGAAGAGATGTGGTACATTCACAAAATAATGGAATAAAACAAAAATCATAGTTTTAACTCCACGATTGAAAAGCAAGTTGTTAAGATGATTTGTCAACCTTGTTTATTTATTGACACACTAGAAGACAAATCACGCAAGCACTATAGAATGGAAGAATCCAAAGAAAAAAAATCCACTATTATTTCCATCGCTGCTTTTGATGAGAAATTCCATTACATGCCAATTCACTTAATTTTCCACTTGGAATTGTATACTGGACATTGCCAACAAAATGGAATTTTTTTTATCCTGCATGAATTTCTAGATCCTCTAAATATGACAAACAACATCCAAAGAGCATCACATCCAATCCCTTATTGGCATTTGTCTTGTCCAAACAACAACAATGTCATTCATCCTATTTGAGAAATGTTGTCTAGGCAATAAGAGCATGTCTGTCTATTAAAAAGAAAAAAATGACAACTATAGAGGCAAAACAATAATAGATGTCTTTTCAAACCACACCGATGAGTTTGGACACACAAAAACCCTTCTTTTAAGGTCTTTCTTAGTTAAACAAACAAAATAAAGAAGTAAATAACCGTCACACCCTGAATTAAATCTCTATTCCAAAGAGGAAATTTGTATTTCTAGATCTCAATAACTGAAAAGTAAATTTACAGACCTAGATACAATGAAAATTGTCTATAGTTCTTTGGATGTAAATTAGGTCTCTATTATCATTCTGAAACAAGTTACATGAAAAAAACAAACGTACAAAGAAAAAAGCCATGACATATAATGAAAGGAAAGGACTTGAATGAGAAAAAAAAATCTATTCAATAAAAAGGGTTGTAAAGATATATTTTTTTATCAAACAAGAGAAAAATGCATACACTTTAATTATTAAATAAATAATGGCATAAAAAGAACTTCTTTAGTGACAAAATCACAATTTTAATGGAGTTTCGAGCAAAACCATTGAATTCGTGCTAGTCAGATATAGCTGCAACATATTTCAGTATCTACTCTCATTACCTTGATTTCAAACCAATGCTTTATTTCTACCTTGACCAACAAAGGATAGATAAATAATTTTTTTTTATTCAATAGCAGAAAAGCATATGCATTTCAGTTATCCAATATGTAAGAGCCACACTCGCCAAGAGTTTATTGAATCTTTGAGATACATATATGCAACTCTAAACATAATTGAAATGAAGGAAACCTTTGCTTTGTCTCTGATAGCTAACAAAAACTAAAATGGAGCGTTAGGCAAGCTCGATAAAATGTTTCTCCTTCCTCTATTATTGGTGGGGCTTTTTATGCCCCTTTAT
The DNA here is from genome assembly GCA_001517045.1 of Pseudotsuga menziesii. Lineage (NCBI taxonomy): Eukaryota > Viridiplantae > Streptophyta > Pinopsida > Pinales > Pinaceae > Pseudotsuga > Pseudotsuga menziesii. The sequence goes on along the minus strand of LPNX010334944.1, from coordinate 131,788 downwards.
ATGTCTTTTTTTCTTTTTTTGTGCCTACATTCACTGTAGCTTTATTGCATCGGATTCTATGCTAGCTCATAGGAATCCCAAAATATTTCTATATCTAAAATAATTTCTAACCACCTATACATAAATAAATCTATTTATAGTTTCTAAACTCACAATTGGTGATTTGTACTTTCTTTTCCGCTCAGTCAACATCTTCTATCAAAGAAAAAATTCCAAAGTATCTACTTTTTGCTAGAGTGCAGAATTCTCTTTTTCCTATTGTTCCTATGTGTTGGACGACATTTTGTTAGCATTTTCGATGTTATTTTTTTGTTGAGCTATTAGAAGGATATAATAATCCTTTTGGATTGAATCGAGCATATGTCCATCTATCTTGGGTTTTTTAGAAATTTTACTTCCAAATAAGTTTCTTGTTTTCGCTGTTTTTTATTTGGATGGTGCAAGTTATAAGTCATTTGTTGCAGGATACACGCAAGTAAAGTAGTAAAGGAATGAATGTTACTTTGTCCCTATGTGATTGCATTAGATTGCTGCAATCTACTTTTTGATCTAGGAAGAACCTGGAGAATTCCTTGAAGAAAGTCCTTGAGCTTATTTTTCTTTGACTCTACTCCTTGTTGCTTGCATTTTTGCTAGCTCATGAAGCAACTTCTTTCCTTTACATTATCCATTAGAAAATCCTAGTTGTACTAGCAATGACAAGAAAGAAATATAAAAAGATAGCATAAAACATGCATCAATGCACAAAGCTAGAAAAAATTCAAGAATGCAATAGCCCCAATAAATCTAGATGAAACATTTAAGCCTGCAATATTTTGTTGTGGCACTTCATATTTGTGTAGATATCCCAAGCCACGTAGAGGACATGGGTTCCCAAAAATACAATGGCAATGACAAGCTTGGTTTCAATCCAATGCTTTATTTCTACCTTGACCATCAAAGGATAGATAGAGAACAAATTTTTATTCAATAGCAGAAAACCATATGCATTTTAGTTATGCAATATGTAAGAGCCATCTGGCCACCAGTTTATTGATTCTATAAGATACATAGATGCAACTCTAAACACAATTGCTAGCCATTGAAGTAGCTTCTTTGATTTACATTAATCCTAGTTGTACTAGCAATGACAAGAAAGGAATATAAAAAGATAACATAAAACACACATCAATGCACAAAGCTAGAAAACACTCAAGAATGCAATAGCCTCAACAAATCTAGTTGAAACATTTAAGCCTGCAATATTTTTCTATGACACTTAATATTTGCATAGATATCCCAAGCCACGTGGACATGGGTTCCCAAAAATACAATGGCAATGGCAAGCTTGATTTCAATCCAATGCTTTATTTCTACCTTGACCAACAAAGGATATATAGAGAACAACTTTTTATTCAATAGCAAAAAACCATATGCATTTCAATTATGCAATATGTAAGAGCCATGCTGTCCACGACTTTATTGAATCTTTGAGATACATAGATGCAACTCTAAACAGAATTGAAATCAAGGAAGCATTTGCTTTGCCTCTAATAGCTAAGAGAAATATTGCATAATTGAAATGCATCTAGCATATGTTCATCTATCTTGGGTTCTTTAGAAATTTTACATCTAGAAATAAGTTTCTTCTTTTCATTGTTTTTTATTTGGATGGTGCAAGTTCTAAGCCATTTGTTGCAGGATACACACAACTAAAGTAGTAAACGAATGGATGTTACTTTGTCCCTTTGTGATTGCAATAGATCCCTACAATGTATTTTTTGATCTAGGATTAACCTGTAGCATTCCTTGAAGAAAGTCCTCTAGCTTATTTTTCTTTGACTCTACTCATTGTTGGTTGCATTTGTGCTAGCCATTGAAGTAGCTTCTTTTCTTTACATTAATCCTATTTGTACTAGCAACCACAAGAAAGAAATATAAAAAGATAACATAAAACACGCATCAATGCACAAAGCTAGAAAACACTCAAGAATGCAATAGCCCCAATAAATCTAGATGAAAAGTTTAAGCCTACAAGATTTTTCTGTGACACTTCATATTTACATAGATATCCCAAGCCACGTCAAGGACATGGGTTCCCAAAAATACGATGGAAATGGCAAGCTTGATTTCAATCCAATGCTTTATTTCTACCTTGACCAACAAAGGATAGATAGAAAACAACTTTTTATTCAATAGTAGAAAACCATATGCATTTCAACTATGCAATATATAAGAGCCACACTTGCCACAAGTTTATTGAATCTTTGAGATTCATAGATGCAACTCTAAACACAATTGAAATCAAGGAAACCTTTGCTTTGCCTCTAACAGCTAAGAGAAATATTGGATAATTGAAATGCATCTAGCATATGTTCATTGAAATGCATCTTTGAATCTAGCATATGTTCATCTATCTTGGGTTCTTTAGAAATTTTACATCTAAATAAGTTTCTTCTTTTCATTGTTTTTCATTTGGATGGTGCAAGTTCTAAGCCATTTGTTGTAGGATACACACAACTAAAGTAGTAAAGGAATGAATGTTACTTTTTTCCTCTGTGATTGCAATAGATCCCTGCAATGTGTTTTTTGATCGAGGAATAACCTGGAGGATTCCTTGAAGAAAGTCCTCCACCTTATTTTTCTTTGACTCTACGCATTGTTGGTTGCATTTTTGCTAGCCATTGAAGTAACTTGTTTTCTTTACATTAATCCTATTTGTACTAACAACCACAAGGAATAAATATAAAAAGATAACATAAAACACGCATCAATGCACAAAGCTAGAAAACACTCAAGAATGCAATAGCCCCAATAAATCTAGATGAAAATTTTAAGCATGCAATATTTTGCTGTGACACTTCATATTTGCATAGATATCCCAAGGTAGGTCGAGGACATGGGTTCCCAAAAATATAATGACAATGGCAAGCTTGATTTCAATCCAATGCTTTATTTCTACCTTGACCAACAAAGGTTAGATAGAGAACAACTTTTTATTCAATAGCAGAAAACCATATGCATTTCTGCTATGCAATATGTAAGAGACATACTGGCCACGAGTTTCTTGATTCTTTGAGATACATAGATGCAGCTCTAAACATAATTAAAATCAAGGAAACCTTTGTGTTGTCTCTGATAACTAACAAAAACTATAATTGTTTTATCGGAGCATTAGAAAAGCTCGGTAGAATTCTTGGAAGTTAAAAAAAACTATGTTTTGCCTATATCAACTAACATAAACTAAAATCATTTTATGAGAACTTAACTTACTAATACTACTTAAGAAACTTAATCCAAGGGCACATTCATTAAATAAAATGGTGCTTTAACTGGTTGGCCACTGACTGAAAATGTTTCTCCTTCCTCTATTATTGGTGGGGCTTTTTATGCCCCATTTAGGTGTCTTTTTCTCTTTTTTTGTGCCTACCTCCACTGTAGCTTTATTTCACCCGATTATATGCTAGCTCATAGGAATCCCTAAATATTTCTATATCTAAAATAAGTTATAACCAGCTATACATAAAGAAAGCTATTTATAGTTTATAAGCTCACAATTGGTTTTTTGTACTCTCTTTTCAACTTAGTCAACATCTTCTCTCAAAGAAAATTTTCCAAAGTATCTACTTTTTGCTAGAGTGCGGAATTCTCTTTTTCCTATTGTTCCTATGTGTTTGGTTATATGATTTTGTAATTCTGTCAAATTGTTGTTGTGTCGATTTTTACTTCATGTTACTGGTCGGTGAAAAATATTTTTGATTTCTTAAGTCTTTAGACTAAGGAACACCATTTATGAAATTTGACTAAAAGTGGTTAAGTCGAAGTCAGTTAGTCAAAGTAAACCTGTTGAGAGTAAATCACTCAAAGTAAACTTGTCTAGTAAATCAGTCAAAGTAAAACTTTTGGGTAAGTTTGTTGAAGTAAACCTGTTGAAGTCAAGTAAGTCGGATTGAGAACATTTTCGTTAACTTATGTGACCACAGAGGAGTAATGACTACTAGACGGTACCTTGCAAAGTATAGAGTATTCCCTAATACCTATGTGTGACATTGTATCCTCAACAAAAACTTCAATTAAAGAAGTATCTAACAACACTCCATAATTTTCCTCGACTACTCTATCCAGAGTATTTTGAAGAAACTACTTTTTGGTACAAAATAGCCCATGATACTAGGAAAAATTTCATTTTGAACTTTCAATGAGGAAGGGAAGGATAATATTTGTTTTTTCAGTGAGGAAAACCTTTGAATAGTTGAAACGCCACACTTCATCACCAATAGCTAAATCACAAAATCAAGATGGTAGTAGCCACCAAAAAATGGTTCGATTATCAACCCTTATTAGCATATTATTTGTGGGAAATATTTAGAGGCTAAAAGAAAATTAAGATATTACAAGGAGTTCATCAACCATACTCTAGAAGATCAAAAGTATCTCTCTGTATTAACAAGTTCAAAGAAAAAAATTAATAGAGCCAAGATAAGAACGAACTCTCATGAGCTCCATAGTGAAACAGGTCATTGGACAGTTCCTAAAACACCATGGGTGGAAAGGATCTGTTGTCTCTGTGAGAATAGGAACATTGAAGACGAAAACCACTTCCTCTTAGAGTGTCTTGTGTACACCCACATTAGATCTCGGTTTCACAATCTTCTTTGCAATACCGACCCTAGCCTTTTAACTTGTCAAAATTATAGTGAGCTCGAGACGCTTCTCACCAAGCTCTTTGAGTATAGGAATACAATTTTAAAACAAACTAATTAATTTGTTTCTTTAGGTCCGATAGACCAAAGTTTGGTCTTAGGGATGTTAACCATCATCATCATCATCATCATCATAATTATGTTTCAATAAATGATGGAACGAGTAATTATTAAATCAACATTGGAGACAATATACTCAAAAGGTGGGGAGGTAAACAATCATCCTTCCTAACCATCCAATCTAAAGGGGGTTCACAATTTTAAATAGAAAACTATTATATTTCATATATTTTCAAATGGGTAATAAAAATAAATAGAAATTATATTACAATAAGCAATGAAGTAGGGATAGTGAAAACCACTCCATCCCACAATTAGGGCCCCAAATCCTTCACCATAATTATTCTAAAATTTCATGGATTGGCATTGTGTTGTTGTTTAGAAACATAACAAAGTTAAAAAAAAGTTAAAATATTGAAAGGACTTGGTCAAAAAGGAAAGGATTAATCAAAAAATTATTAAAATAGAAGATGATTGGATCAAATTCAATAAAAAAGGTGGGACTCCGTCAAAGTCAATTTCCAGGAATCAATAATATTTTAATATTTTTTAGAGAAAAAAGTTCAAAAACAACTTAATTTTATTTATTTATTTTTTAAAAGTCGATAATAAACTACATAACATTATTTTATTAAAAAAAATATTAAATTTTATTTTATTAAAGAAAATGTCAAATTAAGCTCTATATAAAGAAAAGACCTCTTATGTTTAATTTCATAATAAGATTTGTGAACAGATTCTTCAGATCTTAATTCAATTTCTTTGCGAATAAAACATTAAGGAAACAGAAGATTGTTGCAAAAGGAAAGGCTATAATATTAAAGTAAAACTCTCTTCTATTTCTTTTCTCTTTTATATGTTAAATTTTTTGACTTTTTGTTGTAAATTGTCAATTTTCATATCTATGTAAATACCAGAAATAATACGAACATTTGAAATATATCATCGATCTGATTTTGCCTATTGTTGATTTTCCAATCCAAGCAAGCAGAGCTCGTGGGGAACACCGAATTTGCAGCTGATTCTTTCGGAATTCTTGAATTTGCCAAAGATTCGTAGAAATAGTGAGGGAAACCCATTATTACGACTTGCTTGGTATCCATCCCAGGGCCACTAAAGCAATGATTAAGAGAGCTTATGAAAGGAATGTTCATCTGGATAAAAATCCAAATACTCGTCGTGCAGCAAAAAAATTGTAGGAAATGGGAGAAGCTTACCAAGTTCTCAGTGATCCAGCAAAACGGGCATCATATGACGCACATGGAATAGAAGGAGTATCAACTATTTTGGGGTTGTTTATGGCCGTCCGAGGGGGAGGTTTTGGTTTGCATATGCGCTTACCCTATTTTTATGGAACGCCGAAACGTTTTTTTATTTTGCGACAAGTTGGGGATTTCTGCATTTTCAATCACTAGATAGGGCCTCACATTTGAATATTATCCTTACTAATAGGGTGGTTCATGTTTAGCGAAGAGTTAGAATGCAGTCTGGTTTAAATGATGCGTTTTCTATCAGGGTTGCATTTTAGTGCAAACAGTGGACTAAGAAGATTTATTTTACCTTGTCATTTTCTTTTATGCATTAATACTCTGTATAGTTTATCTGTGAGAATGCATATGGAAGAGGTAAATAGGTTTTTACCATTTTTCTTCATTATTGAAACACTAACTAAAAGCTCAAATGGTCTAATAACATGTGGTGTTTATGATAGGGTAACTATTTCAAAGGAGATATGTCTAAAAGACAAAAGAAGAAGGCTCCTGTTGCAGATGGAGAACCATAGGTGGAAATCATCACCAAGGTGGAATACATATACGAAGATACCAAGGCTAACATCAGAGTTCAACTAGACTATAAATGGGGTGAGATATACATGATGATTGCAAATCAGAATGTGTCTGATGCAGGATTCAAAGAGTTGACTATATATGCAAACATCGAGAAATCGGCTCTTATGAAAGTAGCCATAAGACCTGAGTCGTTCCCATGCTAAGAGGTGATCGGTTGGATTCCTCCTAGGGCATATGTAACTACAATGATCCTGGAAAATACTTCCAAATAGGGATATGCTGCATAAAGCTCTGCTTATGTATCCATGGCATATCATCTTCCTTTTGCTCAGATTGACATAATAGAAAGCTGGTTGAAGGAAACAGAGTTGGACCTGGTTGAAACAGCTAAGAGAATGATGATACCAGGGAAGAACTTTCAAACCAGGCCATCAGGATAATATGATACAGCCACTCTTCAGACCCCTTATATATTTATAGCACTGATGCTTAATAGAAGTTTTGGGAGAGCTCATGGAAAAATATTCAAATTGGGATGGATACCGATTATTTTTTATGTGGCCACTCAAGGAACCATATTCAATTGGGCAAACATAGTGTCCAATAGCCTCTTAGCATGCATATCTTCATCCTTGGGAGGAGTGTCACAGAAGAGTTCAGAGTTCTACATGAGTTCTATCCTTGTTGATTGTATACTATCTACCCAATGTTTTCCAAACTTGAGGTGTAATTGGGATAGGGATAGGACCTCTGTATATGTTGCATATAAATTATTTTGGGCACACAAATACTATAGAAACTACAAAGAAGTATGTGAGCACTTCATCATGCCTTTTTACACTCTACATTTCTTGACATAATGCAACTGCTTGTCCGAGGAAGCATTCAAAGTCATTGAAGAATATGGGAGTTACTATTTGACTAAAGAAGGAATGTATATCAGAATGTATGGTGGCTCAAGGACGCCTTCTTTGCTCTCTAAATATGCCACTGATTATGTGCTAGATAAAGAATAAGTTAGACAGGTATATCTTGATGGTGTAGAGATTTTCTTGTTCAAACATAAGAAGGTAGCATATCCCACCATACCTTTCTGACTAGGGAGTTATAAGTTTACAAAGGTAAAATAGACTGTAGAATTCATGCAGGAGTTGGAGCACTTCCGTTTTGGTGAGATGAACTTTCATAGAAATGACTCCGAAAATAAGGTTGCAGAGCATTGCAAGGAGGCAAATGTTCATTTCAAATACACAAATTTCTAGGACAAAGATGAAGAAATCTTCAGAAATGAAAAGAATATGACTTCCTTAAAGAAGAGATTTAAAGAGAAAATCACCATTGTGGGTGGAAAGGGAAAAACCGCACAGAAGAAAGCTGAAGAAGAAGAAGCCAAAAAGAGGGAATAATATGCTAGAAGACAAGCATAAGAGGCAGAAAGCTAGCTAAAGAATGAAGAAGAATAAAGAAAGAGAGCTGCAGAGGAAGCAACAAAGAAGGAAGAGGAGGAGAGAAAAAGAAATGAAGAAGCAGAGATAAAGAAAAGACAAGAAGAAAGTTTGAGATTAACAAGATCTAAAAAAGATCAGCAGACTACTGACCCAATAGACACACAGGGGGAACATGATCATATAGATCAAGGGCATGGACAATATAATCTTGACTCCTGGGAGCCTGGTGCGACTTCTGGCAGCACTCAAGATCAAACTATGTTTTCTAGAAGGAATTTGATACCTTTCATGTAGAAAGAGGGGGAGGAGATACCTTATTTCAGCACCATTTTCTATGACAAATTGAACAAAAGGATTGTCAAAAGAACTGAGAAAAAGGTTGAAACAAGAGGACAAACATGAAAGATGATCACTGATAAGACTATGGTGTATGGAACAGATGCAGATCCGATATTGAAAGCGAGAGCTAGGGTAGCATCAACCAAAGCTACTAAAGAAAATGTAGATAGCCTGATGACATATCTTGAGTAGTCCAAAAAGAATGGAGCTCAATTAAAAGAGACACTAAAGAAAGAGAGAGCTGAGGGCCATAAGTTGAAGAGGAAATTTTAGGACATGTTGAATGAAGTGAGGAATTCGAAGACTAAACTCCAGACTCTGCAGGCTAATAAAGAGGCTTTAGAAATTTTTGCAGGAAAAATGGAAAAAGATGCTCAGAACAGCTTAGCAAAATTACAAAGGATACAGTTAGAGGATCAAGTATTCAAATCTGAGAAAGATAACCTCTAGGTGTCCTACGAAACTCTAAGTGCAAAGAAGACCCAGTTGCAAAACAGGGTCATGGAGTTAGAATCACAGAAGGTTGCCACTGAAGAAAAAGAGAAACAATATCAAATGCAGGTAGCAGTTTTGGAGGGATAGAATGCTTCATTAACAACATCACTGAAAGATGCGAGTGAATAGAAGATAGATGTCCATCCTTTGAAGGAACATGCGCTAGCACAAAGAAGAAGAATCCACCAACTGCAAATGTGTATTGAGGAAGAAAGATGTAAAATCTTACAGATGGATAGCAGATTAGAAAAAATCTTGGACACCGCATCTTATTTTGTGGATAGATCTCAAGAGATTCTGGAGATTCTGATGGGAAGAATAGTGTGGATAGAGACAAATGAGGAACCCCCTATGGAGCTACCAGTTAAAGATCAACAAATTTTATAGTAGGATTATGATTTGTTAGAGTTTGCAATCAATACTATAGAATAATTTAAGAAAATGGTGAAGAAAATGAGATGAGCATGTGCGGAATACTATAGAAGAGTGCTGGTCACATACACTAGATGCCAGGTTTCTGCATAAAAAAAGATTGGATATGATACCAGAACATGAGCTGTTCATTGAACATCTACAGAATAGGTATTGGGAGGATGAGTAGGAGATCCAACAAGTCAAGGATCTAGATGAATAGATTCTGAATAATGCAATGGCTCATGCAGTAGTAAGTATTCACTTACTAGAAGACCAGTTGCACCTGAGTCCAGTGAGAATAGAAGTATTTAAGGATCAAGCTGCTAAGTATGAGATAAATATCCATTTTCTTGAACCCTCCGATTATGAATGCATAGCAATAGAGGCCCAGGTGTGGAAAAAGTTCATAAATGACCAAGCGGGCCCCTCTTCATCAAGTGCTCTCTTGATTTTTGATTTTAAATGTAAAATATTGTATAAATTATGAGCACTTACTACATGACAAAATTTTGAGAATGAAAGGTTGGGGAAGCCCAAAGGTTTTGTTTTTTTTGTACAAATATAGGAGAGTTAGATGTAGAAAAGGAATTCTTTCCAAAGAAATTTTTGAGAGTATATTGTAAGAAGAACTATTTCCTTTTGCAATAAAGAATTACAAGTTTTTGCTAGAGAAAGTTTGGTGGAATGTTTCAAATGCTTTGCTATGGATCAGTTGAATGTGAACTATTTCGCTTTCGTCTTATGTCCATTAACTGTGATATCATTCTAACTCATTGCATTACTGTTTATGTTATGAATGTCTTATAGTTTATTCTATGAAATTTCCACTGTGAGTAATGAAGGTTGTCATAAACAATAAGTTATCTTGTTGTTCATATTTTTATTTATGTTCATGTGTTTTGAAATAAATAACAACTATCTGTAAGTGTTCCTAATACATGTGCAGGAATGCATTACTCATTGTTAACTGTTAATTCTACTCCCTAGGGATAGGTTAGTTAGTAATATTTAGTTTCTTGCTGTGTGTGATTTAGATGCGAGAGAGTTAAGACGAGAGGTAAGAACCTACGCATCACATTGTGACACTCCTCGTTATCTCTATCAATCTGCATTTTAGATAGGCACCTGTACATCATAACTTAAACACAAAAAACTAAAAATATACACGGTGGACCGGGCCGTAACCGGTAAAACCTTTTAATTTGTTACTTGAGCTACGGTAGCTAGACTGTAAACCGGATGGATTCCCCATACGAAACAGTAGTGGTCGAGTTGGGATCGTTTATTGGGAGAATCCCTAACTGTTGTTACCTACGATTTTCTAGGCCTCAACAATTTTTGGTGCTAGAAGGAGGGCCACCAGTGCATGGCTAGCCGAGGAAACTCATTTCCTCAAAATTACTCCACCGGTGATAGTTCTGAAATTAGTTTGTTTCACACATCCACTCTTGAAGATAAAGAGAAAGGGTATCTATATCCCGTAGATAATGAAGTGGTTGATGATTTAAGAAGAATCAGTAGGGAATATGCAAAAAAGATTGGAGGATTACCTATCATTTCTGTCCTACCCAGAAGAGAATATCAGAAGAAAGATCGCCCTAAATTAGAAGATTCAGTGTTGGTAGAATACCTTAAAGAACTAGTAGAAGCAGCCCTATAGGAATTTGACCAGCCTTTGAATAAATTGGATCTAGATTCACCTTACTGTTCACCTTGTCAGACCCCTGTTCAGTCACCACCACATTCTCCACTCAGAATCATGGCTCATCTAAATCCAGACCAACCAAATCCACCACCTGCTTGGAAGGCTAGGTCACCTTTAAACCTGGTAGCTCCCTTGCATGATTTGCCTCAAGCTTTTGACAAAATGTTACCTAAGTTTGACCCAAGTGAAAAAATTCTGGTAGATGATCATTTGCAAAGTTTTTACTTGGCTATAGAAGGACTACGAGCAGGAGAGCATGAAGATGTGGTCTGTATATTGTTTCCACACACCTTGAAAGGAGAAGTAGCCTCATGGTATTTTTCTCTTCTGGAAAATTCAATCACAGACTAGGATAGATTTGAGAGAATATTTAGAAGTAAATATGCAGTTCAGAAAACTCATGTAGCTATAATGAAAGGGTTATGTGCTTTAAAGAAAGAAAGGAAGGAAAAGGTGCATAATTTCATTCAAAGATTTGCTGCTTATATAAAAAAATTACTGCAGCTGACAAGCCATATGAGAAAGCTATGATTGAATATTATACTTCCACTCTAGGGTCTGAATTGGCCATGTTTGCTAAGATATCAGTCAAACCTACATTGTCAGAAACCTATGAAGAGGCTGAGAGGGTAGAGGCTGAGATGGAGAGCATAGAAAATTATCCTGTACAGTCGAAAGAAAAAACTTTTGGTAAGAAACCTTTATTACTGACTAAACCTAAGGATGAGAGATCACAGGATTTTGAAGGGATGGTGAAGATCATGCAGAAGCTATCCAATAGAGCAATAGATTTGGAAAAAGAAAAGGAAGCTAATAAATCATATAAGCATTACTATAAAAGCAAGGAGGAAAACAATCAATCTAAACCACCTCCACACAGTCCAGTAGTAATGAATTTAACTGATGTAGGCATGGATAAATTTTGCACCTTTCATCAGCAGCCACATTCTAAGAGGAATTGCCCCCAATGGATAAATTCTATGACATTGGTAATGAATCAGTTATTCGACTCCAAACTAACAGAAACTCATAAGGAGGAATAAAATGACAATCAATCCACAGAAAAAAAAACAGAAGGATGCTCTGGTTTTATGGGATTGTGTCTCAATGTTTGATACAGAAGAGGAAGGTTCTTTGAAACAACAAGAAACATTAGAAATCAATGTGACAACAAGAAGTCATAGTTTGTTAAAATAATACAATTCAATACTTCCGAAGATCAAGAAACTTCAAGAAAATATGAAGAAGGTACAGAAGAACACTACAACTAATAAAATACCTGAATTTACCATTACAAGTCAATATCCTAAGAGAATTAACATGCTTGTTAAGCCTATTGAAGACAAGGTTGATAATGTCAAGAAGAATATCAAAACACCTGAGATGGGGTATGATATTGTGGAAGACATTAAAAAGGCTAAGGCAAATATCTCATTATTTGAAATGTGTAATGTACCTCAGCAGAAAGAAAAATTGTTAAAAGCACTTGAAGTACCAGAGGAAGAGTTGCCCACTAACAACCAACCTAAAGAAGAATTTGGTGAAGCAAGTGTGGGAGGTATGTCTAAGTTTAGAACCCCACCAGTTCTTCAACTTTTTGAGATATTCAACTAATTAGACTTGTTATGGAAGATACTGTCTAATTTGTTTTATATCCATTTAGATGTAACATGTATCTTCTTTGACAACTAGATTTGCATGAAGTTGTCATAGAACCCAGTGTTCCATAAGAAGTCATAGCACATAGAGATCAACTTCCACTATATCAGGGAGATGGTGTAGACACGAGCAATGAATCTCTAGTACCTGGAAACGGATGAGCTTATAGTTAATGTATTGAACAATTGTTTAGCTAGAGTCAAATTAGAGTACTTCATAAAAACACTTGGTGTGATCCAGAACGAGACCCCTTGAAAGAGGGAGTGATGATTTCTACCATAGTTGGAGAGATAGGTTGTCTTGGTGACATAATCAGTCATGTAGGTTTTCCTCGGATGTAATAAGTTTTGGAAAATATCACAAGTTGTCCTTGGATGTAATCAATCTTGGTGTGTTCCTATGCTAGAAATAACAAGAGACCAGAAGACACAGATGCATGAGATCTCACATGGGAAATGAGACAGGTTGTTTGAGAAAGAAAGATCCTCGTGTAGGATGCAGGTTGCTCGAATGTAATCGGTCCTATAGGTTTTCCTTGGATGTAATCATTCCTAGTAAAGGTCTTAGATTATCCTTGGACTTAATTAGTCTCGATACAAGTTATAGATCCTGGCGTAGTATGCAATTTATTCAGATGTAATGAGTCTTGTGGCTTGTATGGACTATAAAAGGGTCCTAGAAGGTTGTCTGAATGGAAAATATATTGGACACAGGTTATCCATTTGTAATAATTCCTTGAGTTTGGACTAGAATGAAAATGTCCTGGCATGGTATGCAGGTTGTTTGGTCGTAATCAGTCCTTGTATGTGTGTATTCACATGTTGGAGATTATGTGGTCACAAGTCACATGGTGTGTACACCCATCGGATATGTGTTTTCCTCCTTTCAGGATGTCATTATTGTGTATGGACCTTGAGGTACAATGTCCATTGTAAGTAGAATAAATAGTCCCTAGTATAATATATTATAATATGATTTCGGAGTCTATATAGGATAATTCAGCATTTCTAGGGTAAGAGGTCGACCCCAGTTTTGTGTTAGGTAAATCACTTAAAAAGTGTAAAAAGGGAGGTGCATAAGAATTCTTATTATTGGGTTTGCCCATCTTGTAATATTGTCTTAGTGACGAAACTAATCTGTAGAAGTTTGCGTGGTTTTCCCCTTTATGGTTTCCCCGGTGAAAATATTTGTGTCTTGTGTATCTACTCTTATGTTATGTATTTTGTTGTACTTTTTATTCTTTGATATAAATATCCTAATCAATTTTTTAATACTAGAAAAAATAACATACTCAATTGATCGAGGAGAAAGGATGATGTGAAGTCCTATGTTAGGAGAATGATTATTCAACACACATGATTATAAACATATCAATCACAATGAATTATCCAAGAATAAATAAGAACCAAACCACTACCTCTACAATATATATGAAAAACATAAGATCTTTTTGTCGTTTTTTGTTTACCCTTATCTTATCTAATGAAAAACAAAACCCATACTAGATACTTTGATGTAGAATTTGTGGAAAAAGAAACCCTTCGGAGCTACTCTATTGAGATTTTTTAACCACTTGTTGAAGGCCAATGGCATCTTGGAACAACGTTCTTCATGGAATTTGTAGGACTTGGCTTTTTACTTTGACTAGCATTCATTTTGAAGGGATTTCTTCTTGAATATTTGGTGGTTCCTTAGACCATGTTAAGGTTTTTGTAGATGGATATGGGGTTTATTTCACATTTGTTGTTGACCACTGACATTTAAAAGGGGGCATGCACCTATCTTATAGCCATGTGGACATCATTTGGTTACATGAAATCATATTTAAATACAATGAATTGGTTTGAGTACATTTCTTTGTAGAGTATTTTCTTGAAAATATGTGTTAAGGCTATGCGCCATCATCTTTTTCTTTGTCTCTTTATTCAATTATACAAATCATCTATAAAACATGTCAAATGACAAGCAATGAATAGCATCTAGACTATGAATAATGGCACCTTTTTTAAAAGAATTTATAATAGAACCCATTCTTGACTCCTAGTTTGGTCTTTCCAATAGAAAAAGTTGTACAAATACAATTCTCTAATTCTAGGAACATGTACCCATTATTTGAATTTGACTAGGTGACTAGACACTATTGTGGTTTTTCTAGCAATTGCTCTTGGAAGAACACCAATATATGAGACAAATTCCCTAGTTAGATATCACGAGGGTGTCTTTTTTCTATTTTCTATGTGACTCAATTGTAGCACTGTTTAAATGATTTTTTGTGAGAGAAAAAAAGATCCAACCCATGTGGATGGGATGATCCTGTGGCATTTGTCTAGTTAGCTAGTAGATAGTGTGCTCTATGTGCCCATAATGAGTTTTAGAAATAAATTGTTTCAATATTTGACTATGCATCAATATGGGAGCATTGAGTATGATGTATTTTTGAATGAGCAATGTGAGCTAAAATTGAGGTTGTTATGGGGCATGCATGTCTTTCATCTTCTTAAAAACGAAGAGGGATATGAAGCCTTATGCATTTGTTTTTTAAATTAATCCCAAAACCTAAGTTTAGTTTCTATTTTTTTGGCTTATTTCTACAGTAAGGAGTCTCAATATTTATTCGTAACACCTCTTGTATTGGGTTTAAACACAATCAAAGACATACTATATCTTTTTATAGGAGCTGGTAGTAGATAAGAAACAATTGTGTTTACTAGATTTATTAATACTAGTTAAGAAACTTAATCCAAGGTCACATACATTAAATAAAATGGTGCTTTAACTGGTTGGCCATCGACTAAAACTGTTTCTCCTTCCTTTATTATTGGTGGGGCTTTTTATGCCCCTTTATATGTATTTGTCTCTTTTTTGTGCCTACCTCCATTGTAGCTTTATTGCATCTGATTCTATCCTGCCTCATAGGAATCCATAAATATTTTTATATCTAAAATAAGTTCTAACCACCTATACATAAAGAAAGCTATTTATAGTTTGTAAACTCATAATTGTGTTTTTTTACTTTCTTTTCAACTTAGTCGACATCTTCTCTTAAAGAAAATTTTTCAAAGTATCTATTTTTTGCTAGAGTGCATAATTCTCTTTTTGCTATTGTTCCCATGTGTTGGATGCCATTTTGTTAGCAATGTCGATGTTATTTTTTTTGTTGAGCTATTAAAAGGATATAATAATCCTCATGGATTGGATATAGCATATGTTCATCTATCTTGAGTTCTTTAGAAATTTTACATCCAAATAAGCTTCTTCTTTTCATTGTTTTTTATTTGGATGGTGCAAGTTCTAAGCCATTTGTTGCAGTATATGCACAATGAAAGTAGTAAAGGAATGAATGTTACTTTGTCCCTATGTGATTTAACTAGATCCATGAAATGTATTTTTGATCTAGGAATAACCTAGAGCATTCCTTGAAGAAATTCCTTGAGCTTATTTTTCTTTGACTCTACTCATTGCTGGTTGCATTTGTGCTAGCCATTGAAGTAGCTTGTTTGCTTTACATTATCCATCATAAAATGCTAGTTGTACTAGAAACGACAAGAAAGAAATATAAAAAGATAACATAAAACACGCATAGATGCAGAAAGCTAGAAAACACTCAACAATGCAATAGCCCCAGTAAATCTAGAGTAAATGTTTAAGCCTGCAATATTTTGTTGTGACACTTCATAATTGCATAGATCTCCCAAGCCACATCGAGGACATGGGTTCCCAAAAATACATAGAGATACACTAATATCACTCTCTATCATTATATACCTTTGTAAATTTTATGAACTCGACATATTGTACATGTAACAAACATAAAATAAATATAATAGTTAAATAATGAATAATAAACATAATTAATTATACTTAAGATGAAAGGACATGACCTTTCATTCACAATTCCCAAGCCTTATTTAATAGGTGGTTATCAACCATTGTAATCATCATTCATCCTATCATTAATATATACTTTCCTTATGGGTTATCGAATATTCGAGGTGTTCTCTTGAATATTATTGTATAAGCGAAAAATTATTTGCCTCAAGTGGTATCAAAGCCTCGTTTGGCTGATCTGGGCCTTTGGCCTTAATTCTCAAACCTTGTCTGATTTTTGGCTTGTAGCCTTATTTTAGGGTTTCCCTAAAATATTGGACATTGTCCAAAAGAAAAAGAAAAACGTAAAAAGAAAGAAAAAAAAAGGAAAGAAAAAAAAAGTTAAAAAAAAAAGAAAAGATAAAAGTAAAAGGAAAAAAATTTATTTTATTATTATTAAAACAAATAATAAAATAAAGATTTTTATTATATAATAATTAATTATTATTTAAAAAAATATATATATATAGTTTATAAAAACATTAATATAATTATTAATTAATTAATTAATAATTATTATTATAAAAAGAAAATTATAAAAATTATTATTTTATAATAATTATTGTTGAAAAAAAAGGGTTATTTAACCTAAGGAAGAAGACCAATTATTGTTGAAGAAATAGTCAAAGGAAAACAAAATCGAAAAAAATCGAAGACCATCATCATCTAGTGTGGAAGAAATCAGAGATCATGGAATCTAGTTTACGACTACAAATAGAGAAATTAGAAGCCAAGTTAAAACGTTATCGAATAGACAATGAAAGTTACAAGACTTGAATACGAAATTAAAAGTATTGATTAAATTACATAAGATGCAAAAAGAGCGCAATGAGGAACAAAAAATTAAGAAGTTGAAAAGTAGTCGGAAGACAGAACACTCTACGGAAGACATTGAAGAAAAACTTCTAGACAAATAGGAAGAAAATCGTTGTATCAGAAGGCATAATGAATATCTTAAGGAAAAACTTAAGAAGTCTGAAGATGATAGAAAATCACATGTAGAAGTGATTGAGAAGTTTCAAAATGATAACATGCAGTTAGAAAACAAGTTGGAAAAGATATAGAAGGAAACCTTAAAACCTCAAGAGACAAAAATACAACTTTCTGCTAAGATCAATGCTAAAAAAATGAGACTCGTAAAAGAAAATGACATTGTGAAAATTCCATATTGACACCGCAACCATAAAAACAGATATTGTAAAAAGTGGAAAATGTCGAAAGATAGCAGTACCAATGTGATCAAATATCCTAACAATAGATCAATATGGAATGCCAATAGTCAACAACAAATCAATTTGGAATGGATTGATTCATCCACATATCAGAAGTTGTGCTCAACTTTTAGTAGTTTGTATCAACATATTTTGTCAGCTACGACACAACAAAAATTGATGCAGAAACATTATAAGGCTTTGAGGACAAAGCCTTTCTAAGGGAGTGGCAATGTAACAAACTTAAATAATAACAACAAACAATAATAATAATAATAATAAACATCAACATATATATAAAATACATAATAATAATTAATAATGTCTTTACAAAAAGACATGACTCTTAATGAAAGGGTATTCTTCCAAAATATAAATAGCGGTTCCTTAATTGTAATTTGGACTTATCTATCAATTTATTCATATTTTATTATCTACGGATATGTGGGTTATTTCATAAATTGCTTAATTGAGAATATCCAACTATGGATATTGCAGTATAGCGATGTACACTTCCATTAGATCTATACTTGCATTGCTTGTAGTTATGAGACGGAAGATACACCAAATGGATGTCAACACAACATTCTTAAATGGTGTAGACAAGCAGTAAGTGTAGCTAGAAAAATCACAGGGATTCAAGACACATGATAGGCATAATCATGTGTGCAAATTGAAGAAGGCCTTGTATGGATTGAAACATGCACTGATAGCTTCCTAATGAGCCTGGGATTTCCTTAGAGTAAAGATTATGAACAGATTCAGAATACTAGACTGCAAGGCGATAGTCACACTTATGGAATCAAACTTTAAGATTCTACGTGATGCTTCATTAGATTCGGTTGATTGCACGATGTATCATCAGATGATTAAATCATTGATATACCCAATGAATATCAGATCGAACATATGATTTGTTGTGAAAAACCTGAGCTAGTTTGTGACGGATCCAAAACATGTTCACCTCGTTGCTGCAAATCATGTATTGAGGTACCTAAAGGGTATAGTCGAGTATGGGTTCAAGTAGGATGCAAATTATAAGATTTATTTGCAATATTACCTTGATTCAAATTGGGAAGGTAAAGCCACTAGTAGGAAGATAAATTTAGGTTGTTGCTTTAGTTTTGGATCCAGTATGATCTTCTGGTTTAGCAGGAAACATTCCTACGTGGTGTTGAGTACAAGCAAGGAAGATTATATTTCCTCTCGCTTAGATAGTTGTGATGAAGTGTGGCTAAACAAGCTACTATTTGATTTGTTTGATATCCATTTAGATGCAACATGTATCTTCTATGACAACCATAGTTGTGTGAATATGTCGTAGAACCCAATGTTCCATGATAAGTTGAGGCACATATAGATCAAGTTCCACTATATCATGGATATGGTGTAGAAAGGAGCAATGAAGCTCCAGTACATGGAAATGAATGAGCAGATAGTCAATGTATTGACCAAACCTCTACCTAGAGTGAAGTTCATGTAATTATGAGAAAGACTTTGTGTGATCTAGAATGAGACCCCTCGAAAGAGGGAGTGATAAGTTCTAGCATAGTTGGAGAGACAGGTTGTCTTGATGACATAATCAGTCATGTAGGTTGTCCTCGGATGCAATAAGTCCTAGAAAATATCGTAAGTTATCCTTAGACGTAATCCATCCTCATGTGTTCCTATGCTAGAAATAGCAATAGACCAGAATACGCAGATGCATGAGATATTACATGGGAAATGAGACATGTTATCCAAGAGGAAAATATCCTGGCGTAGGAGGCAGGTTGCTCAGATGTAATCGGTCCTTTAGGTTTTACTTAGATGTAATATTTCCTAGTAAAGGTCCCAGGTTATCCTTGGATGTAATCAGTCCCAATAAATGTTATCCAAAGCATAAAAGATCTTTGCATACTATGCAATTTATTCATATGTAATGAGTCTTGTGGCTTCTATGGAGTGTGAAAGAATATTGGTGTAGTACGCAAGTTACTTGGACTTAATAAGTCCTATAATTTTTTATGAACATAAAATATCCACAACGCAGGTTGTTCATATGTAATAAGTCCTTGAGGTTGATCAGGAATGTAAGCATCTTCGCATGGTATGCAGGTTATTTGTCCGTAATCACTCCTTGTATGTGTGTATTCCCATGATGAGGTCACAAGGCACTTGGTTTACACCTAGGAAGCTCTCAAATATTGGTAGATGTAGGTGGTGTTAGTGACGTGAAATATTCTAACATGCTCCTATGTTGGTAGAAAACAGGTTGACCATAGAGACATAATGCACTTGGTGTGATCTTAGGTGATTCTCGCATAGTGGAAGATGCAGGTTGTCTTGGTGACATGAAATATCCTGTAATAATCCTATGTTGGTAAAATGTAGCTGCTCTTCAACTAGGTTGTGCTATGTTTTCTCTTTTTTTTCTTTCGGGGGGGGGATGGAAAAAAGAGATCATATAGATACAACAGGATGATGATAGGAGACACAGGTTATTGTTGTGTCAATGTAAAGAAGGTCATGGGATGTACCTACGCGATGGCTTGGTAATGGATATGATGAAGACCTAGATGAGGATGATGCCTACGCCTAGCATGAAAAAGGATTTCGTCTACATAGAATTATGATGATAGATAGTATTTTTCAATGATCGATGAGATGATGACTATGGAAGAAGCGAGGATGATGATGAGAAAAGATTGTGGATGACTGTGGAGAGAGAGAATACCTTCCTATTTAAGAGGGAGTGTTGTTGTAATTGTAACTTTGGAAGACATCCTGATGTATATTATCATTGTATGATTTTGTACCCCCATCATATATGTGTTTTCCTCCTTTCGAGATGTCATTATTGTGTATGGAGCTTGAGGTACAACCTTCATTTCAAGTTGCGGAAATAGTCCCTAGTATAATATATTGTAAAATGATTTTAGAGTCTCTGTAGGAGAATTCGTCCTTTCTAGGGTAAGAGGTCATCCCTAGTTATGTTTTAGGTAAATCACTTAAAAGGTGTAGAAATGGAGGCACAACATACTTCTTATTATTGGGTTTGTCCATCTTGTGATATTGTCTTAGTGACGGAACTATTCTGTAGAAGTTTGCGTGGTTTTCCCCCTTATGGTCTCCCCAGTGAAAATATTTATGTCTTGTGTATATGCTCTATATTATGTATCTTTTTGTACTTGTTATTATTTCAGATAAAGATCCTAATCAAGTTAATATGACTAGAAAAAATAACATACTGAATTGACCGAGACCAAAGGACAAAGTGAAGTCCTATGTTAGGAGAATTATTATTCAACACACATGATTATAAACATATCAATCACAGTGAATTATCCAAGAAGAAAGAAGAAGAATAAAACCACTCCATCTATAATAGATATGAAAAACATCATATCTTTTCATTTCTTTTTGTTTACCTTTATCTTATCCAATGAAAAACAAAACCCATACTAGATACTTTGATGTGTAATTTGTGGAAAAAGAAACAGTTTAGAGCTACTCTATTGAATGTTTTTTACCACTTGTTGAAGGCCAATTCCATCTTAGAACAAAGCCCTTCATGGAATTTGTAGGACTTGGCATTTTACTTTGACTAGCATTAATTTCCAAGGGATTGTTCCTTGAAGATTTCGTGGTTACTTAGATCACTTTCAGGTTTTTGTACATGGTGATGGGGTTTATTTCAAATTTGTTGTTGACCACTAACATTTAAAATGGGTCATGCACCTAGCCTATATCCATGTGGACATCATTTGGTTACATGAAATCATATTTTTATATGAAAAATTGGTTTGAGTACATTGCTTTCTAAAGTATTTTCTTGAAAAGATGTGTTAAGGCTATCCACCATCATCTTTTTCCTTTGTATCTTTATTCAATGATACAAATCATCTATAAAACATGTCAAATGACAAGCAATGAGGAGAATTTAGACTATGAAGACTGGAATCTTTTTTAAAAGCATTGACAATAGAACCCTTGCTTAAATCCTAGTTTGGTCTTTCAAAAAGAAAAAATTGTACAAAAACATTGCTCTAAGTCTAGGCACATGTACCCATTATTTGAATTTGATTAGGCGAGTAGACACTGTTGTAGATTTTCTAGTGATAGTTGTCGGAAAAAAACCAATATATGAGAAAAATTCCCTAGTTAGATAGAAAGAGGAGTATGTTTTTTTCTATTTTCTATGTGACTCAATCGTAGCATTGTTTAAATGTATTTTTGTGAGAAAGAAAAGGATCCAAACTATTATCACCATTTTCCACTCAGTAGGAAATGGCAAGAATGCCAAACAAAGCAATCAAAAGGGCTCAAAACGCGCATAAATTTCCATTCTCATGGTGGACGAAAAATCAAGTTAAAACGGAAGGCGTTTCTACGGTGAGGATCTAAAAGCGAGTCAGATCGACGAACGGAGTGTTTTTTGTGAGAACCAAATGCACGACAAAAAATTCCTCTGCATTTCTACGAAATGAAACTAAAGCGATTGCAAGTTCCAAGGGTCATGATAAACAGAAGACAGATCAGTGGGCGATATCGATTTTGCTATATCAAAGTGCTCATTAGTTTTCCTATCTTCTGATCCATGAAATGGGTTAAAGTAACACAAAATCTGACATCCTGGATTTCATAGAGACAAGATCTATGGTGGGTAATGCCTTCGTCGATGGGACTAGCACGAGATAAGTGGCCCCATAAAACTGACGAAATATTATGGCTTTGTTCACGTGGACAATGGATATGGAAGGTGCTCATATCGAACAGTGAAAAACATTCTGGAGCCATAAAGGCCGCATTAAGATTGGTCCAAAGGCCTAAAAGACTCCCTCATGTGCGATCTGTTTTCCCTGACAAGTAATTGAGTTCCCTGACGCCATTTGTGACATGACCATAGGTGAAAATCATCCCCATGACAATGCAAAATATCCCAAAACCAATGGTACATCATATAGCTTGCATGTGAAATCAGAAGGACATCATGAAGGTCTAAGATATGAGTAGCAAATATGATCTCTACACGAAGTAAGAGATACGCGGTAGAAAGAGGTGGCTCTGATATCGCCATTTGCAGGAACAAAAGCGTAGGAAAGTGTCAATTCTAGATGCCTTTAAGTGTATGGTCGACAAGGCAGAATAACCCCAAAAGTATTTTACGCAGCCAATAATGAAATATTGTAGCAGATAAGGAAGCGTGACTAGATATCCAGCCAGAAAATAAGTCCTCATCCCACATGATCGCTCGTTCTGTCACCAGACTACTCGATGGTGAAGTGTGTGATGGTAATGACGGGGCATAGTCGTGTCCAATTATCTAGCTCTATATAAATATCCATTTTCAGGGCCACATAAGGTAGAGTCTCATTGCACCTCGAATGAAAGTCGAGAAGAATAGGTGTCAGTTTACTGTAAATTTTAGAAGACTTGGGTTAGTCCTGCTATGTTTTTTGTGCTTACAAAGATGGTATGTCAGTATTTTTTCCTGGTCGATAAGCCTTGGTCTAGAATCTTGCCTCTTTTATATCCTCATGCCAAGGAAATTCTAGCCATCATGGTAGAGACATTCATTTCATTAGAGATGTTTTCCAGCATCATCAAGGTCAAGACAAAGACATTCATCGCATTAGATGGACCTGCTGACGCTGGTGAAGGAATTATTGTCTTAACAGAAGGCCATACCCCCGTGGGAATCGTACCTGCATTTTCATGTCCCATGAATGTCCCCCCAAAGCCTCCAGATGTAGTCACTGCCTCCAAAGCCTTGGTACATGATGACTATGTTTAGGGGTGACCAGTAGGAGAGAATGATCATACTGGATGGGTGGGTGTCCAAAGTCTTTCTATATCTAAAATAAGTTCTAACCACCTATACATAGAGAAATCTATTTATAGTTTATAATCTCATAATTGGTTTTTTGTACTTTAGTCGACACCTTCTCTTAAGGAAAATTTTCCAAAGTATCTATTTTTTGCTAGAGTGCGGAATTCTCTTTTTGCTATTGTTCCTATATGTTGGAGGAAATTTTCTTAGCATTGTCAATTTTTTTTTGAGCTATTAGAAGGATATAATAATCCTCGTGGATTGAATCTAGCATATGTCCATCTATCTTGGGTTCTTTAGAAATTTTACATCCAAATAAGTTTTTTTTTTTCATTGTTTTTTATTTGGATGGTGCAAGTACTAATCCATTTGTTACAAGATACACACAACTAAATTAGTAAAGGAATGAATGTTACTTTTTCCCTATGTGATTGTAATAGATCCCTGCAATGTATTTTTTGATCCGGGAATAACCTAGAGCATTCCTTGAGGAAAGTCCTTGGGATTTTTTTTCTTTGAATCTACTCATTGTTGGTTGCATTTATTCTAGCCATTGAAGTAGCTTCTTTTCTTTATATTATTCATCATAAAATCCTAGTTGTACTACCAACAACAAGAAAGAAATATAAAAAGATAACATAAAACACACATCAATGCACAAAGCTATAAAACATGCAAGAATGCAATCACCCCAATAAATCTAGATGAAACTTTTAAGCCTACTATATTTTGTTGTGACATTTCATATTTGCATAGATCTCCCAAGGCACATCGAGGACACGGGTTCCCAAAAATACATAGATCTAGACTAAGATCACTCTCTATCATTGTCTATCTTTGTAAATTTTACAAACTCAACATATTGTATACTTCATTGTCTAGTTTTCATAGCAATGGAAAGCAACAAATCTAAAAATATAGTAGAAAAAAAAAGCATCATCATACATTTTTGAAGATCTAAAAAAAACTCAAGAATGCAATAATGCCAATAAATATAGATGAACCTTATAGGCCTGCAATAACTATAGATCTCCCATGCCAATGTTGAGAATATGGGTTCCCAAAAAGACATAGATCTAGATTGAGATCAAGTCTCTCAAAATTCAAAATTCAAAATGATTTCAGACAATAACAAACATATCAAGATGCCTGCAGGATCTAGAAGCTATCATAACTGAATGGAGGACATTCAAACAAATCTACAAGGAAGAAGTTCCAGTTGAGTCTAGCTAAGAAACATGGGAAGAAAAAATGTTATTTTCTTTGATTGTGCCCAAACGTTTCTAGGGATATGTTCTCTTTGCATGCCATCTATGGCAAGTTTTTTTTGCACACCATAAATACTATGCCACACATTCCTATGATATTGAAACAAGCTATATTATTATTTATTTGGAAAAGGAGAAATAGATTAGTTTTTAATTTCTTGTTGACCAACCATCTATGTATGTAAACCTCATTGAAGTTACAACTCTGTGACATAAGATTAGAAAACATTTTTTTAGACATAAGACCATAAAATAGAATGCGATCAATGTATCAATACTCTATCATATGCAAGAAACTATGAAAGGACACTCGATATCCTATCATAGGCTGAGTCTAGAAAATGTAGTTTTTCTTCACACATGCAGAAATATATTTGTATAAAACACAATGCACACATCTCTATAAACAATGTGGAAAAAATGAGATTTAATAGTCTTAGTATCTTGTATCTTAATAGAGCTCGATTTTTATTGATATAGTACTCTTGTAGACTAGTATTTATTATTGATACAATGGTTTGATAGAAAGGAGGGATACTGCTCACTCTGCAATATAGAATCTCCACTGTTAAAGACAAAAGTGGGAATCCCATGAACATCAAAGGATGAGTGTGTTTAGAAACAAATAATCTAAAATTAAATTTGAACTATGAAAATACAGATCTTCATGCATAAGGAAATCCACCCCAATCATGACCACGATATCTTATAAATGTACCTCTCAAACCATAAAAAGGAATCGGTTAAGTGTTCAAGTTCTTGAAGTCGATGGGACAGGATACACTCTTTATCAATGCCTATCTTTAACAAATTTTACACATTGAACATACTCTATAGTAGGTTGCCTAGTTTTCCTAGAAATGACATGCCAGATAAAAATTGAGAGAGAAGTCGAAGGCCTAGTAAAAAAAAGCTACAAGTTTCTATAATGCTAGTTCCCACCTTGTACTACCTAGGAGATCATATTGACAAACTATATACTATCATATATAAAAATGGTATGAACCATAAAAGTACAATGCATGGATATGTCAATCCAAGGCCCATATTTGTAGAACACCAAGAGATAGGACCTGCCAACATGATTTCATGGACCAGACATAGTAATAATGATAACATGCAATAGTTGGGTTCACTCAAGCTAGATAAATTAGGCATGTCTTGCATCCTAGTTAGAAGAGATGTGCTGCATTCACCAAATAATGTAATAAAACAAAAATCATAGTTTTAACTCTACTGTTGAAAAGCAAGTTGTTAAGATTTTTAATCAACCTTGCTTATTTATGAACACACTAGAAGACAAATCACACAATCACTATAAAATGGAAGAATCCAAAGAAAATATGTCTACTATTATTGGGATGGCTGCTTTGGATGAGAAATCCCATTGCATGCCAATTCACTTAATTTTCCACTATCCTATATGAATTTCTAACTCCTCTAAATATGACAAACAACATCCAAAGAGCATCACATCCAATCCCTTATTGTAATTTGTCTTGTCTAAACAACAACAATGTATTTCATCCTATTTGAGAAATGTTGTCTAGGAAATAAGCGTATGTGTGTCGATTAAATAGAAAAAAAATGGCAACTATAGTGGCAAGACAATAAGAGATGTCTTTTCAAACCACACTAATGAGTTTGGACACACAATAACCCCTTTTTATTAGTTAAACAAAAAAAATAAAAAACCATCACACCCTAAATTAAATCTCTATTACCAAAAGGAAATTTGTATTTCTAGATCTCAATAATTGAAATGTAATTTTAAAAACTTAGATATAATGAAAACTGTCTGCAGTTCTTTGGATGTAAATTAGGTTTCTACTATCATTTTGAAACAAGTTACATGAAAATAAAAACTTACAAAGAAAAAAAACATGACATATAATGAAAGGAGAGGACTTGAACGAGAAAAAAAATAAGAAATCTATTCAATAAAAAGGGTCGTAAAGATATATATTTTTTTATCAAACAAGAGAACAGCACACACTTTAATTATTAAATAAGGAATGGCAAAAAAAACTTGTTTGTAAGAGCCACAATGGCCACGAGTTTATTCAATCTTTGAGATTCATAGATGCAACTCTAAACACAATTGAAATCAAGGAAACCTTTGCTTTGCCTCTAACAGCTAACATAAATATTGCATAATTGAAATGAATCTAGCATATGTTCATTGAAATGCATCTTTGAATCTAGCATATGTTCATCTATCTTGGGTTCTTCACAAATTTTACATCTAAATAAGTTTCCTCTTTTCATTGTTTTTTATTTGGATGGTGCAAGTTCTAAGCCATTTATTGCAGGATACACACAACTAAACTAGTAAATGAATGAATGTTACATTTTCCCTTTTTGATTACAATAGATCCCTGCAATGTATGTTTTGATCTAGGAATAACTTGGATCATTCCTTGAAGAAAGTCCTCCAACTTATTTTTCTTTGACTCTACTCATTGTTGGTTGCATTTGTGCTAGCCATTGAAGTAACTTGTTTGCTTTACATTAATCCTATTTGTACTAACAACCATAAGAAATAAATATAAAAAGATAACATAAAACATGCATCAATGAACAAATCTAGAAAGCACTCAAGAATGCAATAGCCCCAATAAATCTAGATGAAAAGTTTAAGCCTGCAATATTTTGTTGTGATACTTCATATTTGGATAGATATCCCAAGCCAGGTCGAGGACATGGGTTCCCAAAAAGAAAATGGAAATGGCAATCTTGATTTCAATCCAATGCTTTATTTCTACCTTGACCAACAAAGGATAGATAGAGAACAACTTTTATTCAATAGTAGAAAACCATATGCATTTCTGCTATGCAATATGTAAGAGCCATACTGGCCATGAGTTTCTTGATTCTTTGAGATACATAGATGCAGCTCTAAACACAATTAAAATCAAGTAAACCTTTTCTTTCCCTATGACAACTAACAAAAACTAAAATCGTTTTATCAGAGCATTAGGAAAGCTCGGTAGAATTCTTGGAACTTTAAAAAAAACTATGTTTTTCCTATATCAACTAACATAAACTAAAATCATTTTATGGGAACTTAACTTACTAATAATAGTTAAGCAACTTAATCCATGGGTACATTCAATAAATAAAATGGTTCCTTAACTCGTTGGCCACCGACTGAAAATGTTTCTCCTTCATCTATTATTGGTGGGGCTTTTTATGCCCCTTTAGGTGTATTTTTCTCTTTTTTTGTGCCTACCTCTACTGTAGCTTTATTGCACCCGATTCTATGCTAGCTCATAGGAATCCCTAAATATTTATATATCTAAAATAAGTTATACAACCTATACATAAAGAAAGCTATTTATAGTTTATAAACTCACAATTGGTTTTTTGTACTTTCTTTTCAGCTTAGTCAACATCTTCTCTCAAGGAAAATTTTCCAAAGTATCTGTTTTTTCCTAGAGTGCGGAATTATCTTTTTTCTATTGTTCCTATGTGTTGGACGACATTTTCTTAGCATTGTCAAATTTTTTTTATCTATTTGAAGGATATAATAATCCTCGTGGATTGAATCTAACATATGTCCATCTGTCTTGGGTTCTTTAGAAATTTTACATCCAAATAAGTTTCTTCTTTTCATTGTTTTTTATTTGGATGGTGCAAGTTCTAATCCATTTGTTACAGGATACAGAAAATGAAAGTAGTTAAGGAATGAATTTTTCTTTGTCCCTATGTGATTCCAATAGAACCTTCCAATGTATTTTTTGATCTAGGAATAACCTAGAGCATTCCTTGAAGAAAGTCCTCTAGCTTATTTTTCTTTGACTCTACTCATTATTGATTGCATTTGTGCTAGCCATTGAAGTAGCTTCTTTTCTTTACATTATCCATCATAAAATACTAGTTGTAATAGTGACGACAAGAAATAAATATAAAAAGATAACATAAAACACACATCAATGCACAAAGCTAGAAAACACGCAAGAATGCAATAGCCCTAATAATTCTAGATGAAACTTTTAAGCCTGCTATATTTTGTTGTGACACTTCATATTTGCATAGATCTCCCAAGCCTTTTCGAGGACAAGGGTTCCCAAATATACATTGATCCAGAATAAGATCACTCTCTATCATTTTCTATCTTTGTAAATTTTACAAACTCGACATATTCTATATCACATTGCCTAGTTTTCCTAGCAATGGAAAGCAACAAATCTAAAAATATAGCAGGAAAAAAAAAACCATCATCATACATATTTGAAGATCTAAAAAAATCTCAAGAATGCAATAATACCAACAAATCTAGATGAAACTTATAGGTCTACAATAAATATAGATCTCCCAATCCATGTCAAGAACATGGGTTCCCAAAAAGACATAGATCTAGATTGAGATCTAGTCTCTCAAAATTCAAAATTCAAAATGATTTCAGACAATAATAAGCATATCTAGATGGTCGCGGGATCTAGAAGCTATCATAACTGAATGGAGGACATTCAAACAAATATACAAGGAAGAAGTGTCAGCTGAGTCTAGCTAAAGAACATGGGAACAAGAATTGTTATTTTCTCTAATTGCACCCAAACTTTTCTAGGGATATGTTCTCTTTGCATGCCATCTATGGAAAGTTTTTTTTTCACACCATAAAGAATATGACACACATGCCTATGATATTGAAAAAACTATATCATTTGGAAAAGGAGAAATGGATTATTTTTTAATTTCTTGTTGACTAACCATCTATGTATGCAAACCTCATTGAAGTTACAACTCCTAGACATAAGATTACAAAACATTTTTTAGACATAAGACCATAGAAGAGGATGCATTCAATGTATCGGTACTCTATCATATGCAAGAAACTAAGAAAGGAGACTCAATGTCCTATCATAGGCTGAGTCTACAAAATGTAGTTTTTCTTGATGCGTGCAGAAATATATTTGTATAAAACACACTACACACATCTCTATAAACAATGTGGAAAAAATGAGATTTAATAATCTTAGTATCTTGTATCTAAATTGAGCTTGATTTTTATTGATATAGTACTCTTGCATACTAGTATTGATTATTAATACAATGGTTTGATAGAAAGGAGGGATATTGTTCAATCTGCAATATAGAATATCCTCTATTAAAGACAAAAGTGGGAATCCCATGAACCTCAAAGGATGAGTGTGTTTAGAAAGAAATAATCCAAAATTAACTTCGAACTATGAAAATATGGACCTTCCTACATAAGGAAATCCACCCCAATCATGACCATGATATCTTATAAATGTACCTATAAAACCATAAAAAGGAATCTGTTAAGTGTTCAAGTTCTTGAAGTCGATGGGCCAGGATACACTCTTTATCAATGCCTATCTTTAACAAATTTTACACATTGCCCATACTCTATAGCAGGTTGCCTAGTTTTCCTAGCAATGCCATGCTAGATAAAAATTGAGAGAGAAGTCAATGGCCTAGTAAAAAAAAGCTACAAGTTTCTATAATGCTAGTTGCCACCTTGTATTACTTGTAAGATCCTATTGACAAACTATATACTATCATATATAAAAATGGTATGAACCATAAAAGTACAATGCATGGATATGTCAATCCAAGGCCCATATTTGTATAACACCAAGAGATAGGACCTGCCAACATGATTTCATGGACCGGACATAGTAATAATGATAGCAAGCAATAGTTGGGTTCAATCGAGCTAGATAAATTAGGGGTGTCTTGCATCCTAGTTAGGAGAGATGTGCTACATTCACAAAATAATGGCATAAAACAAAAATCATAGTTTTAACTCCACGGTTGAAAAGCAAGTTGTTAAGATGATTAGTCAACCTTGTTTATTTACCAACACACTAGAAGACAAATCACAAAAGCACTATAAAATGGAAGAATCCAAAGAAAAAATATCCACTATTATTTCCATGGCTTCTTTTGATGAGATATTCCATTACATGCCAATTCACTTAATTTTCCACTTGGAATTGTATACTGGACATTGCCAACAAAATGCAAATTTTTTTATCCTGTATGAATTTCTAGCTCCTCTAAATATGAAAAACAACATCCAAAGAGAATCACATCCAATCCCTTATTGGCATTTGTCTTGTCTAAACAACAACAATGTCTTTCATCCTATTTGAGAAATGTTACCTAGGCAATAAGAGCATGTATGTCTATTAAAAAGAAAAAAAGTGACAGCTATAGTGGCAAAACAATAATAGATGTATTTTCAAATCACACCAATGAGTTTGGACACACAATAACCCTTTTTTTAAGGTCTTTCTTAGTTAAACAAACAAAATAAAAAAATAAAAAACCGTCAGACCCTGAATTAAATCTCTATTCCCAAAAGGAAATTTGTATTTCTAGATCTCAATAACTGAAATGTAAATTTACAGACTTAGATATAATAAAAATTGTCTACAATTCTTTGGATGTAAATTAGGTCTCTATTATCATTCTGAAAAAAGTTACATGAAAAAACCAAACGTACAAAGGAAAAAAACATGACATATAATGAAAGGAAAGGACTTGAATGAGAAACAAAAAATATATTCAATAAAAAGGGTTGTAAAGATATATTTTTTCATCAAACAAGAGAAAAACACATACGCTTTAATTATTAAATAAAAAATAGCATAAAAAGAACTTCTTTAGCGACAGAATCACAACTTTGGTGGATTTTTGAACAAAACCATTGAATTCGTGCTAGTGAGATGTAGCTGCAACATATTTCAGTATCTACTCTCATTACCTTGATTTCAATCCAATGCTTTATTTCTACCTTGACCAACAAAGGATAGATAAATAACAATTTTTTATTCAATAGCAGAAAACCATATGCATTTCAGTTATCCAATATGTAAGAGCCACACTCACCAAGAGTTTATTGAATCTTTGAGATATATAGAATCAACTCTAAACACAATTGAAATGAAGGAAACATTTGCTTTGTCTCTGGCAGGTAACAAAAACTAAAATGGAGCGTTAGGAAAGCCGGGTAAAATGTTTCTCCTTCCTCTATTATTGGTGGGGATTTTTATGCCCCTTTATATGTCTTTTTCTCTTTTTTTGTGCCTACATTCACTGTAGATTTATTGCATCTGATTCTATGCTAGCTCATAGGAATCCCTAAATATTTCTATATCTAAAATAAGTTCTAACCACCTATACATAAAGAAAACTATTTATAGTTTCTAAACTCACAATTGGTGATTTGTACCTTCTTTTCAACTTAGTCAACATCTTCTCTCAAAGAAAATTTTCCAAAGTATCTACTTTTTGCTAGAGTGCAGAATTCTCGTTTTCCTATTGTTCCTATGTGTTGGACGACATTTTGTTAGCATTATCGATGTTATTTTTTTGTTGAGCTATTAGAAGGATATAATAATCCTCATGGATTGAATCGAGCATATGTCCATCTACCTTAGGTTCTTTAGAAATTTTACGTCCAAATAAGTTTCTTCTTTTCATTGTTTTTTATTCGGATGGTGCAAGTTCTAAGTCATTTGTTGCAGGATACACACAACTAAATTAGTAAAGGAATGAATGTTACTTTGTCCCTATGTGATTGCATTAGATCGCTGCTACGTATTTTTTGCTATAGGGATAACCTGGAAAACTCCTTGAAGAAAGTCCTCCAACTTATTTTTCTTTGACTCTACTCATTGTTGGTTGCATTTGTGCTAGCTATTGAAGTAGCTTCTTTCCTTTACATTATCCATCAGAAAATAGTAGTTGTACTAGCAATGACAACAAAGAAATATAAAAATATAACATAAAACATGCATCAATGCACAAAGCTAGAAAACACTCATGAATGCAATAGCCCCAATAAATCTAGATTTTGTTGTGACACTTCATATTTGCATAGATATCCCAAGCCACGTAGAGGACATGGGTTCCCAAAAATACAATGGCAATGGCAAGATTGATTTCAATCCAATGCTTTATTTCTACTTTGACCAACAAAGGATAGATAGACAACAACTTTTTATTCAATAGCAGAAAACCATATGCATTTCAGTTATGCAATATGTAAGAGCCATACTAGCCACCAGTTTATTGATTCTATAAGATACATAGATGCAACTCTAAACACAATCGCTAGCCATTGAAGTAGCTTATTTGCTTTACATTAATCCTAGTTGTACTAGCAACGACAAGAAAGAAATATAAAAAGATAACATAAAACATGCATCAATGCAGAAAGCTAGAAAACACTCAAGAATGCAATAGCCTCAATAAATCTAGATGAAACATTTAAGCCTGCAATATTTTGCTATGACACTTCATATTTGCATAGATATCCCAAGCCATGTGGACATAGGTTCCCAAAAATACAATGGCATTGGCAAGCTTGATTTCAATCCAATGCTCTATTTCTACCTTGACCAACAAAGGATAGATAGAGAACAACTTTTATTCAATAGAAAAAAACCATATGCATTTCAATTATGCAATATGTAAGAGCCATGTTGGCCACGAGTTTATTGAATCTTTGAGATACATAGATGCAATTCTAAACACAGTTGAAATCAAGGAAACCTTTGCTTTGCCTCTAATATCTAAGAGAAATATTGCATAATTGAAATGCATCTAGCATATGTTCATTGAAATGCATCTTTGAAGCTAGCATATGTTCATCTAGCTTGGGTTCTTTAGAAATTTTACATCTAAATAAGTTTCTTCTTTTCATTGTTTTTTATTTGGATGGTGCAAGTTCTAAGCCATTTGTTGTAGGATACACACAACTAAAGTAGTAAATGAATGGATGTTACTTTGTCCCTTCGTGATTGCAATAGATCCCTACAATGTATTTTTTGATCTAGGAATAACCTAGAGCAGTCCTTGAAGAAAGTCCTCCAGCTTATTTTTCTTTGACTCTACTCATTGTTGGTTGCATTTGTGCTAGCCATTGAAGTAGCTTCTTTGCTTTACATTAATCCTATTTGTATTAGCAAACACAAGAAAGAAATATAAAAAGATAACATAAAACATGCATCAATGCACAAAGCTAGAAAACACTCAAGAATGCAATAGCCCCAATAAATCTAGATGAAAAGTTTAAGCATGCAATATTTTTTTGTGACACTTCATATTTGCATAGATATCCCAAGCCACGTCAAGGACATGGGTTCCCAAAAATACAATGGAAATGGCAAGCTTGATTTCAATCCAATGCTTTATTTCTACCTTGACAAACAAAGGATAGATAGAGAACAACTTTTTATTCAATAGTAGAAAACCATATGCATTTCAATTATGCAATATGCAAGAGCCACAATCATCACAAGTTTATTGAATCTTTGAAATTCATAGATGCAACTCTAAACACAATTGAAATCAATGAAACCTTTGCTTTGCCTCTAACAGCTAACAGAAATATTGCATAATTGAAATGCATCTAGCATATGTTCATTGAAATTCATCTTTGAATCTAGCATATGTTCATCTATATTGGGTTCTTTACAAATTTTACATCTAAATAAGTTTCTTATTTTCATTGTTTTTTATTTGGATGGTGCAAGTTCTAAGCCATTTGTTGTTGGATACACACAACTAAAGTAGTAAAGGAATGAATGTTATTTTGTCCCTTTGTGATTGCAATAGATCCCTGCAATGTATTTTTTTATCTAGGAATAAACTGGAGCATTCCTTGAAGAAAGTCCTCGAGCTTATTTTTCTTTAACTCTACTCATTGATGGTTGCATTTTTGATAGCCATTGAAGTCACTTGTTTGATTTACATTAATCCTATTTGTACTAACAAGTACAAGGAAGAAATATAAAAAGATAACATAAAACACGCATCAATACACAAAGCTAGAAAACACTCAAGAATGCAATAGCCCCAATAAATCTAGATGAAAAGTTTAAGCCTGCAATATTTTGCTTTGCACTTCATATTTGCATAGATATCCCAAGCTAGGTCAAGGACATGGGTTCCCATAAATATAATGGAAATGGCAAGCTTGATTTCAATCCAATGCTTTATTTCTACCTTAACCAACAAAGGATAGATAGAGAACAACTTTTTATTCAATAGCAGAAAACCATATGCATTTTTGCTATGCAATATGTAAGAGCCATACTGGCGACGAGTTTCTTGATTCTTTGAGATACATAGATGCAGCTCTAAACATAATTAAAATCAACCTTTGCTTTGTCTCTGACAACTAACAAAATCTAAAATTGTTTTATCGGAGCATTAGGAAAGCTCGGTAGAATTCTTGGAACTTAAAAAAAAACTATGTTTTGCCTATATCAACTAACATACACTATAGTCATTTTATGAGAACTTAACTTACTAATACTAGTTAAACACCTTAATCCAAGGGCACATTCATTAAATAAAATAGTGCTTTAACCGATTGGACACTAACTGAAAATGTTTCTCCTTCCTCTATTATTGGTGGGGCTTTTTATGCCCCTTTAGGTGTCTTTTTCTCTTTTTTTGTGCCTACCTCCACTGTAGCTTTATTGCACCCGATTCTATGGTAGCTCATAGGAATCCCTAAATATTTCTATATCTAAAAGAAGTTATAAACACCTATACATAAAGAAAGTTATTTATAGTTTATAAACTCACAATTGGTTTTTTGCATCTTCTCTCAAAGAAAATTTTCCAAAGTATCTATTTTTTCCTAGAGTGCAGAATTCTCTTTTTTCTATTGTTCCTATGTGTTGGACAACATCTTCTTAGCATTGTTGATTTTTTTTTATCTATTAGAAGGATATAATAATCCTCATGGATTGAATCTAGCATATGTCCATCTGTCTTGGGTTCTTTAGAAATTTTACATCCAAATAAGTTTCTTCTTTTCATTGTTTTTTTTTCGAATGGTGCAAGTTCTAAGCCATTTGTTACAGGATACACACAACGAAAGTACTAAAGGAATGAAATTTACTTTGTCCTTATGTGATTCCAATAGATCCTTCCAATGTATTTTTTGATCTAGGAATAACCTAGAGAATTCCTTGAAGAAAGTTCCCCAGCTTTTTTTTCTTTGACTCTACTCATTATTGGTTGCGTTTATGCTAGCCATTGAAGTAGCTTCTTTTCTTTACATTATCCATCATAAAATCCTAGTTGTACTAGCAACTACAAGAAAGAAATATAAAAAGATAACATAAAGCATGCCTCAATGCACAAAGCTAGAAAACACTCAAGAATGCAATAGCCCCAATAAATCTAGATGAAATGTTTAAGCCTGCAATATTTTGTTGTGACACTTCATATTTGCATAGATATCCGAGGCCACATAGAGGACATGGGTTCCCAAAAATACAACGGCAATGGCAAGCTTGATTTCATTCCAATGCTTTATTTCTACCTTGACCAACAAAGGATAGATAGAGAACAACTTTTTATTCACTCGCAGAAAACCATATGCATTTCAATTATGCAATATGTAAGAGCTACACTGGCCACAAGTTTATTGAATCTTTGAGATACATAGGTGCAACTCTAAACACAATTGAAATCAAGAAAACCTTTGCTTTGCCTCTAACAGCTAAGAGAAATACTGCATAATTGAAATTCATCTTGCATATGTTCATCGAAATGCATCTTTGAATCTAGCATATGTTCATCTATCTTGGGTTATTTAGAAATTTTACATCTAAATAAGTTTCTTCTTTTAGTTGTTTTTTATTTGGAGAGTGCAAGTTCTAAACCATTTGTTGCAGGATACACGTGCAACTAAAGTAGTAAAGGAATGGATGTTACTTTGTCCCTTTGTGATTGCAATAGATCCCTGCAATGTATTTTTTGATCTAGGAATAACCTGGAGCATTCCTTGAAGAAAGTCCTCCAGCTTATTTTTCTTTGACTCTACTCATTGTTGGTTGCATTTGTGCAAGCCA
Organism: Pseudotsuga menziesii; assembly: GCA_001517045.1. NCBI lineage: Eukaryota > Viridiplantae > Streptophyta > Pinopsida > Pinales > Pinaceae > Pseudotsuga > Pseudotsuga menziesii. Next base: position 95,189 of record LPNX010334944.1, on the reverse strand, counting down.
CTGAAGTAGCTTCTTTGCTTTACATTAATCCTATTTGTACTAGCAACCACAAGAAAGAAATATAAAAAGATAACATAAAACAGGTATCAATGCACAAAGCTAGAAAACACTCAAGAATGCAATAGCCCCAATAAATCTAGATGAAAAGTTTAAGCCTGCAATATTTTGCTGTGAGACTTCATATTTGCATAGATATCCCAATCCACGTGGAGGACATGGGTTCCCAAAAATACAATGGCAATGGCAAGCTTGATTTCAATCCAATGCTTTATTTCTACCTTGACCAACTAGAGAACAACTTTTTATTCAATAGCAGAAAACCATATCCAATTCAGTTATGCAATATGTAAGTGCCATACTGGCCAGCAGTTTATTGATTCTTTGAGATACATAAATGCAACTCTAAACACAATTGAAATGAAAGAAACCTTTGCTTTGCCTATGACAGCTAACAGAGGCTAAAATAATTTTATCTGAGCATCAGGCAAGCTCGGTAGAATTCTTGGAACTTGAAAAAGAAAACTATGTTTAACTAAAATCATTTAATGGGAACATAACTTAACTCTGCAAGCTCTTTGGAACTTGAACCGATCGGCAGAGTTCGGCAATATCGTTCCAAAGCTGCAAAAGAGCAGTGTCAGTGTCAGCGTCAGTGTCTCCTCCGAGAATTCCGTCTTCAATATGTGGTTTCGCAGTTTGGAAAATCTTCCCCAGAGTTTCCAAACCCATTGCACGAGCTCGAAGATCTTCTTCGTCTGCATTGCTATCTTGCAAGACCATCTGGCACACATGCAAGAGGGTGGCCTCAATGTCAAGCACATTTAATTTCCAGAGAGAACGAATCAGCAATTCTTTGTTGGACTGTAGAAATGCTTTCAACTGACTATAATAATCAGAATAATTTTGTGCTGTACGCAGCTGGCGGCTCAAATCTAGCACTAATTGTATTAGTGCACAAGCAGCTGTTGCTGCTGTGATTCGCAATTGATTTACATGCAGCACAGCCGAAGATCCACCTGCTTCCTTTGCCACTTGCCTTTCATATATGGAACCAATTATCTGCAGCAGATTGCCTCCGTAAGAACCCGAGCCTGCACTGAGCCGTTGAACTTCAGATTTAGCTTGTTGTACAAACCCTTCTTTGTCACCTTGTACATACTGACTAAGACGATTTTTCAAAATCTGTGCAAGTTTTTCATCTCTTTCGTTCTGGGCAGCATTCAACTTCTCTTCTTGCACTTCCATGCTATCAGTAGACGAAAAACAAGCCACCATTGAAGGCATTCCAAGCTGGCCTACATACTCTTCAAATAACTCAATTCCAAACAGCATAGCAAAGGCTTCTGCTGGGTCTTTCATTGTTCCCATTATTACTTCTGCTTGGGCTTTTCCAAACAGAATAGCAAGGACTTCTAGTGGGTCGTTTCCAAGCAGCATAGCAAGGACTTCTGCTGGGTCTTCCAATATTGTTCCCATTGACGCTTCTGCTGGGTCTTTTCCAAACAGCATAGCGAGGACTTCTGCTGATCGGTCTTTGATTTTTCCCATTGGTACTTCTGCTGGGTCTTTTCCATACAGCATAGCAGGGTCTTTTCCAAACAGCATAGCAAGGATTTCTGCTGGGTCTTTTTCAAACAGCATAGCAAGGGAGTCTTTCATTGTCCCCATTGATACTTCTGCTGGGGCTTTTCCAAACAGCGTAGCAAAGACTTGTGCTGGGTCTTCCACTGTTCTGTTGAGCCGTTGAACTTCAGATTTAGTTTGTTGCACAAACCCTTCTTTGTCTCCTAGTACATAAAGATTAATACGATCTTTCAAACTCTCTGCAAGTTTTTCTACTCTTTCCTTTTGGACAACCTTCAACTTTTCCGGCTCTGATAGTTCCATGGTATCTTTATTTTCACCTTCTGTTGGGTCTTTCATTGATACGCCTGCAATTCCATGTGCGTCATATGATGCCCGTTTTGCTGGATCACTGAGAACTTGGTAAGCTTCTCCCATTTCCTTCAATTTTTTTGCCGCTCTACGAGTATTTGGATTTTTATCCAGATGAACATTCCTTTCATAAGCTCTCTTAATCACTGCTTCTGTGGCCCTGGGATGGACACCAAGCAAGTCGTAATAACGGGTTTCCTTCACCATTTCTACGAATCTCTGGCAGATTCAAGAATTCCGGAAGAATTAGCTGCGAATTCGGTGTTCTCCGCGAGCTCTGTTGGCTTGGATTGGAAAATCAGGCCGATGATATATTTCAAATGTTCGTATTATTTCCGCTATGAAAATTGACAATGGACAGCAAAAAGAGAAAAGAGATAGAAGAGAGTTTTACTTTAATATTATCGACTTTCCTTTCGCAGCAATCTTCTGTATCCTTGATGTTTTCTTTCTCAAAGAAATTGAATTAAGATTCTGAAGAATCAGTTCACAAATCTTATTATGAAATTAAACACAAGAGGTCTTTTCTATATATAGAGTTTAATTTAACATTTTCCTTAATAAAATAAAATTTAATATTTTTTTAATAAAACAATGTTATGTAGTTTTGTCATCCACTTTTAAAAATAAAAATAAAAAAAATTAAGTAGTGTTTGAATCTTTCTTCTCTAAAAAATATTAAAATATTATTGATTCCTGAAAATTGACTTTGACGGAGTGGTTATTTTCCCCAAAAATTTACTTTTGTAACCTCGTTTGATCAAGTTCCTAGTTTGGGACCACATGGCATTGCTCGAGTTTGCTACCACATAGCATTACTTCCCTTGTAGGGCTCTCTGCTCTCTAAGATGACCACAAATTAACTTAATCCCAAAATAAAGCAATAACAACATCTAAGCAAGTGAGCCCTTTCCTTCTTAATCATGATTCAAACACCAATGGTTGGACCCCTTTTACCCCTATTTTCATGGAGATGGAAATAAACAACAAAAATGTCCGACCTCTTTTATTGAATTTGATCCAATCATCTTCTATTTTAATAATTATTTGATTAATCCTTTCCTTTTTGACCAAGTCCCTTCAATATTTTAACATTTTTTTTTAACTTTGTTATTTTTCTAAACTCCAACACAATGCCAATCCATGAAATTTTAGAATAATTATGGAGAAGGATTTGGGGGCCTAATTGTGGGTGGAGTGGTTTTCACTCTCCCTACTTCATTGTTCATTGTAATATAATTTCTATTTATTTTTATTACCCATTAGAAAATATATGAAATATAATAGTTTTCTACAATAAATTGTGAACCCCCTTTACATTGGATGGTTCGGAAGGATGATTGTTTACCTCCCCACCTTTTGAGTCTATTGTCTCCAATGTTGATTTAATAATTACTAGTTACATCATTTATTGAAACATAATTATTATTATGATGATGATGGTTAACGTCCACTGTGACCAAACTTTGGTCTATCAGACCTAAAGAAACAAATTAATTAGTTTGTTTTAAAATTGTATTCCTATGATCAAAGAACTTGGTGAGAAGCGTCCCGAGCTCACTATAATTTTGACAAGTTAAAAGGCTACGAAGGTCGGTATTGCAACAAAGATTGTGAAACTAAGATCTAATGTAGGTGTACGTGGGACACTCTAAGACGAAGTGGTTTTCGTCTTCAATGTTCCTATTCTCACAGAGACGACAGATCATTTCCACCCATGGTGTTTTGGGAACTGTCCAACGACTTGTTTCACTATGGAGCTCATGAAAGTTCGTTCTTATCTTGGCTCTATTAATTTTTTTCTTTGAACTTGTTAATACAGAGAGATACTTTTAATCTTCTAGGGTATGGTTGATGACCTCCTTGTAATATCATAATTTTCTTTTAGCCTCTAAATATTTCTCACAAATAATATGCTAATAAGGGGTGATAACCGAACCATTTTTTGGTGGCTACTACCATCTTGATTTTGTGATTTAGCTATTGGTGATGAAGTGTGGCTCGTCGACTATTCTAAGGTTTTCCTCACTGAAAAAACAAATATTATCCTCCCCTTCCGCAGTGAGTCCATGAATCTTGAGATCATATTTACTCCAAACATGACATCTAGTCTTGTCTTTGTTAAATACATAAGGCTACCAACCAACCTTTTCAACATCGTAGGATCTATAGTTGATCCATCATCATCCTTGCTCAATTTTAAACCTGTTATTACTGGTGTTGGTGATGTCTTGCAATTTGACATATTAAATCTTTTTAAAACTACACTTGCATATTTCGACTGTGATATAAATATCCCACTTTGATAATGTTGGACTTCAATGCCCAGAAAAGAGGCCATTTGTTTTGTGCAGCAGTGGCTAAGACTGTTATGACTGTATCCATGTGTGCAACACATGCAAAAGTTTCATTGAAGTCTATGCCATGCTTCTGTGTGAACCCTCTTGTGACCATTCTTTCTTTGTGCTTATGCACATTCCCATCATCATCTTTCTTTGTCTTGTAAATCCATTTGACCCTAATTAAATATTTATTTTTTGGTACATCTACCAACTCCCATGTTTGATTCTTCTCAATGCATTCTATTTCTTCATCCATGGCTTGTGCCCATAATTCTTCTTCGATAGCTTCCTCAAATGTTAGTGGATCATATATAGGAGAAAATAATGCAAAGAGAGAATGAAGTTGGTGTACCAACTTCATATATTTCATGTAGACTTCTTGTCTTCACTGGTTATGTCGATGTCGACCTCAAAAATATACTTGATGGAGTTTGTTGTCCTCTTGGTGTGCTTGTCGATGTAGCTTGAGTTGAAATTTGTGTTGATGTTCCTTGTGTTGAACCATGTCACAGTGTCATGGGATTCAACGGTACTACAACCGATTGAATTACATGTGGTGTTTGAACCACTTCCTCTGTCATGTCATCATTGTCAACATTCAACACAATCTTGACATTTATCTCGACAATTCCATCCCATGATTCATTCTCGACAAATTAAACATCTCGACTGATGATCACATTCCTTGCAACAGGATCATACAACTTGTATGCTTTAGTGACTTCAGAGTAACCAACAAAAATACATTTTTGTCCCTTATTGTCTAGCTTCTTTCTCAGCTCATCTGTAACGTGAGCATATGCAACACAACCAAAAATTTTTAAGTGAGAAACGATGTGATTCATACATGTCCATGCTTCTTGAGGAACTTTGTTATTCACCCTCTTTGTCAGACATCAGTTCATGATATATACAGGCGTTGTGACTGTTTCAACCAAATATTCATTTGACAAATGCTTGCTTTCCATCATGATACATGCCATCTCCATAATGGTTATGTTCTTTCTTTCATAAACATTGTTCTGCTAAGGTGTATACCATGTAGTGAACTATTTTTTTATGCCATGGGTCTTGCAAAAATTTATAAATCCATTCAAAACATATTCACCTCCTCCGTTAGTCCTTAATATTTTGATGTGGTGCCCACTCTGGTTCTCCGCGAGTGCCTTGAACTACTGAAAACAACTAAATTCATCATATTTATGTTTCATAAAATATACCCATGTTTTTCTTGAGTATTCATCAATACTAGTAAGAAATAATTGCTACCACCAATGGATGATTTCTGCATTGGACCACAAATATCAGAGTGCACAATTTCAAGTGGTGTATGAGCTCTATATGACTTTCCAACTGGAAAAGTATCTCTATGTTTCTTTCCAAAAGTGTATCCTTAACAAACTCTCTCTGGTCTGTGGTCACCATATTCTTTGTGTGTAGTAGCTTCATCCCACCAAAATTCAGATGTCCAATCTAAAATGCCACAGCTAGGATTCATCCTGAACGTTTGGTTGAAACACTGTTTGAAATTTAGTGTTGTCATTTTCTTTCTTGTCGAAGTGCTCGACTGCTTCTTTACTTTTTACTTTGAATGCAGCCCCTTTATTTTTCTTTCCTTTCATTTCTAGAATTATCCTCAATGGAAACAAGAAATTGCTTGTCATTGGCACTTTTTCTATCAGTTGGTTGCTTGGATGCTTCTGTTTAATCACACAATGATTATCTTCTATATAGACTCTGTAAAAAATTTGTATCAGTTGTCCAATGCTCAAAAAATTTTGTTTTAGACCTTTGGCATGATAGATATCATGAATAAATTTACTCTCCCCATGTTTGGTTAGAATACCAACAATACCTTTTCCCAAATCAGTAACTTGGACATTGTTTCCAAGTGTAACATCAGTTTGAACTGAAATATCTAACTGGAAAACAAATTTAAATTACTAGTCATATGATTGATGCATCCTGAATCTAAGTACCATATTGCACATGGACTTTCTTGGATAGTATTGCATTCAATTGGAGATGCATATTCCATTAATATTGCACTTGACTGAGTTCTAGTGTTGATCAACTGATTTGGGCTTTTCCTTCGTTGGTCATATTGTTTCTTCCTTCATTCATATGCATAATGACCAAATTTCTTACAATAATGACATTGAATTTTTTATTTATCAAACCTCTGACCACTTGGCTTACTTTGATTATGATTCTCTTAGGCTACCAATGACATTTGCAGGACTTCTGTCATGTCCTCCTCTGGAAGAACTTATTCCTCTTCCTTTTTGTTTGTTTCTCCCCCTGCCTCTACCACAGCTTATAGATGACTATGCTATGAGTGCACCTTCCAATGATGTATTTGTTCTGCTAATTTTGTGTTCATTATTAATGAGTGAAGCTTGCAACTCATCAATGGTAAAAACCGACATGTCTTTGTTTTCCTCCAAGGTCACAACCAAGGCTTCAAATCTTGGGAGAAGACTTTTTGAGAATTTTTTCAACAACCCTTTGGTTAGCTATAGTTTCTCCATGAGATTTCAATTGATTAATCATACCAACAACTCTGGTGTAGAATGAGTCTATTGACTCGATATCTTTCATAGCTAGAGATTCAAAATATCTTCTAAGAATTTGTAACTTAGAAGTCTTTACCTTGCCAAAACCTTGATATGAAGTTTCCAATGTGTCCCATGTCTTCTTAGAGGTATTTGTTGCTGCTACTCTTGGGACTATGATTTCATGCATGGCTTGATGTATGTAGAAAAAATATTTTCCATATTTCTTCCTATGTTCCCTCATTGTATCTTTCTAATCTTGAGTGAGATTGTTATATGCCATCTGATCTGTTGGTTCTGCATAACCATTATGGACAATTTTCCAAATATCTTGACCTATGAACAAAACCTTCATTGTTAAAGACCAATATTCATAATTCTTCCTTCAAAAATTGGATTTTGCAAACTTGACATATTTGAAACAGAAGTGGAAGCCATTTTTAATTTTTAATTTTCCCTTAGAAAATAAATTTTTCACTTTTTAAGACAAGGTTTCTTTCCTAAACCCACTCTGATACCAGTTAGCAAAAATTGAGTTGGCTAAACTTGTGTTACCGCTTAGCTATAAATTAATTTATTTTACTTGTCGGGTAAAAATTGTCTAGCTCTCACTAGACAAGTCTACCAAAATATTTCGACAATTTTTTTAAAGACGAAATTTGGTCGGACTCTTCGACCTATCTCTTTTTATCTCGACAAGTTATTACTTGTCGATTTTACCAACTTACTTGAATTCGACAAAGTTACTTCAATAGACTTACTCGATAGGTTTAGTTCCACCGTTTTACTTCGATTGATTTACTAGACAGGTTTGCTTGGACATATTTACTCTTGACGGGTTTACTTCGACTAACTAACTTCGACTTAACCAATTTCAGTCAGATTTCATAAATGATGTTCCTTAGTCTAAAGACCTAAGAAATCAATAATATTTTTCATCAACCGATAACATGAAGTGAAACTTGACACAACAAAAAATTCGACAAAATTACAAAATCATATAACCAAACATTAAGAAGACTTGTGTCGACCACTCTATCATAAAACCTGGAAATTTTACTGGGTGGAATGTTTATGGATTCTTTGATCTTTCACTCAAACTGTAAATGTAAACAAAATTTACACAATTAATTCTTGGAGAGAATGTGCAGCGAAATAAACATATATTCAACCATAAACTATTTTATTTATATAACTTGTCGGGACATAACATAGAAATAGATGCCGTAAATGCAAACTTGGAAATTTATAGAGATATTTCACCTTTCACTAAGCTTTGGCTCTCGACATTTTCAAACTGACAAAAGCTTGAGATTCAACACTATGCTCTTCACTCTCTGCTCAGAATTTTTTCAAAGTTCTCTCTTCTATGTCTAATTTAATTTACAATCTTCTTCTTTGATTTATAGGAAAACTAGAATTTACTTGTCTGTGAATCTAGTGACACAACATTAAATACTGTAATAACTATCTACCTAAAAACTTAGATCCATAAATTCAATTCGACAGGTTTATATTACATAATCGTGGACTCTTCAATCTTGTCAGTCTGTCTGACAAAGACTGGACAGATACGGAATTTGGCAAAGTCGGTTGAGATCAGGTATGGATCTGCGATAAATTAATATTTCCAACACTAGCTTGGAAAATCAACAATAGGAGAAATCAGGCTGATGATATTTCAACTATTAGTAATATTTCCCATATTTACATAGACATGAAAATTGATAACAAAAAGTTGCACCGGAATCAAATGACATGGTCTTAAACTATGAAATACAAATACATCAAATAAATCGAATGCATGGAATTTAAATGAAATGAGGCGTATCTATTACAAAATGAGACATAGATATTTATCAGCAAAAATGAAAGGTAGTAAATCTACAATGGGTGTGCTTCTTTATTAGAAAAACTAAGAAAAACTATTTTGTTTAATGAAGAAAATAAAAAACAGAAACATATAGAAGTTTGTGAATTGCTTCATGATAGAATAGAAAAGAGATAGAAGAGATATTTACTTTAACCTTAACGCCTTTCCGTTCACAATAATCTATTTAATGTTTTCTTCGAAAAGAAATTGAATTAGCGTCTGAAGAATCTGTTCACAAATCCCATTATGAAATTAAACATAAGAGGTATTTTATTTATATAGAGATTAATTTAACTTTTTCTTTAATAAACTGGAAAAGGCCAGTTAACAAATGATAAAAATCCATTCTCCTTCCTCATGGAATTCTTTTATTAACTTCATTAGGCCTCCTAAGGTGAAATTTCCCTCCATGAGCTTCCTACAACTCATCTTAGTGGTTTAGTAACTCCTATGACATTTGTCCTTCTTCTTCATGCTCCAATTCTTTCCCCAATTTGAACGGCTCCCTATAACTCCCTAATATTCCCACTTAGTTGATATTTTTAGCCCTTCCATGTCATATTTTTCTATGTATGAAATCAGGTATGAATTTTTCATATTTGTCATAGAATCTTTAATCATTGGTTGTCATAGAGTGCATCGAATCTCCTTCCAAGTGGAACACAATGTCTTCTTTGTCTCTTCCTCTTCCATGGGAGTTACTCTACTTTACTAATTATAATTCCTTAGCTCATGATATTTTATTTGACACCACATCACCCTCCAATAATGTTACATTCCCCATGGATTTGAATCTTGATGAATATTATACCAAGTGTGTGGGGAATCTAGTCACCCAAAGGCTTCGCAAGCTTCCAGGTGTCTTCATGAACTAATCCCCCTTAATTTCTCATCATTTATTATTTATGTGACCCATTAATGTTGATGTATTTGTAACTTCAGAATGTATTCACTTGTATATTTCTTATTGTATTTCATTATACCCTGACATAGATGTTTGTTCCTCCTACCAAGAGATTCATTAATATAATAAAGTCATGTAAAGTCATTGAGGTTAACCCTCCTTTGTAAGTCGAGGAAATATTCCCCATAGTTGAGGGGTGTTAGGGTTTTTATACTCGCCTAGTAAGGTCGGCCTTGTAAGAGTAAAATTCAAGTGGAAAACAAGTATAAATAGAGAGTGAGACTCTCTATTTGGTACACACACACTCACTCAACTGTAGCGCATGAGTGAGAGAAGAGGAGCTCGCACAAGTGAGAGAGAGAACAGTTGTCGGAGATCATCTTTGTGTTTTTGGCTTTTACTTTTGCTATTGGTGCTCATTCTATCTCTGAGGAAGTTGCAGGGAATTATCCTTTATGGTTTCCCCAAGGAAAACTATTTGTGTCTCTTGTCTATTGTGATTATTGCTATGCATATTATTCTCTTGGATAAAATCCTATATCATATTGTTTAAATGATAACGATCTAACATGGTATCAGAGCTAACCTGTGAAGAAGAAATTGTGCAGCTCTAGAAGATAGGGCTTTTTTTTTGGGGGGTCTCCCTTCGTAGATCATCAGAAAAAAGAGGCTAGGCTAACTCTCCATTGAAGCGCGCATATTTCTGTTGAAGCAGAATCTGATTCTGAGTATTTTTAGTTTTTGACCTACCACTACAATGGGAAATTATGGCTTTTCACAGAAGAGGAATTTTTGAGTGAGCCCAACATAGGATTTCTCTCCACCTCAAAATCAAAATTTAGAGACCATGATCAAAACTTTTGGTTGGGTAAAACTCCAGGAAAGTCAAACCCTAATTCAACCCCGACCAGAAAACCCTAAAAGAATAAAACTAGTCATTTTTGTGAATTCGTTATATATCGAGATAGGAGAAGGATTAAGAGCCGAAATTTTTACAAACCAAATATAAATTCCAGATGTACCCTGTGTAAACATTTCAGCCTCAAGTTTTCTATATTCTAGGAGATATGATTCCTCCAAATCAGGGTTCTAGCCTCTCCTAGGATTCATCCCTAAATAGGACACCTTAGGAGAATTGCTATATCTCGGGCTACAAAATTCCAAATGAAATTTCACAATATGTTCTAGATATGGCATGGACTTTAATTTCTGTGGTAAATGTTTCATACCCCGAAGGTGAAATAGTAATATGTGGCAGTCTGTAAAGTTCGCTATGCTGAACAGTCCTAAAATAAGTCACATTGGGAAAACTCTCATAAGCCCCAATTGGTGAAACCAGATCTGCTCAAACCTATAGTGTTTGAAATAGGACAGATGAGGCTACCTCAGTGTGAAGTTTCAGACATAGAGGAGCATTACTTTTGGATATATTGCAAAAACAATATCAGGAAATTATGTACAAGAAATTGAAGAAACTAGGGCATCAGATATTTTGCAGTTCTGTTCACTTTTTTTGGAAAATGAGTATGTTGCTCAGCTTGAATTGAGGAGGAAAATCTTTCTATCCAATCAGATCTGAAAGATTCCAAGTTTTCAAATTTAGGGTTTTTTCTGACGAACCCTAGATCAACAAAATCCAATAAGTGATTACAGTTCAAGATTCACTCCAATAAGCATACATGAAGATGAACCTGAAGCTTCCATAGCAGAAGAAAAAGATATTCAGAAGAATATAATGAGAACGGTGGATGAATACCACCTTAAGAATGAGAAATAATTCAAGATGAAAATAGTATGACGATACTTCCAAACAAAGAAAGAAGGACATGTATGAGTACCCATGGGATAGAACATACGGTTACATAAGGAGCTTGAAAATCACCTAGAGTGATGAAGATCTTAACGTTTGCTACAAGATTAAAGATGAAATCCTATATAGGATGGAAAGCTCACAGGTGGGTGCGAGAAGAAATTTTGAAAAAGTTCAAGATAGAGGATCTTGGTATCCACTGACCCTAGATGGATACATAGAATATTAGTAGCAGAGGAAGCTATTTGTCACTCCAGTAGATAATGCTTCAATACATAGAGTACAAAAGACAGAGGGAGAATGATGCTCCACTTCAGAGGGAGTGACTACAGAAGATCCTGAGTTTCGAAATGGTACAACAAGATGGTCAGCTTATTGATGGATTTACGATTTACTAAGAGTAAAGTGGATTCCGACCTTTAGTTCAAGGTTGAAGGAGGAACACTAGTGATGCTCCTATTATATGACCTATTCCTGACAGGAAAAGAGGAACTCATTAGAGATGCAAGAAGGAGACTTGTTGTCGAGTTCGATATAAAGGACTTGGGTATGATGCACTACATTCTAGGCATGGAGGTGTGGCAGAGTGTAGATGGAATCTTCCTTGGACAAGCGAAGTATGCAGTGGAGATCTCGAAAAGGTTCGAGATGATAGACTGCAAGGCCATGGCCACACCTATGGCATCGAACCTAAAGCTATTGAGTGATGCTTCATCAACAACGGTTGTTGCCATGATGTATCATCATATGATTTGTTCCTTGATATACCTGACGAATACAAGACCAAATATTTGCTTTGTTGTGAACACATTGAGCCAATTCCTGACTGATTATTGCAAAGCATATTTTGAGGTACCTGAAGGGTACAGTTGATTATGGGATCAAGTATGAAGCGAATCATAATATTAACCTAGAAGGTTATGTAGATTCATATTGGGCATGCAGTGCCATTGACAGGAAGAACACTTTGGGGTGCTTCTTCAGTATGAGATCAGGTGTGATCTCTTGGTTTAGCAGGAAGGAATCCTGCATGGCACTAAGAAAAACTGAGTAAAAATATGTTGCCACTTGCTCGGCTATTTGGGATGTAGTATGTTTCTTTTGAAAACTACTATTTGATTTGATTGATATAACTTTCACTTTTGTATTATGCAGAGAGGATTTTGAGAAAATCATGGTCCTGACTGTCACGATTTCGTTTTGGTTATGAGTTTACTGCTGTAGAGAAGGAGGTTGAAAATCATTGAAACTTCCTAAGGAAGTATACAAGCTAGGTTACAGTGCAGATATGAAGAAGAGTGGAAAGACTAATATATATGAACCTATTGATACAAGTTGGGAAAATTATTTTCTAGAATGTGCAGCATTATTTAAAAGGGCAGGTTGGTTCAATTTCTTTGAAAATATCATAGGTTTCAACCCAAAGGTTTCATACCATTTTTCCCAGAATTTTATCGAGGATACTATAACATTCGATACTCTTAAGATAGAATTAACAGAGGTATTAATTTTTGAAGCTACAGGTGTATCAATAGAGGGATAATTATGGTTTAAAAAGATCCCTTTCAGCTTTGAACCAAAGTATTTATTGCTACCAGAGATTGAATCCCTAGAATGGGGAAAATGAGTTCATTTGGACAAATTCAAACCTGAATGGAAGGAAACTATTGGGATTGTGAAGAGCTATGTTACATGCAAAGGAAGGTTTGTTGTAGTCTTTAAATACCATATTAGGTTTTTACAACATCTGAACCAGAAGTCAAAATTCAATTTTCCTTTTTTCCTCTTAAAGAGTCTCCAAGAGATGTCTAACAGAATTAAGGGGCATATTGACCATACACACCAGTCGGTCTTTCACCATGGATTGATAAAATTAATTATTAACACAGTCTTGCAGAGGAAGAACAAGAGTTGGGACCATTACCTATTCTGGTCAGGATTTACTACTGAACAAGAGGACCAAGTAAAGAAAATCCCGATGATTAAGTAGTTTGGTTTTGTTAAGAGGTTCAAGAAAGAGTTAATTGATGATCTGATGAAGGATAATGTTTAGGAGAATACTTTAGGTCAGGAATTCAAAGAACTTATGGATGAAGATGGAAGAAAAATACTAGATGGAAACTAGGAGAAAGTTTTGGAGATTCATAAAAGGGAAAAGATAGTTGTTTCAAATAATGAGGAAGATATGCGTCCGATAGAGCAAAAACAAAGTTCTACTTGTATACAACAAATATCAACCAAAGTTTTTTGTGGAAGATGATTTAAAGGATAAATTTTTTCAAAGTTCAGAAGTTAAAGGTCAAAAAAAATCTCTTTTACAGATGAGAGAATCAATTTGGAGGCCCAAGACCAGGGATAAAAACAAACTCGGGTTAAATATGAAGAGGATATTGAACCCTAAATTGAAGTAAGAAAATATTACATTGATTGAGGGTTCTTCAACTACAGAGGATATCGAGAGTGAAAAGGGTTTAATACCTCAACAAGTCTACATTGAGGAAGAGCATTGAGTTTCATTAGAACCAGTGCAAGGAGGACATAAAGCTTCAGAAAGGGAAACTACTTTCAATATTGAACACGGCACGTCTTCAAAATATCCTTTTGTAGAAGAAATAGTGAAAGATGGGAAAGAAGATAACCTGATTTTTAAGAAGTTTGACATCCCCTGGTTGTCAAATCAAGGTTCTGCATTATAGGGAGAAGGGCACATAGACTCAGAAATTGAGAACCTTAAGAAAACTCTGGAACGACACAAATCTCATATTTTTTTCTAAATGATACTAATGACAAATTGGTAATGACAAATAGAAGACTAAGAGAAGATTTGGATGATATCAACGCACACTATCAAGAGCTAATAGCTGTGTCCAAATAGGCGCTGAAGAGGAAAAGGGAGATCCAGAGTTAGGCTGAAGGTTTAAAGCAGAAAATTCAAAATCTAAGCCAGTAGAATGAAGTGTTATTAAAGAGAATCATAATTTTGGAGACAGAGAAAGAGAAAAGTAAGAAGAAATATCGTGGATTGGAGGGGATTTCTATGTTCACTTAAGCAGCTAAGAATTTATGAATGCTTTATAGTTTCTAGGTGTCAAGTAGTTTAGTTTATTATAGATAATAGTTTTGTTATTTTGGAAAATACAAACTACTTTTGTAACTATTTTGAATTCATACCTAAAAGTTGGTTATGACAGTTATGAAACTACTTAGTTGGAAAAGGATAAAAGCAGGAAAGAAAATGGAAGTAGGGTTCGATTTTTCTTCAAGAAGGGTCTTTAGAGATGGATGTATGTCAAGCTAAGTCTTATGACTTTCATGTAAGTTTGAAGACTGAAACTGATATACACATACTTATAAGCCATTTTAATATCCCATGTTGGTTTTATTTATGGTCTGTTTGGCCACTCAATATATAATTTCACATCTTGATTAATGTGTTTTTTTCATGCAAGTGCTTATATGTTGTGGATGAAATTAGTTTTTCGTTCATTGTGCTTATGGTTTACATTTTATGTGTTTGCATCCTAGTTCTGCGTTTTAGTTCATGATTCAACACTTGTGTTAGCTTGGTGATGATTTACCTTCTTGATTGATAAACTTTCAAACCAAAATTATTAAAAACCAATTTCATTTTGCCTTATTTTTGAGATTGTTCTAGCATGTTCCTGTAGTAGTCTAGGAACAATTTCTAGCACAAACATATTTGGCACCATTGCTGGGGATGAAACTGAAGTATATCTTCCTTGGGATATCATCATTCATCTAATTTTGAGAGGTGAACAAATTCAGAAAATCCTTTAGACTACTTTTTGGTTCATAGTGGTTACCAGAAAGATTGGAACAAGAGGGAACCTGCTTCACCTTTACATTTGTGTGTTTGAGACCCTAGAAATGGATTTTGAAAGAAGCAAGACAAATTCAAAAATCTCAGTCTTCTCCTTCTTTGTGTACCCTCGATCAATTTGACTTAGTCTTACCTTTTGCACATTTAGAAGAGGAAAACAAAATCTATCTTGGTAAATCCCTACTATACCAGTTGATAGTTTTCAAGTCTTTACTAATCTATGGTCTTACAAAAAAGCAAAAACTGAGTCTCTTGGTAAGATTCCCTTGTTTCAGTTTAAAACTAGTAAAATCCCTTTCCAACCAGGTTTTAGCAAACTAAATAAAATCTTTCCTTCATTAAACCAAAGTAGCTCCAAAACGGTCGAACAACGGCTAGATATGATGGATAGAATGGTAGCTACTAGATATGCTCCTTTAGTTCTTCCTCAGCCTCTAAATGATTTCCTTGGATCATATTATCAGAAGCATTTACCTAGATTTAATGGTTAGGGTGAGACAACTGCTGAAGAGCATTAGGATGCATTCCTTAGTTGTGCATACAATCAAAATATTGAGGATAAGGATGTGTGGATGAGGATGTTTGTGCAGAGTTTAGATTGGGAGGTAAGGAAATTGTTCAGAGAACTACCAGCTAATTCAATAACTATTATAGAGCATCTATAAGAGGTGTTTATGAGGCAGTGGGGAGCCTCGAAATACCATACCTATTACATCACATAATTTGGAGCTTTAAGAAGAAAAAAGGATGAAACTATAGCAGAATTTCTAAACGCTTTAATAATATGTATGGTAGGATTCCAGCTGAAATCAAACCTTCTGAAACTTCATCTAAGCTAACTTATGTAAATTCCCTTGATTATGAATTTTCCTTGCATCTAAGCGAAAGAAGGCCAGCCACTTTATTAAACATGAAGGGGGCTGCATTGGAAGTGGAACCAAACATTTTAGCTTTAAATATGATCAAAGAACATTCAGATCATCAAATATATGATCAAAAAGGCAAAAAGGAGGTTATTCCACCAGCTTCTACATCACAGACAACAGATAGCAAAATATATGAGATGGCAAAGTTAGTAAAAAATTTAATAGCAAAACTAAATAAGTTGGAGTTAGAAAAGAATTCAAGTAAGCCTGCATAAGAAGGAGAAAGGAACCCTAATCAATTTAGGCTCCAATGTGCTCATATATTTATCCCTAGAGAACGAAGAAACAATAACATTCAGACAGAAAGAAGAGAGAATGAAGATCAGAGAGTTCCTCCTCCACTCCAAAATAATGTGGTTGATGAAATTGAGGAAGGTGAGGATTCATAGTATGAAGATTCAAATTAGGATTTAAATTACTTTCAGGAATTATCATCAGAGGGTTTCCTAACTGAACATGACTATCTAAACAATAAGTTTTTTGATGCAAATATTTATCAAATAGAAAGTGATTTGGGTCCTGAAGTTTCAGCTAATATATGTCAATCTGAACCTAAGAGGTCTATTAACTTGAGGTCTGGTCCAAAGCATGTTTAACAGATTCCTGAAAAGAAAACAGCTTCTCCTCCTAAATAGTCATGTAATCAAACATAGGAAAAGAGACCTAATCACGGTGACCAAGACAAGGCTATAGAGATTGAAGAAGTGAACATGACTGTGAAAACTTTAATTTTGAGAATGAATTATGTAAGAACAAGATTCTAGTACCATTTACTGAATTGATGAAGAATCCTTGTTATAGAAATCCTGTTCTTAAAATGATAGGTTCACCTGCTAATCAGATACCTTCAGATACTCTGAATCTCCAAGAACAACATCCTTAAATCCTTATTGGTTCTTCCCTAGCTCATAAGAGTGAAAATGATTCAAATTCTAGTTTTCCGCCTTTTTATATAGTTCTGACTATTCATGATCAAATAATTGACAACTGTTTATTGGATTCTGGAGCTTCTCACAATTTGATTCCTAAAGCAGTCATGGAAGCTCTTGGTTTGAGTATCACAAAACGATATCATGACTTATATGCATTTGATTCTAGAGCTATTAAATTCCTAGGAGTGATTAAGGATGTGGTGGTAAATTTGACTCAATTACCCATGAAAAGTGTCATTATGGATGTGGTGGTTGTTGATATCACTCCTAAGTGTGGAATGTTACTTTCAAGGTCTTGGGAAAAGAAAATAGTTGGTGCATTACAAATGGATTTAACATATGCAACCATTACTGATTTTGGAGACAATAGGAGACTGTATAGGGAATTACAATATGCTTATACTGTCACAGATGGTAAGAACCCAACAAATCATCCACTTTATGCTGTAGAAAAATATTTGGGGTCTTATATGCTACATTTCAGTGATGAAAATACAAATTGCATGTTACACATAGAAAAGGAAAAACCAATCAAATGTATTGTTGAACAAAAATATGAGTTATGGAAAATGTATTTTGATGGCTCCTCATCCAAGGAAGGAGCAAGAGCTGGCATTGTTTTTATTTCTCATGGTGGAGAGATGATTAGTTTGACGTATAAGTTGGAATTTGTGACTACCAATAACACAACAGAGTATGAGGCATTAATACTTGGCTTAAGTGCTGCAAAATACCTGGGCATTCAATTGATTTCTATTTGTGGCAACTCTGAATTAGTTGTACAACAAGTGAGGGACAAATATCAAGTAAAACATGATTTGTTGAAGGTATACAAAAATGAGGTGTGGGATATGATTTATAATCACTTTATAGAATTTAATATTTCCTTCCTTCCCACGGATCATAATCAAATAGCTCATTCACTTTCTTTGGTAGCCACACATTTTTGAATTCCAAAACATACCCAACTAAAATATCTCACTTTCTTGACACAGATGAAGCTAATGAACCATATAACTTGTCAGAGTCAGATAGAGAGGGTAATGATTGAGATCTTCTAATCTTTCTTGCTGTCCTCAATATCTGTTCAGGTTCTGTAACACCCAACTGCAATGGTGAAGTAGGTCTGTTCCTAGTTCCCACTCCTATAGTATCCACTGTGACAAATCTGGTGAAAAGTAGCCTTAAAAATGTGATGGTTTAAGTTCACCTCTTAAAACCAGTAAAACTGATAAGTATCCCAGGAAAAATATGTCTTCAACTTCGTCCCCAACAACGGCGCCAAATATGTTTGTGCCAGAAATTGTTTCCAGGCCACAAAGAAACAAGCCAACACAATCTCAAATATTAAATCAACAAAACTAGGGTTTAGGGTTTTTTGAAAGGTTTTTTTGGTTGTAATGTTTGGTGACTAAAGGGAATACATTCATAAGCAAAGCAGGAACTAAATCATAAGTAAATAAAGACAGAGATGCATAATCTAATCACCAAGTACCAATTAGAATGTAATCTTAAAGTTCATTCATAACTGACAAGCATTACAAGTAAAGAAACCATAAACCAGCAATGAATATATCAGTCAAGTAGCTAAACAAGCTAAAAATGAAGCTAAAACACAGACTGAAGGGTGATATAGATCATATATTGCATAATTATATCCAGCAAATACACATGAGAGTTATAGTACTTAGCTCATAAACAAGTCACAGACCTCCATAAGCCAGCCAAAAATCGAACCATTTGTCGTCTTTCTCATCTATCTAAATATTGTTTCTCAAAAAATCAGTTAGGGTCTAAACCCTAACTATCTTCATCCAACTCATTAATGGGATAAAGTGAAATTATACTTTACAAAATAAATTATTTCTTCAAAAAACTAACTAATAACTGACTAACTAAAGTATTTTTCAAAAGACATAACAAGTAACTAACTAACTAACAAACTCAAAGGTCTTTAGCAGCTTCAACTAGTAAGGCTATTCCATCCAAAGTTTGGTCCTTCTTCTTGGCTCTATTCTACTCAGCTTCCATATCTGCTAACCTTCTTGTAAGTTCTTCATTCTGCTGCTGCAAACCTTTGACAGTCTGCTTCAATTCTGCACATTGCAAATCTGTGCATCTCTTTCTCTTCAGGGCCTCCTTGGAAACTGCAGTAAGCTCTTGATGATGATCATTTAATTCCTGTAAATCCTCCCTGAGTCTTCTATTTACTAGGCTTAAACCATCATTTACTTCCTGCATATAATCCATTTGATGCCTGTATTGTTCGATGGTTCTTTGCAGGTTCTGCTTGTCTAAATCAAAAACCTTCCCTGCTGTAGTATCCTGCATCTCACTGAGTAGCCATGGAATATCTAGTTTTCTGAAAATGTCTTCATCTTCTAGAAACAGATCTGAAGACACACCATGAGCCATAGGGATTTCCTGATCAGCTGCTTCAGTAGGTGTTGTTTCCTCTATCAACTGCTGGTCTTCAGAATGAGAGACTTCAACCTCCTTTTTTTGTTGCTCTTTTAATATTTCACTTCTTAACTCTAAAAAGACTGCTGATAATGTAGTCTCGGTGAGACTACCCTATTTTGATAACTTCAATTTCTTTTTCCCCTTTGTATGATGAGAAACTAGAGTTTTTTGAACTGCTTCTTTCTCAATCTTTGGTTTTTCATCTGAAGAATCATCATCAAGTACAGTTACCTCTTTTGCATTTAATCTAGGGTTTAACAATTTTTTCATACTGATCCTTAACTTGTTTCTTGGCCTAGTTTTGGGTCTCCATGTTGAGGCAAGCTCTCCCATCATCTTCAAACTTTTACCTTGATGTTTAATTGTAGCAAAATCCATAGCTGCAACTTTTGCCTTCTTTTTATTTGACCTCTTTGTTTTATCTTCTTGACTGCAGCATTCTCTGTATGTGTTAACCCTAGAATTAGTTTTGACATTAAATTCATCTTCTTCTAAAAGATATCCTTCATCCTCTGATAGAATAGTGATTGGGCTTCTTTGCTGGACCTGGATGTTTTCTTCCTTTACAGCAATCTCCTTTGTGATAACAATTTCCTCCTTCATAAAAGTTTCTATTGGTGCTCTATCTCGCACAAGCTGGTCTTCCTTTTTTGTAAACAGTGAACTTTTGGATTTATTATCAGCTGAAGACAGCTGATGTTCATAGTCTGCATTTGAGGGCTCTGGTACTTCTTCAAGTTTAACTTCTTTTTTATCTTCAGACTTGCTTTTCTGACCTAGTTTCCTCACTAGGGTTTTCCCTTTGTCTACATGTTTTTTGGTTTGCTGCTCTTCCTGCTTAATTTGAAAACCAGACCAGAAGAGGAAATAATCCCATGTTTTTTCCTCTCTTTGCAGGGAAGTACTGATAATCAATTTGATCAAACCATGATGGAAAATAGACTGTGTAGTGTGATCTTGATGCCCCTTAACTCTACTTGACATCTTCTACAAACTTTTAAACAAAAATAATGGAAAACTCATTCTGGATTCACCAACCACATGCTGTAAGAAACTAAAATGATATTTGAAGACATAGGCATATCTCCCCTCACAAGTGATATAACTTTGTAGGGCTTTAATGGGCTCCACCCACTCATCTTTGAAATTCTGGATTAGTATTCATTTGCTCTAGTATGGAGTAATGCCAGGTAAAAGGTACCTTTGGGCATTAAAGGTGAAATGCAGCTTCTTGAACCACATTTCACCTTCATTTCTGACTCATGTAGCTTTAGCAACTAGCTCCATAGTCAACTTAAACTTTAGAGTATCAAATACTACCATGTCCTGGTTATAGCATTGTGCAAATTTACAAGAGACCTCAGTGTTATAGCCATCGATCTTCTTGAAGAACTCCAACCAACCAACATTCTGAAAAAGCTCTGCACAACCTGGAAATTGGTCAATCTAGTTTAGTTCAGTGGGCTCAGCCCTATTGGTTTTACCACTTTTTCCCATCTGCTTTTAATGACTGAAACCTGTGTAATTGTAAAGCCCTTTGAATGACCTAACAACTCTTTTTTCTACTCAAGCTTCTGAAGTTTTAACAGTCAGCTTCTGTTTTCGATGAAGGAAAAGTTTTTCACTGATATTAGGTAATTAGGTCAACAGAGTGCCAAAAACTCTCCAATAAAACTACTGCTGAAACTAACTATCATCCAAGCTGTTCATTTAGATGCTATATCATCTCTAGAATGCATGAAAACATCTGTGTGTTATGGTTATGCTCAAATAGTACACTTGGCGCTTTTTAATGCCACATATGAGCTATCTCTTTTGCAAAATATTTTGCATCAGTGCTCTCTCAAATGCCTGCTTCTTACATCAACTTGTGATTTGTTTATCTAGTCGATGAAAAGATATGAGAGCAATCCTATGTCTGCTCACTTTCTGCTCTGACTTGTATTTAGCACCAAAACCAGTCAGTTTCTAATGCCCAATCAGACTAGGTCTTCATGCAATTCACATGCTTAGCTCCTTCATTGCATTGTTTACAGGTAACAACTAAATCTATGAAACCATGGTCTCTACAAACTGAACAGAGATTCACCTTACCACATTTTCAGGTCTTGACAGTGTAATTGTTCAATGAAACTGCTATTTTCCAACTTATCACTTGCCAAAGCATTCCAAAACCCTTTTAGATTGATATCTGATCGTAGGGAGTTTGTTAACAGCATAAATTACAGCTTTCCTCAATCAATTTTATCATAACAAGCTTTAAAGAAGAAACCCCCAATTTAGCTGCCACTTATCAAGTTAACGCGGAATGCCTTATTCCTGTCTTGCTGCAGATGCTTAAAATCAATGGCTGAGCTATCTGATTGTCAAATTTAACTATACAAGTGTCTTTGGGTGTCCAATGTGCTTCCAGCTGGTGAAACAAGAAAGCCCTAAATCTTCTCTGTAACTGTGAAAGCCCTAACTCCCCTTTGTAACTGCAACTTCCAGATTTTGGGCAAATTCCCTCGCTTCACTTAGTCTCTAGCCTCGTAATGCATGTATGGAGAACTCCTTTCACTTCAATCTAGGGTCATTTGTCTACCTGTCACAATTCTCCCAACTCTAACTAATGATTTGCTGCGATCTCCTTCATGCTGTAAAACGCACCTGTTTGCATAATCATTACTGAAGAAAGACGTATCAAAACCCTTTAAGCATGTGATTAGTCATCAAAAAACCAAAATCATGGGATAAATTTGCTTTAAAACCAGCGATTTCAGCGCACGCGATATTCTTGTAGCACCACTGTGTAAACTTTTGGCAGTTGCCCTACAAGAATAATTTAAAATTAATTTTGGCGCTATTTAGTCATTTTTTTTTCATTTTGAGTGAGGTTTAAATGATAAAATATGATCATGATGTTATTTGTGAACTAATTAATCCATATAATGTCCTATAAAATCCCTTCAGAACCTAAAGAAACAAACCATAATGAAAATCTAAAGCAAAAAATCAAAATTTCATTTAAAACCAAAAAATTTCCTAAAGTAAGCAAATGAGAAAATTTAAGCATATGAGCAAACCTAAAATAAAAATCATAAACAAAATATAAAATTGAAGAAAACAAGTTCATGACTTAACATATGGTTCCAGCTGCGGGATGAAGTCCTCCCTGTGAGGCTTCAAGAACATGTAGACCAATGTCTTCTTTTCTGCTACCTACTTGTCTGCAAAATTTCCATTGGGTTATGGAGTCCTTATTATGCTTCACTCACACCAGTATATACAATGAAAAGAGAAAATATCCTCAATGACTATAAATATGCTTGAGGAATCGTCCATTGACAGGACTTGACAATTCCTCACCTTCCAAAAACTGCAGGACAAAAATGTTATTCTCCAAAATCTTAGATACTAGGAAAGGGCCAAACCAGAGGTTATCAAACTTACCATGCTTCCATTTTTGCTCTTTCCTTGCATCCCACCTTAAAACCATATCACCAACTGAGAAAGTGTTTTCTTTGATGTTCCCGTCAAATCTTCTTTTGATCTTCAATATGTACAAATGTGCTGTTTCTTCTACCTTTTCCCTATTCTGCTGCAACTCTATCATCTCATAAATCCTTCTTTGCATATCATTTGGCTCTTCCTGAGAATTCTGAAGATATTTCATCACTGGGATTCCCAATTGAACAGGAAAAACTGCATTTGTACCATAAACTAACTCGAAGGGAGAAGTTCCAATGCTTGTTTGACTGTTATCCTATCAGCCCATAATGCATATTTCGGCATTGAATCCCATGATCTTTTGTTATGCTTGAGCAATTTTTTGATACTCTAGATGATGTTTTTATTAGAGGATTCAGCCAAACCATTACCCTGGGGATAGTAAGGAGTTGAGTGCTTCAACAAGATACCATTCTTTTCACAAAAGGATTCCATTGCCTTGGACTTGAAAGCCTTTGCATTATCTGTTACTAATTTCTAAGGACACCCAAACCTACTTAGGATGTTTTCTTCGATGAATTCCATGATTACCTTGTCTATGGAATTCCTAGTAGGGGTGCCTTCCACCCATTTGGTAAAGAAGTCTGTTGCGGTTAGAATCCCTCGGTGTTGTCCTAAAGAAGATGGATTTATTTCTCCTGTAAAATATAGACCCCATTGCTGAAAAGGAGAACTTACTACAATAAGTTTTAGGGGAAATGACAACAATTTTTGTTTGCTGGAAAACTTCTGACAAGGGATACAGGATCTTACCTGCTGATAAACATCTGCGGAAAAAGAGGGCCAATAATATCCAGCTCTTAAAATCCTGTATGATGTTGTTTTCCAGTACTTGTGACCTCCACAAGCACCCTCATGAGATTCAACAATTACTCCTTCAATTTTAGAATTGTCCAAACATCTGAGTAGAATACCACCTGGGTCCTTCCAGAACAATTGCTCTTCTACTAGACAATACTTAGTAGTGTTAGGGCACGCACCTCAATGGTCCTTATGGTGGGAAAATCCGTGGGTTTGACTCAAAATAGTCTTAGGGGTGTCGGGGGTAGAGTCAAACTCCTCTATTGTAATAAACCCGCGGCTTAAGACCAGGGTTTAGGGTTTGGGTGCCCATGGTATTGAATCCATGTTTTTGTAAACAGTGCGCTATAAATAGGCACTTGTGTAAATAAGAAAGGTTGGGTTTTTATGATGTAAGAAAGATTAAGGCAAAGTTAAGGCTGATTTGTAGAGAAAGGTTAAGTCCCAGCTGTGTGCGTGGACGACCTCTGCAGCTGTGTGCGCAGAGGCCTGCTGCTGTGTACGCGGCTGTTAAGGATTGAAGGGATATGCAGCTGAGTGCGCAAATCAAATTGTGGTTTTGTAGCAAGTTGAATAAAACACAGTTTGTGGACATAGCCCCTACACTGGGGGTGAACCACATTATATCTGGTGTTGTGGTTTCTTGTGTTGTTTCTCTTTCTGTTATTTTTATGCATTAATAACTGTATATATTTGATAACTTAGATCACTGCTAATATTAAGCTTCGCTGTGAATTCCCTGTAGTGGGTTAAGCAAGTCACGGTTATTTATATATCTGTGAAGTTATATCTAAGCGAATGACAAAGCTGAGTAACTGTTGATAAATAAGATTATTAAAGGCTAAGGTACAGTAATATCCCTCTCTGCTTGCAGAAACCTAATTCTGCGGCACCCCATTGCTGTTTCGGGTGAGACTGCAACCTGCGCGCAGGTTGTTGCCGAAAGGGCCAACACGGTGGGTCTTTTGTTGGTGCAACATAAAAGGATTAAACCCGGGTCTGCCCTATTGCCCAACAAATTGGTTCCGTTGCCGGTTGAACTCAGTATCTGCTCAAGAGGGGTTTACGTCATACCTTGAGGGCTATGTTCTGGATGCCCTCTGTGACGAAAATCGGTGATTGGCTTGATGAGACTTATCTGAAATTTGCTGAGAAAGAGAACACAAATCCGCGTTGTAGCGCACGTGACTTTTTACGAAGGTATGTTTTTTGTGATGCTTATGAAATTTTCTTTGGTAATATCCACATAGAATTGCACCAATGGTTGTCTAGGTTAACAGAAAGAAGGACGAATTGCCAAGCTCAATAGGTTCCCACGTGGACCCCCACAAGGGTTAATCTTGTGCAACACGTGAACAACGAGGTATCCCGCGCTGTTGATTTCTGGACGACGTGCACATTGGAAGCTTTCGTGACAGAGTTTTCCATTGACACAAGTACCTCCTTCAGCGAAGCTGAACGACAGTTCTTCAAAGGTCCCCGTGGTAAGTTTTTGAATTCATTAAGCTTGCGGATTAAAATACTATTGGCTGAAAAGGGTATATTGTTGTTTGAATCATATTTCTAGATTAGTAGTACTAACATATGTTTGCAAGTGATAATACCTTCGACGAGCAAAGTGGTTTGCTGCGAAGTGGAAAAAGGTACAAAAGAGATTTTGGCTCCTATTCCTTACGTCAGGCTACTGTGTCCTCCCCCATCAATTTTGAAGATTCCGGCTCTGAAGAAATCCCTTCGCTTGGAAACCCTCCGGTCACCCCGCAGCGAAGCCTTGTTACCCCTGAAATTCCGTCGCAGTCTAACAGTCAACCAAGTCCAAGTATTCTGGCCACATGCCAATTTGTCCCTGTAAATCCCTCCCCATCAATGTCCTGTTCACCTCCCAGAATCGCCATGGCCCATCTGGTTGATGACAATAAGCTCCCCATCTTCAAAGGCACGGGATCCGAGGACCCCAAACAGTTCTGGTTTTTATGTGAAGCAGTATGGAATGCGAAGAAAATTACCGACCCTGATGTGAGAGCTACGCAGCTCATTACTTCTTTCTGGGACCGGGCTTTGACCTGGTTCATGAAGTTCTCCAGTACTCAGAGCCCTACGTTAGATGAGATTAAGGCAGCCATAACCAAAGAGTTTAAGAAGCCTAAATCGGAATTGCAGAGCATCACTGAACTCAAAGAGATTCAACAGCGGCGCGATCAATCTGTGTGGGACTTTGACCAGAGATTCAAAGTTCTCCTAGACCAATTCAACTTTACCATTGGTCCTGCGCAGCACAAGGAATGGTTTATCGCGGCATTATTACCACATATCCGAACTCTGCTCATGTAACAGAAGGTTGCTGACCAGCAAGAGGCTCTGGAAATCGCAATGAAGCTGGAGACTACCCCTGTTGGAGATGATTCTGGCATTGCTCAAATCCAAGCGCAGCTAGTAGCGATGGCCTTGGAACTTCGCGAGATGAAAAAGGGAAAACCTGATCGCGAAGAGGTTTGGTGTACGCAATGTCAGACCGAAGGTCATGACAAGGAACGGTGCCCTTTGGTAAGCAAGTACCTGCATATAGGTGCACCAGACCCATTTCCACCACAAGTTCTATATTGTGAGCTCTGCAGAACGACAGGTCAGCACCGACCCGAGAACTGTTACCTGCTGCAACGGTACGGACAGGGACCTAAGAACCCCTACTATAATTTCTGCAAGTCTGTAGGTCATAATGAGGAGGAGTGTCGCACCTATGACGCCTACCGGGTCCACAATGAAGGCCCAAGTAGTGATATCTATGGTTACCAGGGGGGTGTCTCTGGTAGAGGTTCTTCTGGAGGCCATGGTGGTATGGCCGGCAGAGGCCGACGCCCGTTGGTGTGTTACAATTGTAACCAAGCTGGGCATTTGGCTCGCGACTGTCAGAACCCCACTACGACTTGTCGGTACTGCCGCGCGGTCGATCATGCGATTGAGCAGTGTCCGCAGCTCATAGCTAAGATTCAGGCACGACAGAGTGCCCCTACGCGGAATATCCATATGATTTCAGTTGAGCCCAGACCTGTCGCAAATATCAATGTTGTCACATGGAGTGGAGCTATGACACACCCACAGGATATAGAAACACAGCCTGCCGATGCTCGGGTTCGGAAGGCTCCTGCAAAAATCCTAGCATTTGATATCACAAGAGAACGAGAGACATTTATGGAAGTTAAGAAAGATTTTGCTGGCCCTAGCACATCCGTTGCACCTGCACAACCTTAGACACTATCTTCGCGGACCCAGGAAGCCCCACGGGATAATATAAGTACCCTATCTTCCTTTTTACAGAGTTGCCTCAAACTGTTAAGAGATCAGGATGCTCTGACTGAGCTACAGACAGTCATTGCTTCCTGTGGACCTCAACATAGTCCTGCTCAAGACAAAACTGTTCATAGAGTGAACAGAACCAGTAGGGAGATGAGATTGAATGCTCAGCTAGGAGCATATCATCTGACTGATGTTATCTTGGACTTAGGGTCCGACGTAAATGTGTTAACTAAACAAACCTGGGAACACATGGGAAAACCCCCCCTCGCCTGGTCCCCTATCCAGTTGCGGCTAGCAAACCAACAAAGGATTGTGCCTCTAGGAAGTCTCTTGAGTGTCCAAATAGATATTACCGGGGTCAGTACTTTCGTGGACTTCGAAGTAATTGAGATCATTGATGACAGCGACCCTTACCCAGCCTTGTTAGGAATTGAATGGGCAATGGAAAATGCTGCAGTTATTAACCTAAAGAAGAGACAGATGATCTT
Organism: Pseudotsuga menziesii; assembly: GCA_001517045.1. Lineage (NCBI taxonomy): Eukaryota > Viridiplantae > Streptophyta > Pinopsida > Pinales > Pinaceae > Pseudotsuga > Pseudotsuga menziesii. The sequence goes on along the minus strand of LPNX010334944.1, from coordinate 67,536 downwards.
CAAATGGAAAGACTTGAGAGTCATCCTGCCCCTGGATCCCTCACAAGGGGAACGGTACACAGAACCACTCCGACAAAAGGATCCGGAGGATGTGGAACCCATATCCACTCTTACTACGCAGGAAGGAGGTTATGAGGATCCTCCTACCGTAGATTGGGAGTCTAGTAGCTCCTGTATGACCAACTCAGAGGATGACTTGGAGAGAGGGAAGAACCAATTATATGAGCTCCATGGACATAGCAGTACCAGACCTACTAAATCCCTCCGATGGCTCAGCTCACAACCAAGCGCCCTCCCTACTTTTGATGGTTCGATAGACCCTGACCCATTTATTGTACAATTCTCAGGATAGATACCTGAGTCACAAAAAATGACTTCTCTAGAGTCAGCACTCAGAGTCACAGCAGCCAGATGGTGGAAGAGCCATAGGCCGCAGATTCCTAGCTGGGAAGTCTGTCAGAGGCTGCTTCGGCTGAGATTTAAGGAACAGCTTGAGGGGGTGCGAAGCAAGTTTGATGGAAAATCTAGTCCACACGCACATTTGGAAAACTTCTATGAAGCATGGAGGTATGTACCTCGGAATGAATGGGTACATAGATTCGTCCATACACTGGCACCGATAGCTCAGACCTGGTACGAGGAAGCTGAGCTCTACCTAGATACTGTAAGTTGGGACTGTCTTGTCCATAGCTTTATACATACTTTTTCTACTAATTATGTATTCCCAGCTCTAGATGTAGCTATCAGGATCATCCATACCAAGGTCTTTGATGACCGGGAACTAGTAGAACAACGACCGGATTGGACAGTGTAGGAAGCCCATGCCCTAGAATGTTATAACTTCACCATTGAGGAGGATGAGGACCTGTGCAATATCGCTATCCCTGAGTCAGAAGGCTGCTACGATGTGCAAGGACCAGCCATCGAAGCCCCATAAGTAAATCAGCCCCTGAAGACATGCACAGTTAATATTGGATCTGAAGAACAACCTAAGCTCGCCACAATTGGTGACTATTGGGATGATGAAATGGTCAGCAAGGTAACCCAACTTCTCCATGAGTACCGAGATCTTTTTCCAACAAAGTTTTCCGAAATGAAGGGTATCTTTGGTGATATTGGTGTAATGAATATCCCTTTGAAACCTGATGCAAAACCTGTGAAACAGCGGCCTTATAGATTGAATCCGAAGTATAAAGAAAAGGTCAAGGTGGAGCTGGATAAGATGCTCGCCGCAAGAATAATTGAGCCTGTTGAAGAATCTGAGTGGGTCAGTCCTATGGTGGTCCAGGAGAAGAAGACTAAAGGTGAAATCCGCATCTTTGTCGACCTCAAGAAATTAAATGATGCCTGTCTGCATGATCCCTTTCCTACCCCCTTTACAGATGAAGTGCTCGACAATGTTGGAGGTCAAGAAATATACTCTTTCGCTGATGGATTTTCTGGCTACCATCAGATCTGCATTGCTCCAGAAGACCGACATAAGACAACATTTTCTACCAAAATGGGATCCTTTCAGTATACTGTCATGCCCTTTGGGTTGAAGAATGCGCCTGCTATATTTTCTAGAGTCGTCATCTCTGCGTTCAAGGAATATATACATAAATTCTTAGAAGTTTATTTTGATGATTGGACTATTTTTGGGCTAGTAAAAGACCATCTCACTAGTTTGAGACTTATGTTAAACAAGTGTAGACAGCACTAGATTGCTTTGAATCTAAAAAAATGTATCTTTTGTGCCCCTTTTGGCATTCTCCTGCGTCATGTTGTCTGTAAGCAGGGATTGATGATGGATCCTGCGAAGATAGCTATTATTGTAAATATGCCACCCCTGAAGTCCGTCAAACAACTACGCACGACACTCGAACACATTGGTTACTACAGGAAATTCATCCAAGGATATGCTCAAATTACCGCTCCGATGGAAAGACAGTTTAAGAAAGACAATAAGTTCGAATGGACACCAGAGTGCCAGGCAAGCTTAGATATTTTAAAGGAAAAAATGGTCACGGCCCCTATTCTAGTATTTCCTGATTGGAACAAAGAATTTCATGTGCATGTCGACGCATCCTCCATTGCTCTAGGGGTGGTATTGGCTCAACCAGGCGCAGGTTTGATTGACTACCCTATTTCTTTTGCCAGTAGAAAATTATCCACTGCAGAGAAAAATTATACCACAACCGAGCGGGAAGGCCTTGCTATGGTGTATGCACTACAGAAATTTCGACATTATCTGTTAGGATCTCATTTTAAGATGTTTACTGACCATTCTGCTTTGAAATATTTGGTTAATAAGCCTGTGCTAGGAGGAAGAATATGCAGATGGCTGATTCTGTTCCAAGAATATGACTTCGAAATCCTAGTTAAGCCTAGGAGACTGAACCTAGGACCTGACCACTTGTCGAGGCTCGAATCGGGCGAAGAACCCACCAGTTTGGATGAGGGTCTCCCTGACGCGCAGTTGTTTGCCATCTAGATAGTCGATGACTACTTCCAGGATATTGCTCAGTACTTGTCTACAGGGTTTCCACCTGCTGAAATGACAACCCAATAGAAAAAGCAGCTGGTAGTGCGAGCAGCGGACTTCACCCTCATAGCCGGCCAGCTGTACAAAATGGGACCATATGAAATATTGCGCAGGTGTGTTTTGCAGCATGAACGACCCCTGATTCTGGCCGAAGCACATTCAGGCACAGCAGGAGGTCATTATGCAGGGAAATCTACTGCACGGAAGATTTTGACAGCTGGCTTATGGTGGCCCACCGTTCACAAGGATGCAAGAGAATATTGCCACAACTGCGACGTCTATCAGAGGACAGGAAAACCATCTCGATGGGATGAAATGCCCCTAGTTCCGTAGGTAATCTTACAAGCTTTTGAAAAATGGGCCATTGACTTTTTCGGCCCCATCAACCCCCCTGCAAAGAAGTCTGGTGTGAGATATATTATTACAGCAACTGACTACCTTACCCATTGGGATGAAGCCCAACCGGTCAAGAACTGTAGCGCTACTACAGCTACGCAATTCATCTTCGATCACATCTTGTCCAGGTTTGGGTGTCCTCACGTCCTTATGAGCGATCAAGGATCACATTTCTTAAATAAAACCATTGCAGTGCTCACTGAAGAATTTCAAGTATACCATAAAAAAAGTACAGCCTATCACCCACAAGCCAATGGGACTGTCGAAGCTTTTAATAAGATCCTCGAGCATGCTTTGACAAAGATTTGTAATGCTAATAGAAATGATTGGGACCTTCGCATTCCAGTAGTGCTATGGGCTTACTGAACTACTTGCAAAAAGTTGACAGGCCATACACCTTTCTGATTGGTTTATGGGCAAGAATCCGTCATGCCTATGGAATACATTGTTCCCAGCCTCAGAATCTCTACTTTCACCGAGATGGATGACCCAGCCATAATAATAGAGAGACTGAAACAGATATTAGAACTAGAGGAGGATAGATTTATTGCAGGTTTCCAGCAACAGGTGCAGAAAGATTGAGAAAAAGCGTGGCATGACAGACACATTGAGACGAAACAATTCCAGCAGGGTGATCTTGTGCTCCTCTATGACAGCAAATTCATGAATTTCCCTGGAAAGTTTAAGACACATTGGAAGGTGCCATATATAGTACAGAAAGTTACTGATCGGGGCGCAGTCCAACTAGCTAAGTTAAATGGAGAACTCTTTTCTTCTATGATAAATGGGAGTCGTCTAAAGCAGTACCGGGACAGGCCGAGTCCTCGGAATTGAAGGTAGCACTAAGAACGAAAAGTCTATGTACCCAGCACAGCTACTCGCCACACTATGGAATGTCATAGTCTGCAGGATAAAGTATGGGAAGCCGAAGGTTGGTCAGGGAACGGAGGTTCATCATGTGTAGAAGTGGAAAGGGGTTGTTATGTCGAAGGTTGGAACTGTGTCGCAGCCTAGCATGCGATGGATGGGACAAAATGCATTTGATGGTGGCGGCACGTGAGCTACTCCCCATAACTATAATTATGAGATTTAGGGAAAATCTCAGGCTGGGTGTGACGAGATTTCCGGTATTCAACCAGATTTAATGTCATTACTACACTATGATGATAGATTCTGTAACGGAATTTTATAAGTAAGCTACATTGGCTTGTGAAACCTGCCTGGAAGCCCTTCTTGGAGTTTGCTCGACTGGAGCCATGCCAAACAATTGTGAAGTCCAGGAGCTAGTATGAGAGTTCATAGAGAGAGGTCTGCAGAACCTTTTGAGTAATCCGCCAGAACAGTCGTATTCAACTTGGGTACGCAGGCAGGCAGAATTTTTCTCTAAATTAGGTGAAGGTAGGCACAAATTTTCTCTAACATGGAGCCAAGAAGGCCATAAGGCCTCGCCAAATGACTCTGGCGAGCCCCACCCTGAAATCCTCTGACATAGCAGAACCATGGCAGCTGTGTGTCTTATGCAGTGTGACACACAATTCCAGAGGACCCCAAGCTGTGGATGGTTAAGGGTCGCCAACCCGACCAAAGGATGGGGTTGCAGATGAATCCACAAGGCCTTATTCAGCCTTAATATCAACCAACAGAAAGAAGCAGGCAGCAGGAAACTAGCTGGAAGGAATCCAGGAACCAGCGCACAATGTCTTCACCAAGATTTTACCACCAGCCGAGCAGATAAGTGCCCCGGGACGGGACACTGGTGAGTCTTAGGGGCCTGTTAGGGCACGCACATCAACGGTCCTTATGGTGGGAAACTCCGTGGGTTTGACTCAAAATAGTCTTAAGGGTGTCGAGGGTAGAGTCAAACTCCTCTATTGTAATAAACCCGCGGCTTAAGACCAGGGTTTAGGGTTTGGGTGCCCATGGTATTGAATCCATGTTTTTGTAAACAGTGCGCTATAAATAGGCACTTGTGTAAATAAGAAAGGTTGGGTTTTTATGATGTAAGAAAGATTAAGGCGAAGTTAAGGATGATTTGTAAGGAAAGGTTAAGTCCCAGCTGTGTGCGTGGACGACCTCTGTAGCTGTGTGCGCAGAGGGTTTTCTAAGAAGATTAAGGAAAGATCTGTAGCTGTGTGCGCAGAGGGTTTTGTAAGAAGATTAAGGAAAGATATGCAGCTGTGTGCGCAGAGGCCTGCTGCTGTGTGCGCAGCTGTTAAGGATTGAAGGGATCTGCAGTTGAGTGCGCAAATTAAACTGTGGTTTTGTAGCAAGTTGAATAAAACACAGTTTGTGGACGTAGCCCCTACACTGGGGGTGAACCACATTATATCTGGTGTTGTGGTTTCTTTTGTTGTTTCTCTTTCTGTTATTTTTATGCATTAATAACTGTATATATTTGATAACTTAGATCACTGCTAATATTAAGCTTCGCTGTGAATTCCCTGTAGTGGGTTAAGCAAGTCACGGTTATTTATCTATCTGCGAAGTTATATATAAGTGAATGACAAACATGAGTAACTGTTGATAAATAAGATTATTAAAGGCTAAGGTACAGTAATATCCCTCTCTGCTTGCAGAAACCTGATTCTGCAGCACCCCATTGCTGTTTCGGGTGAGACTGCAACCTACGCGTAGGTTGTTGCCGAAAGGGCCAACACGGTGGGTCTTTTGTTGGTGCGACATAAAAGGATTAAACCCGGGTCTGCCCTATTTCCCAACAAGTAGCTTTAAGCTTTAAGGATCTAGCAGCTTTCCTATCTAAATGCTCAGGACATTTCAAAAACAACAGAAAATAAACAATGTCTGCATACCATGTTGATGATGAATAATAGTCCATGATCTTCACTTTTTCCAGTACTGCCTGATCTTCCTCTTGAGCTAATTCTTCAGCCATGACATGCAATCCCAGAGCCTGACAGTTGGATTCAACCAATAGCTTTCCCAAACCTTGTCCCTTGACAAGTTTGGTAGGTCTGATCTCTACATCATACTCGATGATTTTAGCAATCCACCTGCCTCTTTTCCCTTCACTATCAGGCTTTGTTAACACATCTTTTACAACAGCATTAGGTACAAATGAGATAACTTTAGAATGCAGAACATAGATTCTAAAAAAATTTAAATCCTTTACCAGAGCATAGGCCTGTTTTTCTAAAACATTGTATTTCAGTTCAAAATCCCTGAGAGTTTTGCTGAAGAATGCAATAGGAAGCTCCATTCCTTCCTTATTCTTTTGCAACAGAATAGCTGCTATTGTCTCCTCTGATGCAAATGAAAATGTGAGAAATTATTTATTAAAATCTGGGCTTACTAATACAGGAGCTTCAGTAAGAGCCATTTTGTTCTTCTCAAATGCATTCTTTGCCTCAGTGGTCCACCTGACTTCCTAATCTTTTTTCAGCATGACTGTGATCTTTTTGATAGTTTCAACAAAGTTTGGTATAAACCAACACAAAAAGTTGATTTTACCAGTGAATGATTGGACATCCTTTTTACTTCTAGGTAAACTTATTTTCAATATAGCTTTTACCCTTTCAAGATCAATCCTTATACCATCAGCTGACACTAAATGACCAAGTAACTTACCTTCCTGTACAACAAAGTGTGACTTCTTTGGATTTAAAGACAAGCCAAAATTTCTGCATTTTAGGAAAGTCTACTTCAAATGCTTCAAATGTTCGTCATCTGATTGTGAGAAAACAGTAATATCATCCAAGTAGATTACCACTAACTTGTCTTTTTCTCTGACAAAAGCAATATCCATAGCCCTCTAGAAGGTTTCTCCAGCATTCATTAACCCGAAGGGCATCTTGTCATACATAAAAGTTCCCCAGGGAGTTGTAAAAGCTGTCTTTTTCTTATCATCAGGATGCATAGAGATCTGATTGTACCCTAAGAAACCATCAACCATAGAGATCCTCTGTGCCCCAACTACTTTCTGCAATATCTGCTCAATTTTAGGCAGAGGGTAATTATCCTTTAACAAAGATCTGTTCAAATTTCTGAAGTCAACACACAACCTGATTTCCCCATTCTATTTTCTGACAGGAACGAAATTAGCCACCCATGAAGAATACCTGAGAGGCACTATGATATTGGCATCCAACAACTTCTTCACTTCTTTTTCAATAACAGGAAATAAGGATGGATTAATCCTCCTTAATTTCTGACAAAAAGGTTTGACATTTGGTTTTAAAGGGACTTTATGTTGTATGATTCCTATGTCATAAGTCCTCAATTCCTCATAAGACCAGGAAAAAACATCCACATGCTCTTTTAACAGTTTGATGTACCATGTCCCATACCTCATTTCAATAGAGTTTCAACAAACCTTTCTTCACTTGATAATTGTTCTTCACCTGTTGAACAACCAATTCGGAGTCACCATATGCAAAAATCTGTTGAATGCCCAAATGTTTGGCAGCTTTTAATCCTAACAGCAAAGCTTCATATTCAACAGTGTTATTTGTAGTAATAAACTCAAGTTTATACATCAGTTTTACTGTTTCACCTCTAGGGGATATAAGAAGAACTCCAGCTCTAGCACCCTCTTTACAGGAAGATCCATCAAAGTATAATTTCCATAGTTCATCTTCTTCTTCTCTGCTACATTTTACTGGCTGTTCCTTCTCAGCTTGTAACAACCTAGTAGCATTGTCTTCCTCACTGAAATGTAACATGCAAGTACCAAGGTTTTTATCAACAGCATACAGTGGGTGGTTGGTTGGTTGGGTTTTTATCATCCGTCACAATATATGCAAACTGAAGCTCTCTGTACAGCCTTCTATTTTCTCCTCCAAACACAGGAATAGTGGCATATGAAAGATCCATTTGAAAGGTCCCACCAACCTTTTTTGCCCAAGACCTAGAAAGAAGTAACCCAAACTTTGGTGTAATACCAGCTACCATAACATCCATGATCACATTTTCATGGGTAATTGAGCCAGGATGACAACCATGTCCTTTATTACCCCTAAACACTTCACTGCTCGGGAATCAAATGCATACAGATCATGATAGGGTTTGTTGATACTTAAACCTAAAGCTTCCATAGCATCCTTTGGCATCAAATTTTGTGATGCTCCCAAATATAACAAACAATTGTGTATCATCTGTTCATGGACTATTAGAGTGATATAGAATGAAGGTGAAGCACCTGCTTCATTTTCAGTCTTTTCAGCTAGGGATGATCCAATGAAAATCCTGGGGTTTTCTTCTTGCAAATTTACTGTGTCTAAAACAGGCTAATTACTCGTTGAATTCATCACCTTTAGAATTGTTTCTTTATATGAAGGATTTTTTATTAATTCAGTTAAAGGTATAGGAATCTTTAACTTTCCTAATTCATTCTCCAAACTGAAATTCTGGACAATTTTATTTACCTCTTCAACCTCTGTAGTCTTCTTTGGTTTTTCTGAAACCTGCTTTTTCTCTATCACAGGATTAGATGCTTATTTAGTAGGGACAGTTGCTTTCTTCTTCAGGGCTTGTACCACCTGTTTTGGACCTGATCTCAGGTTCACAGTCTTCTTAAGTTCATTTTGACAAACAACAGCAGTTACAGCAGTGTTTTCCAGACCTAGATCATCCTCTGTCTCAAACATGTCAGCATCATAGTATTCTGCATTTAGAAATTCTTCCTCAGTGACAAAACCCCCAGATAATCCTTCTCCAAAATGATTCATATCTTGGTTAGTCTCTTCAAATATCAGCTCATCATCAACTTCTTCCTCATCAGCCACATTGTTCTAAAGAGGTGGTGGCACTCTTTGGTCCTCATTTTCTCTCCTTTCTCACTGGATATCATTGTTCCTTCATTCTCTAGGCATGAAAAGGGGAGCAAATTTCCTTCTGAACTGGTTCTGAGTGTTAGGATTTCATTCACCTTCTGGAACAGGCTTGCTCGAATTTTTCTCAAGCTCTAATTTATTCAATTTTGCAGTCAAAATTTTCACCAACTTATCCATTTCATCAATCTTCCCTTCAGCAGAATGAGAAGCTGAACCTCTGGGAGCTGCTTCGTTTTTTCCTTTTCTGTCATAAAGCTACTGAGTTGTTTCATTCTTCAGTCTATTGGAAGCCAATATGTTAGATTATACCTCCAGAGCTGCATCCTGCATATTCAACAAAGAAATAGGCCTCCTCTCTCTTAATAATAAAGAGAATTCATGGTCGAAAGTATTTGCATATGTCAGTTCAGCTAATGTCTCTATAGGCTTTATTTCAGTAGAAATTCTATTGTACATCTTGTTAAACCTCTTTGAAAAGTCTGCAATTGTTTCATCCTTTTTCCTCCTAAGAGCTCCAAACTCAGTTATGTAGTATGTATGGTCTTTGGTATCACCCCATTGTCTCATGAAGAGATCATGGAGTTCTTCAATAATAGTGATTGAGTTAGCAGGTAACTCTCTAAACCATTTCCTTACATCTCCATCAAGGCTCTACATGAACATTCTCATCCATACATCCTTGGCCTCAATGTTTTGGTTGTCAGCATAACTAAGGAAATCTTCCTAGTGTTGTTCAGCTGTAGTTTCCCCCTGCCCGTTGAATCTAGGCAAATATTTCTGATAGTCTCCTCCAGGCAGTGCATTTAAAGGATGAGGCAGAACCAATGGTGCATATCTGGCTGCAACCATCCAGTCCATCATGTCTATAGGTTGATTTTGGGATGCCATTTTAGGACTGACTGATTTTGGTGATGAAGAGGTTTGGCTAGAACTTGGCTGAAAGGGGTTTTTACCTACTTTCAATTGAAAGAGAGGTATCTTACCAGGAGAGGCAGTTTTATCTTTTCTAAAGGATTGAGGATTGGTAAAAATTTGGAAACTACTGTCAGGAATTGTTGGTTTTACCCAAGGTGAAGTTTCTTCTTCTTTTCTTGACACAGATGAAGCTAATGAACCATCTAACTGGCCAGGGTCAGATAGAGAGGGTAATGACTGAGATCTTCTAATATTTCTTGTTGTCCTCAATATCTGTTTAGGGTCTGTAACACCCAATTCCAATGGTGAAGTAGGTCTGTTCCTAGTTCCCACTCCTCTAGTAGCCACTGTGACAAATATGGTGAAAAGTAGCCTTAAAAATGTGATGGTTTAAGTTCACCTCTTAAAACTAGTAAAACTGATAAGTATCCCAGGGAAAATAGGTCTTCGACTTCATCCCCAAAGAGAGGTATCTTACCAGGAGAGGTAGTTTTAGCTTTTCTAAAGGATTGACGATTGGTAAAAATTTGGAAACTACTGTCAGGAATTGTTGGTTTTACCCAAGGTGAATTTTATTCTTATTTTCTTGACACAGATGAAGCTAATGAACCATCTAACTGGTCAAGGTCAGATAGAGAGGGTAATGACTGAGATCTTCTAATATTTCTTGCTGTCCTCAATATCTGTTTAGGGTCTGTAACACCCATGTGCAATGGTGAAGTAGGTCTGTTCCTAGTTCCCACTCCTCTAGTAGCCACTGTGACAAATATGGTGAAAAGTAGCCTTAAAAATGTGCTGGTTTAAGTTCACCTCTTAAAACTAGTAAAAATGATAAGTATCCCAGGGAAAATATGTCTTCAACTTCATCCCCGACAACGGTGCCAAAGATCTTTGTGCCATAAATTGTTTCCAGGCCACAAAGAAACAAGCTAACACAATCTCAAATATTAAATCAACAAAACTAGGGTTTAGGGTTTTTTGAAAGGTTTTTGTGGTTGTAAAGTTTGGTGACTGAAGGGAATACATTCATAAGCAAAGCAGGAACTGAATCATAAGTAAATAAAGACAGAGATGAATAATATAATCACCAAGTACTAATAAGAATGTAATCTTAAATTTCATTCATAACGGACAAGCATTACAAGTAAAGAAACCATAAACAAGCAATGAATATATCAGTCAAGTAGCTAAACAAGCTAAAAATGAAGCTAAAACACAGAATTAAAGGTGATATAGATCATATATTTCATAATTCTATCCAGCAAATACACATGAGAGTTATAGTACTTAGATCATAAACAAGTCACAGACTTCCTTAAGCCAGCCAAAAATCGAACCATTTGTCCTCTTTCTCATCTATCTAAATATTGTTTCTCAAAAAATAAGTTAGGGTCTAAACCCTAACTGTCTTCAGCCAACTCATTGATGGTATAAAGTGAAATTATACTTTACAAAATAAAGTATTTCTTCAAAAAAATAACTAATAACTGACTAACTAAAGTATTTTTCAAAAGACATAACAAGTAACAGACTAAATAACAAACTCAAAGGTCTTTAGCAGCTTCAGCTAGTAAGGCTATTCCATCCAAAGCTTAGGCATTCTTCTTAGCTCTCTTCTTCTTAGCTTCCATATCTTCTAACCTTTTTGTAAGTTCTTCATTTTGCTGCTGCAAACCTTTGACAGTCTGCTTTAATTCTGCACATTGCAAATCTATGCATCTCCTTCTCTTTAGGGCCTCCTTGGAAACTGCAGTAAGCTCTTGATCATGATCATTTAATTCCTGTAAATCCTCCCCGAGTCTTCTATTTTCTAGGCTTAAACCATCATTTACTTCTTGCATATAATCCATTTGATGCATGTATTTTTTGATGGTTCTTTGCAGGTTCTGCTTGTCTGAATCAAAAACCTTCCCTGTTGTAGTATCCTGCATCTCACTGGGTAGCCATGGAATATCTAATTTTCTGAAAATGTCTTCATCTTCTGGCAACAAATCTGAAGACACACCATGAACCATAGGGATTTCTTGATCAGCTGCTTTAGTAGGTGTTGTTTCCTCTATCAACTGTTGGTCTTAAGAATGAGAGACTTCAACCTCCTTTTTCTGTTTCTCTTTTAATATTTCACTTCTTAACTCTAAAAAGAATGTTGATACTTTAGTCTGGTGATACTAACCTCTTCTGCTAACTTCAATTCCTTTTTCCCCTTTGTATGATGAGAAACTGGAGTTTTTTTGAACTGCTTGTTTCTCAATCTTTGGTTTTTCATCTGAAGAATCATCATCAAGTACGGTTTCCTCTTTTGCATTTAATCTAGGGTTTAACAATTTTTTCATACTGAGCCTTAACTTGTTTCTTGGCCTAGTTTTGGGTCTCCATGTTGAGGCAAGCTCTCCCATCATCTTCAAACTTTTACCTTGATGTTTAATTATAGCGAACTCCATAGCTGCAACTTTTCTCTTCTTTTTCTTTGACCTCTTTGTTTTATCTTCTTGACTGTAGCATTCTATGTATGTGTTAACCCTAGAATTAGTTTTGACAGTAAATTCATCTTCTTCTAAAAGATATCCTTCATCATCTGATAGAATAGTGATTGGGCTTCTTTGCTAGACCTGGAATTTTTCTTCCTTCACAGCAATCTCCTTTGTGATAACAATTTCCTGCTTCATAAAAGTTTCTGTTGGTGCTCTATCTCACACAGGATGATCTTCCTTTTTATAAACAGTGAAATTTTGGCTTTATTATCAGCTGAAGACTGTTGATGTTCATAGTCTGCATTTGAGGGCTCTGGTACTTCTTCAAGTTTAACTTCTTTTTTATCTTCAGACTTGGTTTTCTCACCTAGTTTCCTCACTAGGGTTTTCCTTTGTCAACATGTTTTTTGCTTTGCTGCTTTTCCTGCTTAATTTGAAAACCAGACCAGAAGAGGAAATAATCCCATGTTTTTTCCTCTCTTTGCAGGGAAGTACTGATAATCAATTTGATCAAACCATGATGGAAAATAGACTGTGTAGTGTGATCCCGATGCCCCTTAACTATACTTGACATCTTCTGCAAACTTTTAAACAAAAATAAAGGAAGACTCATTCTAGATTCACCAACCAGATGCTGTAAGAACCTAAAATGATATTTGAAGACATAGGCATATCTCCCCTCACAGGTGATATAAATTTGTAGGACTTTAATGGGCTCCACCCACTCATCTCTTAAATTCTGGATTAGTATTCCTTTGCTCCAGTCTGGAGTGATGCCAGGTAAAAGGTACCTTTGGGCATTAAAGGGAAATGCAGCTTCTTGAACCACATTTCACCTTCATTTCTGACTCCTGTAGCTTTAGCAACTAGCTCCACAATCAACGTAAAATTTAGAGTATCAAACACTACCATGTCCTGGTTATAGCCATTAGAGGAAATTTGGGGTCTAAAATGGGCCTTATAAGAAAACGTGCCAAAATAAGTTTTTGTGAGTTGGAATTCAAGAACCAATAGAATTTCAATAAAATAAGTCAGCCATAATGGTTGAATTGACATATTTCTCATTAAAAAAAACTACTTTTTTTGTTCGTATTTTCGACATATCTCATTGTGTTTTTACTCAAATTTCGATCGGGAGAGCTCGTTGGATGCAAAATTTGATTCCACATCCAACGAGTACCCACACTACATACTTTTGACGAACCCCACTACTCCAAAAACAAGAAATACCTAAAAAAACGTGATGATGACATCATCATCACATTTTTTTCAGGTATTTCTTGTTTTTGGGGTAGCGGGGTCCATCAAAAGTATGTAGTGTGGGTACTCTTTGGATGTGGAATCAAATTCCACATCCAACGAGCTCTCCCAATCGAAATTTGAGTAAAAGTACAAGGAGATATGTCGAAAATACGAACACAAAAAGTAGTTTTTTTCTTTCTTCCTCCAAAATTAATCAATATTATTTTATTATTTTAACTATTATTTTATTATTTTCCTTAGGAGGCCCATTTTAGACCCCAAAATTCCTCTAATGATTGTGCAAATTTACAGGAGACCTCAGTGTTATAGCCATCGATCTTCTTGAAGAAATCCAACCAACCAGCATTCTGAAAAAGTTCTGCACAACTTGGAAATTGGTTAATCCAGTTTAGTTCAGTGGGCTCATCCCTATTGGTTTTACCACTTTTTCCCATCTGCTTTTAATGATTGAAACCTGTGTAATTTTAAAGCCCTCTAAATGACCTAACAACTCTTTTTTCTTCTCAAGCTTCTGAAGTTTGAACAGTCAACTTCTATTTTCGATGAAGAAAAAGCTTTTCATTGATATTAGGTAATTAGGTCAACAAAGTGCCAAAAATGCTAAAATAAAACTACTGCTAAAACTAACTATCATCCAAGCTGTTCATTTAGATGCTAGATCATCTCTAGAATGCATGACAACATCTGTGTGTTATGGTTCTGCTCAAATAGTACACTTGGCTCTTTTTAATGCCACATATGAGCTATCTCTTTTGCAAAAACATTTTGCATCAGTGCTCTGTCAAATTCCTGCTTCTTAGATCAACTTGTGATTTGTTTATCTAGTCGATGAAAAGATATGAGAGCAATCCTATGTCTGCTCACTTTCTTCTCTGACTTGTATTTAGCACCAAAGCCAGTCAGTTTCTAACACCTAATCAGACTAGGTCTTCATGCAATTCACATGTTCAGCTCCTTCATTGCATTGTTTACAGGTAACAACTAAATCTGTGAAACCATGGTCGCCACAAACTGAACAGAGCTTCACCTTACCACATTTTCAGGTCTTAACAGGGTAATTGTTCAATGAAACTGCTATTTTCCAACTTGTCACTTGCCAAAGCATTCCAAAACCCTTTTAGATTGATATTTGATCATAGGGAGTTTGTTAGCAACATAAATTACAGCTTTCCTCAATCAATTTTATCATAACAAGATTTAAAGAAGAAACCCCCAATTTAGCTGCCACTTATCAGGTTAATGCGGAATACCTTACTCCTGTCTTGCTGCAGATGCTTAAAATCAATCCCTGAGCTGTCTGATTGTTAAATTTAACTATACAAGTGTCTTCGGGTGTCCAATTTGCTTCCAGCTGGCAAAACGAGAAAGCCCTAAATCTTCTCTGTAACTGTGAAATCCCTAACTCCCCTTTGTAACTGCAACTTCCGGATTTTGGGCAAATTTCCTCGCTCCACTTAGTCTCTAGCTTCGTAATGTATGTATGGAGAAATCCTTTCACTTCAATCTAGGCTCGTTTGTCTACCTGTCACAATTCTCCCAACTCTAACTAATGATTTTCCACGATCTCCTTCATGCTGTAAAACACACCTGTTTGCATGATCATTACTGAAGAAACACGTATCAAAACCCTTTAAGCATGTGATTAGTCATCAAAAAACCAAAATTGTGGGAGAAATTTGCTTTAAAACCGGTAATTTCGGCGCGCACGATATTCTTGTAGCGCCGCTGTGTAAACTTTTGGCAGTTGCGCTACAAGAATAATTTAAAATCAATTTTGGCGCTATTTAGTCATTTTTTTTCATTTTGAGTGAGGTTTAAATGATAAACTATGATCATGATGTTATTTGTGAACTAATTAATCCATATAATTTCCTATAAAATCCCTTCAGAACCTAAAGAAACAAACCATAATGAAAATCTAAAGCAAAAAATCAAAATTTCATTTAAAACCAAAATATTTCGTAAAGTAAGCGAATGAGAAAATTTAAGCATATGAACAAACCTAAAATAAAAATCACAAAAAAAATATAAAATTGAAGAAAACAAGTTCATGACTTAACAGAGAGATAAGGTTGCGTGTGGATCTTCGTAATTTAAACAGAGCTTCGCTAAAAGATAATTATCCACTTCCCAAGATTGCGCAAATTTTGTGAAAAGTAGTAGGCTCTCAGAGAATTTAAATGGTGGATGGATTCTTCGGTTACAATCAGATTGCTATGCATCCAGACGATGGGGAGAAAACAAACTTCACTACGCCCTGGGTTACATTCATGTATGACAAGATTCCATTTGGTTTGATGAATGTTGGTGCGACCTTTCAAAGAGCTATGGATATTGCCTCTGTTGGAGAAAAGGAAAAATTTGTAGTAATTTATTTGGATGATATCATAGTGTTTTCTCAATCTGATGAAGAACATATGAAACATCTCAAACAAACCTTTTTGAAATGTAGAAAATATGGACTGTCATTAAATCCTAAGAAGTCTCATTTTTTTGGATAGATGCAACAGTGCTAGTAAGCCCAGAGTTTTCAAAATATTTTTTGACATTTTATTTTGCATCTTAGGATAAAATAGTCATCGTTCTATTACAAAAGAATTTAGATGGACTAGAGAAGCCTATTTCTTTCTTTAGTAAGGCATTGAATTTTTTTAGGATTTATATTATGCATTCAAAGATCATTGCTTATGTACCTAATGTTGCTATTAAGGATATTTTAACTTAGCCAGATAGTGAAGGAAACCGGGGGAAATCGTTTGCGAAATTATGGAGTATGATGTGGAGATTAGACCTACAAAGTTTGTAAAAGGACAGGGATTGGAAAAACTATTGGTTGATTCAAATTTTGAAGCCCTTGGTCTTCATTTGATGGCGGAACATTCAATACAGGAAGAGTTGCAAACAAGGCAAGGTAAAGAACAAATCATGGATAGGTATGCAAAATCAAAATGGTATGCTGATATAATTTATTTTTTATTGCATTTGCAGTGTCCTCTGCATTTGGACAAGAAAGCATCTAGATCAATAAAATTGAAGGCCACCGAATATTGTTTAGTAAATGAACAATTACATTGGAAATATCCAGGAGGAGTATTCCTTAGGTGTTTGGAGAAGCCTGAAATTGAAGAAGTTATTTCAGAATTACATGAGGGAGCCTGTGGAGGGCACAAATTTTGGAAAGCGGCTACTTATAAAATTCTAAGGCTTGGATATTACTAACCTTCCTTGTTTTATGATGCTTATCAGCAGGTCTGAGCTTGCATTTAATGTCAAAAGTTTGCTAGAAAACAAAAACTTGTGTCCCTACCATTGAATCCCATTGTGGTAAATGCTCCTTTCCAGTAGTGGGGTCTATATTTTACAGGTGAGATCAATCCTGCTTCTTCTGGACAACACAAATGGATACTTACGGCTACTGAAGTTTTCACAAAATGGGTGGAAGCTATTCCTACAAGGAATACAACTGATAAGGTAATCATCAATTTTATTCAAGAAAATATTTTGAGTAGATTCGGGTGTCCTAAGAAATTGCTGACTGATAATGATAAGGCCTTCAAGTCTAAATCAATGGTTTCATTTTGTGAACAAAATGTAATTTCTTTGAAGCATTCTACACCCTATTACCCTCAAGAGAATGGATTGGCAGAATCAACTAATTAGAATATCATTCAGAGCATTAGAAAACTATTAATTCAGAACAAGAGATATTGGGATTCAATGTTGAAGTACGCACTCTGGGTTGATAGAATAACAACTAAGAAAGCCATTGGTTCATATCCTTTTTAGTTAGTGTATGGAAATCATGTCTTTTTTCCAATCCAATTAGGTATTACAGTAATCAAATTTTTTCAGGACAGTCAAGAAGAGCCTAATGATATTCAAAGAAGAATTTTCTTATTGATTGAATTGCAGTAGGAATTTGAAGCTTTAGATGAAAAAGATCAAATTTAAAGGAAAAAAATTAAGGAAATATTTGACAGGAAAGTAAATGAAGATACCTTTTCTTGTGGAGAAATGGTACTTAGATGGGATTCCAGAAAAGAACAAAAAGGTAAGCATGGTAAATTTGACAATTTGTGGCTGGGTCCTTTTATAATTTCAAAATTTTTGGAAAATAATACCTTCATACTGCAAACTATGGAAGGTGAAGAATTGTCCAATCCAGTGAATGGATGATTCCTTAAAAAAATTTATAGTTACTGAAGGTGAAAGATTTGTCATTCATTGTATATAGTGGTGTGAGATAAGTTGAATAAAGAATCAAATTTCCCAATGTAATTTTTTGCAGAATAACAGACAATTTTAGTTGAGATGGAAGAAGGCACTGATCTACAGGTTCTTGAAATATCACAAGGAGGATTTCATCCCATAGCAGGAGCCAAATGTTAAGACTAAAAATTGTTCCTAGCTTTGATGTATTGTTTTTCAAAGATTTATTTCCTATTTAAATTACATTTTTGGGTTTGTTTTAATTTTAATAATGCTTAATGCATTTTGTTTGGTTTTATAGGTTATATTTGTTTTGTTTTATTTTATTTTAAAACAATAAAATTTGTCCTTTGGCTTATTAAGTATTATATATCCTTTAAAGTATGAAAATGCTTATATTAAAGTTTATTCCAAGAATTATATTTAAAGCCTAACATTTTATTTGAGCTCTTTGTGAAAATTTTCATGAGAACATTTCTATAGCGCAAAATTCAAGGTTAATGCAATAAGGTGCTACAGGAATTCCAAATTATTGGAAAGAGTGGTGGTTTATCGTGGCCGTTGTAGCTGAAGACAATCGAAGATAATGGAATTTTTTTCAGCCACCTGTTGAAGACATCATGACCCATGTCCATTGTCCGAGTTCCTAATCATGACAGATGTATGAAGAGGTGTAAATATCATTGAGAAAATCATGGAATGTCATGATTTCATCACTTGATCTGGATCATCATCAAGTCTGGATCATCCTCACATGCTATCTCAGATGGTGCTATCTCGATTCTTCTCATCACAGGAAGTTCTACAGAGTCAGCCCTGTAGGCCTACCCTTCATGTAGGTCTTCATCAGCACTTATATTTGACACTTCAGTCATAATGGCCCTCCCAGCTCTTACATATGACCTCATCTAATCAGAATGGCACGCCCTGCACTCACATCTGACCTCATCTTGTCAGAAAGGCCTAGCACTCACATCTGACCATGTGTAAACACAGTGCTCCAGAATGGCTCAGCACTTATATCCGATCATGTGCAAGCACATTGCATCGGAATGGCTCTGCACTTACATCTGACCCCATCTTGCCAGGAAGGCACAGCACTCACATCTGACCATGTGTAAACACATCACGCCAGAATGGCTCAACACTTATATCCAACCTCATCCTGTCAGAAAGGCTCTGCACTTACATTCGACCATGTGTAAACACATCGCATCAAAAGGGCTCTCAGTCCCATACTGAGGATTCCTGGTAACTAACTAGGTGCCTCCATTCTCTTGGAGAATGGCAGTTTCCCTTACATCTGACCTACTCATCAGTATAGCTAGCACTCACATCTGACATGGGAGGAAACTAATCCTTTAACCATGATAGAATGGCTCAGCCCTTACATCTGATCAAGTAGGAACACATCCCACTATCACATCAGAATAGCTGTTAGTCCTTGACTGAGTTTTCCTGGTAACTGACCAGGCACCTCCATTCCAAGAATGGAAATAGCCCTTATATCTGATCATGTAGGAACCAATCCTACAGTCATATTAGAATGGCTCAGCACTCATATCTGACATGGAAGGAACCTAAATCCTCTCATGATGACAGAATGGCTTAGCCCTTACATCTAACCATGGAAGTAACTTAATCCTCTCCGATGTTAGAATGGCTCACGGAATCATCACTTCCCCTTGGAGGGAACCTCGATCTGGAGAACACCAAGCTTCTCCCTGAAGTACTCAAACTTCACCCTAGCCAATGGCTTCATCAACAAATCAACTATCTAACCATCTGTCACAACATAATGGAGCTTCACTGCTCCCCTCTACACCATATCCCTGATATAGTGATACTTGATCTTGATATGCTTCAAGTTGTCATGGAACACCGGGTTCTTCGACAACTTCACGCAACTTTGGTTGTCGCAATATATACAAGTAGCATCCAACTGGAGATCAAATAAATGAGACAATAGCTTCCTTAGCCATACTACCTCACAACTAGCTGAACAGGCTGCAACATACTCTGCTTCAGCTGTACTCGGTACCACAGAGGATTTCTTCCTGCTAAACCAAGAGATCACACCTAATCCCATACTGAAGTGACACCCTGAAGTGCTCTTCCTATCGATGGAACTGCCTGCCCAATTTGAATCAACATAACCCTCCAGGTTAATCTTCTGATTTGACTCATACTTGAGTTGATAATCAATTGTACCCCTCAGGTACCTCAGATTATGCTTTGCAGCAATCAAGTGAACATTTCTCAGATCTGTCAAGAATTGGCTCAAGGTATTCATAGCAAAGAAAATGTCTGGTCTCTTGTTCGTTAGGTACATCAAGGACCCAATCATCTGACGATACATCATAGCATCAATTTACCCTTATGAAGCATCGCTCAATAGCTTCAGGTTCAATGCCATAGGTGTGGCCATAGCTTTGTAGTCCATCATCCCAAACCTCTTTAGTATCTCTATTGCATACTTCCATTACCTGAGGGAGATTCCATCTGTATTCTGCAACGCATGCATGCCTAAAAAATAATGCATCATACCCAAGTCCTTCATTTCGAATTCAGTAGCAAGCTTTCTCTTCATATCAT
This sequence comes from Pseudotsuga menziesii, assembly GCA_001517045.1. NCBI lineage: Eukaryota > Viridiplantae > Streptophyta > Pinopsida > Pinales > Pinaceae > Pseudotsuga > Pseudotsuga menziesii. The sequence goes on along the minus strand of LPNX010334944.1, from coordinate 47,374 downwards.
CAATCAACCCATCCATACCTATTACAAACAGATCATCTACATATAGTAGAAGCATCACTGGGTTTCCATCTTTAACCTTGTAGTAAAGGTTGGAATCTGCTTTACTCTTGGTAAATCCCAAACTGGATAGAAAGTTGTCAATTCTATGGTACCATGTCCTGGGTTCCTATTTCAAAGTGTACAGGGATTTCTTCAATTTGCACACATGAGACTCCATGTCATGTGTCTCAAAACCAAGTGGTTGTTATACATACACTTCCTCTTCCACTACAACATTCAAGAAAGTAGTCTTGACATCCATTTGGTGTATCTTCCATTTCATTGTTGCAGCCAAGGCAAGTACTGATATTATGGAAGTGTATCTCACTACATGTGCAAAGGTTTCTTCATAATCTATTCCTTCTTTTTGGGAGAAACCATGAGCTACAAATCTTTCCTTACATTTTTCAATGCTACCATCTGCAGCATGCTTGATCTTGTATATCCATTTGGAGGTTACAACTGACTTCCCTTCTCATCTTGAGACAACATCCCAAACATCATTCTCCATGATCAATTGATACTCTTCGATCATAGCATCCTTCCATTCTTTCTGTTCTGCTGCTTCTTCATAATTGGAAGGTTCTTTATCGATGAAATCAGATAGTAATGCTACATACCTGGAGTAGGATCTAGTCCTCTTTCTTTCTTTGTAATTCTCTTCTGGAGCCCATATCTTTCCACACCTTGGATAATTTCACATACCCAAGTAGGTTTCCTCTTATGAGGATTCTTCTCCAGAGGTGGATCTACAAGTATTTGTGGTTCTTCAAATTCTCGATCTTCCCCTTGAGTTTATTCATTCATGGTTGTATCATGAATTCTGGGTGCTTCTGCTTCTTCAGGTTCTTCAGCAGGTTTCTTTATGGATTTGTTGTAAGCTATGTCTTAATCAAATGTCACAACCCTACTGATGTCAATGTTCTTGTATCCTGGGAAATAGATTCGGTAAGCCTTCGAGCTTTCAGAGTATCCCTCAAATATACCCTTCTTTCCTGAAGGATCTAATTTTGTCCTCTTCTCTTTTGGAATGTGTATGTACATAGGACAACCGAATATTCTGGGATGGATGACTTCTGGTTTCTTTCCAGAGAAGACTTCTTTAGAAGTCTTGTTCTTGGGTACTTTGTGTGGAGTACGGTTCTATACATACACTGCTGTTCTGGCAGCTTCTACCCAAATATGCATAGGAAGATCTTGATCATGAAGCATAACTCTTGCAGCTTCCATGATAGTTCTATCCTTTCGTTCTACAATCCCATTTTGTTGTGATTATAGGGAGTGTACAACTTCCTCTTAATCCCTGAGTCTTTGCATAACTCTTTGAATTCATTTGACGTGAATTCTTTGCCATTATCTGATCAAAAGGTCTTAATCTTATTTTTAGTGTGATTCTCGATCAATGCTTTGAATTCCTTAAATTTGCTAAATACTTCATCTTTTTTCTTCATGAAGTATATCCATGTCTTCCTAGAAAAGTCATCAATGAAAGAAACATACTATACATACCCGCTTAGTGAAATTGATGACATTGCACTGCATACATCGGAGTGGATGATTTCCAAGATTCCTTTTGCTTTGCTCTCACTACTTGGAAATGTATTCTTTGTGTTCTTTCCTTTTGCACATCCTTTACAGACCCCATCATGTTTTGCTTGTATTTTTGGAAGACCTTCAACAACTTTGCTTGCAAGAGGTAGTGCTCTGTAATGCACATGTGCAAGCCTTCTATGCCAAAGTTCATTTGGATCTATTGTGTCATGGACCAAGGCTTGTTCTGGATGGCCCTTCAATGTTTACAAACCTCCTTCTTATTCCCCAATCACTATTGCATCATCAGTAGTCTTTCCTTTTGGCCACATGATGACTTAACCATCTATGAATGCAACGCTCATTCCTTTTGCATCTAATGTAGATATGGAGGGAAGGTTCTTCTTGAGTCCTGGTACAAACAATACTTCCTTCATTTTCATTGACTTTCCAGAGTCTAGCTTATAGGAGGATTCCCCACTATCTTTTATTACATACTAGTAGTCATCTCCTAGTTTCACCGTGTGAGGTGATTCATGTTCTGAAAGTTTCAGAAAGGATTCCTTGAATCCAGTCATGTTCTTGGAATTACCACTATCTATAAGCCAATCATTTCTTCCATGAGTAATGTTTCCCACGAGAGCGGAAATCAAAACATATTCTTCCTCGCTTGAAGAATCTTCACTTTCATATCTGGTTCTCTTTGATGAAGGTTCATCATCCTCTGTAGGATGAGCATGATGTCTTCTCTTGTTTCCCTTCTTCTTGTGAGAGCTACTTTTGTTCTTAGGACAATCTCTAGCAAAGTGTCCTCTCTCATCACATGTATAGCAAATAAACTTAGACATGGAGATGGATCTTCTCACTCCTTTCAACTACCACCGGTGGAAGGAGCACATGGAGATGATGCTACACTCCAAAATTATCTTAAGACTCACAATGGAGACAAAAATGAGTCAATTCATTATGTTGACAAAGAAAATTACTGGAATAGGCTTGATGAAGCCTATGGATACTTGTCGAATTTCGAAACACTAAATGACTTCTTCACAAAATTCAAGCAACTAGTGTTCCAATTGAAGCTATGCAAGGTTGAGAAGGAGGATAATCAACTCATCCTTGACATTCTCTCCAAACTTGGTGCAGACTATTCGGTATTTTTATCAACATTTCATAATATAAATCTCTCTACTCCAAACTAGAATATTCCTACTCTTAACTCTTTCATTGAATCTCTCACTCATGAGCATGACAATTTGATACAAATGGGGTACATTCGATATTCCAGAGATCAAGAACTTGTTGCATGAGTACATAATGTATCGAATGATAAAGGGAAGAAAAAAGATGAGTCTTCTGTAGAGAAAGACCAGTCAAAAGAGCCTTCAGGTTTGAAGAGAAGCAAGAAGAATGACAAAGGAAAGACACTATGTTCTACTATGGAAGGGGATTTCATCCAGAAAGCACCTCCATGAGAAGAACAATTGATGAGATGTCTCTTCTTCTAAAGAAGCATAACATTAATATACCTTCTATCACAAGGAAGGCTGACCATAGAGAAGAAACTCAAGAATATGAAGAGAAATTCCATGCATTGAAGGCTAGTTTCTCAATAGCACATGCCTTCCTCATTTATTCTGGAGCTTCCAATGATATGGTTGCATCCAAAGAATCATTCTCTTCATTGCAGTATTTTGATTGTCCTAGTATTTAGATGGGAAATAATAGTAAAGTTCAAACCAAAGGGAAGGGCTCTATGAAGCTTGAACATGGGAAGTTCAAATATGTGCTTTATGTTCCCTCCCTAGCTACAAACCTGTTACATCTATACCAAATGACTCATCCTGGCTCTCCAAAGAGAGTCATATTTGGTCCTGACTTAGTGGAGATCACATATATCTCTACTAGGAACATTGTAGCGAAGGGTGCTGCAAATCATGCCTCCAATGGATATGAGATCTCACACATCATGTCATTTTCAGAACCAGTGCAATCTTAGTAGCCACTTGCAAGGGAAGGTAAAAAAATCTCATCTAATTCTTTTTGTAGTTTCCACTAGTATTGCAGATCCAGCTATATTAGTTTATGAGATTGAGATTCAGGGTGATTCAGACCTAGATCCAGTCCCTACTTCCAAACTAAAATCTAGGAAGATGACTGGAAAACCATCTGATACTCAGAAGGGAAAGACCCTTGCGCTATGTCATGCAGTCTTACCTCCTTTAGAGAGATGCAATAGAATCCCCATAATATGCTACATGGAAAGGGCCGAGTCTCACTACATTCAAAAAAATAGAGCTGATCATACACCTCTTCATCTAGCAAGAGACAGGTTACATTCCTCATTCCTTCTATCATCATTTTGGGAGAAGAAGGAGAAGTCTACATGTCAGGCCCCAGGATACCTGTGAAAAGAAAATCATGCATGCTGCTTCGCTACATCATAGAGATTGCAACAACACATTTTCAAGTTTTTCAAAATTGAATTATGATTCTAGCTTCTTAGTTAGAGGGGGGGATTTTTTCCCATATGGTTTTTTCCCCATCTCCTTGTATTGAGCAGTTACTTTACTTTACTTGATGTAATGGGTGACCTATGGTCTTAGTTACCAGGGCCCACAAATTTTCCAAATTATCATTCTGTGGGGGTGTTAGGATTATTAATCCTCCCTTGTCCAATTTGGTCATATGTCTAAATCAGGAGTCATGTCTAAATTGGGAGTTCTTCTAGTCTACTTTTAGTCACTAGCACCATTGGATCCACTTGGCCTAATTGGGGCACATGTTCCAATTACTAAAGTGTGGGGAACACTAATTGAGACCTACTGCCACTGATTTCAATTGCATGCATCAGTTTAGGAGCCTCCTAGATCAATCCCTACAAGGTAGGAACCACTGGGAGTGTCGATACTGACCAAGATCAGTTGAGTTGAGTTGGTGACTAGTAAATCTCAGTTAGGAGTCAGTTACATTAAGTTCTAATCCCTTACATTCAGTTCTACTCAACTAGCACTAGGATTGCATGGATGCATGTAGGTGAGGCACATTTACTGACCTACCTCGGTCAATTAGACTAGTTAACACTGAATTACACACTTGAGTTGTGATTTAGAACTTCGAGAATGATTTAGACAAGGTCAGTTAACCATTCAGTCAAGTACATTATAATCAATTTGAATTTCCTCACATGGATTCGAATTGCATGTGGATATTTATCCATTGTACTTCATTGTAATTATTATCTAATTAATTTTTTATTAATGAAAGCATTCACAGTTGCAAGCCATTTTTGAATTGTTTCATTCTTTGATTGCTGAGTAAATTGTGTGATCTATCTTGTGAGTTGTGTGTTGGTCTATCGATCTATGTGCTCAATTTAATAAAATAAGTTCATAAAAGATCCTTCAAGCATTCAATGTTATACTTGTGATAAAAAGAGACACTTTGCAAGATATTGTACCAAGAATAAGGACTCCTTCAATAATAATAAAAGAGACCATGCTCACACTGCTAAAGAGGATGAACCAACAAACAAAATATGCAAAAGAGAGAAGTATGATTCTAATGAAGCATATGTGCCAATATCAGCACTCATGGGAACTATCTAACATGGAAGCAATGATTGGTTTCTAAATAGTGGGGCATCTAAATATATGATGGGATACAAAGAATCATTCATCAATATTTCTGAGCATGAGTCACCTCACAAGGCCAGTCCGAAAAGCAGAAATGCAGAAAGCAGAAAGTCGAAATCATGAAAAGTTGAGGTTTCGACTTCTGCATTCCGCCCTATGGAAATACAACATTGGAAGGACCATTGTAGGAGTGGAAAGGAGGAAAGGAAGAAGTTCAAAAAATTGGAAAGTTGTGTTTCTGATTTCTACCTTCCGCATTGCAGAAAAGAAGTTGCGGGAAGGCTAGCGCGGAAGTGAAAAAACGGAAGTGCAAAAGTTTGGATTTTGGAAAGATTGGATTTTTCGATTTTCGCAATCCACATGTAGAATGATTGGTGTGGAAAGGCTAGTGTGGAAATCAAAGTTGTGGAAACCTAATGACCGTGGAAGGAAGTTTGCGGAAACAAGAAAATTGTGAACTCCAAGTTGTGGAAGAAGTTAAATATTTCCTGCAAGCCTTGAAGATGATGACCGCAAGTATGAAGAGAATCTACACCATTGTTGGATAAATATCAGATAGCTTTAATTTTGAAAAATAATTAAATGTTCATAAACATAATTATGAAGGTTGTGGTTAACAATGTTAGGACGGCTATAACTAACAAAAGGCGCATAAACAAAGTTAGATTATCGTAAGGACGTGACTACTTGAAAAGGTATGTTGTTTTATTGATGTTTAAGAATAATATATAAACTAAATATTGAACAGGAAGTGGAGTGTCTCTGTCATCTAGATCTATTTATCTGGAGCATAAGACAAAGACCAATAATTTTAACAATAGACAGAGTTTTTAAAGAAGATATGGGAGTCTGATAAAAATACATACAAGGGTGGATGCATGGTGCTAGGGCAGGATACATGCCTGCAAGGGGGTCTTATCCTCCTTCTAGTAGTGGTCATAGAATCAGGGTATTGGTGTATCCTTATTTGTTGGTGTAGGCAGAAACCGGGGTATGGGTGCATCCTTCCATAGTGGAAGAGAAACTTGGGGATTGTGGTCTCCAGCAAGTGGGTTCTTGCAAAATAACTATTGTAATTGTAAAAAAAAATGCAAATAATAGAAACATGTTGGTGGTTTACCTTATTGTGTTCATTGTTAAAAAAAAATTTC
>LPNX010334944.1:0-37758 GCA_001517045.1 Pseudotsuga menziesii | reverse complement strand
CATATACAAGAGGAAAGGGGGAAACCAATTGAACTAATTATTGCAAGTGTTCATTATTTATTTATGAAATATTTGAACAATGTGTTTAATTGAAAAAAACATTTTTATATGGAAAATATAGATATCTTACAATATTTATACTATCATTAATATTTTATATCATCTATTAATTTATGTTAGGGCACAGAGGAATCGAACCACCATCGTCCTGCTTGTAATGCAGGTGCTCTTCCATTGAGCTAGCACCCTTTACAACATGAGGGGAGAGGGACTATGTTAACACCTAGATTACACATTTATAATCCTCTGTGACAAATCAAAATGAAGAAAGTTTTAGACTTTGATTCTTTCAAAATGATGAAATTCTTAGACTTTGATTCCTTACATAATTTCTATTAATCTTATCTGTAGTTTGAATTAAATGGTAAGTTGATTACATTTACGTAATGACATTAATATTGTATGTGTTACTATGATAAAGCAATTGAATTATAATTTGATATGGTAACTAGTACATTGTTGGTGTTGAGTTCCTATACTAGTAGAAGGTTGGCACAATTTTAGAATGACCTGTTTAAAAACTATTTAATGACATAATACAAATGTGTTTGTTACTGTAGCAATTTTAATTCTCAACATAACAAGTAATATTGTATGTGTTGAGTACCATGTTGTAATATATTACAAGGTTGACAACATTTTACAAGTGACAAGAAAAACTATTATATATTAAGTGTTACTATGCTAAGTTTATTATTTTAACGATCAAAATCAATTATACGTTAGAATAGGAATATAATTTATTTATACTACTATTATTTATATTTTCTAATATAAGTTAAGATCAATGATTATATCATGAAAAATAGATTGTAGAAGATTTTTTACATTTTATTATTAAACTTATTTAATGAAATTAATAATCAATGTGTGTTGCTATTATTATCTTGGAATTTCATTTAATTGAAATTATGTTAACTAACGTGTCTAGGTTGAGTTACCATACTAAGTCTATTTTTTTTTTGAGTAAGATGTTTTACTTTTGGAAGTTGGAAGCATTTGATAGTGGACAAGAGAAAATATTTTATGACTTAGAGTAAAATGGGTTTTATCTTAGTAATGACTAAAATAAATTATGAATTAGAGACATAATTTATTATTATTGTTGTTGTTGGTGGTGGTGTATTAAAAACTAAGTTGATGAATGTTGATTTTAAGAATAACATATTCATGTGAGAATTTTTACCTATAAATGTATTTAATGATATACTTTGATTATCATTAATACTTATATTTACGTATTAAAACAAAAGTCATCAATATTTGACTAGTGAATTATTAATCATTTGTGTAAGAAATTTCTTACATAATATAAAGTTATTTAACAACATATTAATATTGTTTTCTGTCTATTATTAACTTATGTAGTGTTAACATTAAATGTTAATACTTGGATATTGATTTTCGATATTAAGCTATGTGAAAGCTTTTCAAACCATAATGAATTTTACATTGTTTCCCCGACGATCATGCATGGAGTTCCCACTTGGAATGTTGGTTTGAAAAACTCACTGACAAATTAATCCAAAAAATCATTCACAATGATGACAAACTATGAAAGCCTACTCTCTGAAAATGTTACTACTTTCATGTCTTTGTTGAGTATAAGATATTGCATTAGTACAAATTTTACACCACTTTAAACTCTACAGAAGAAAATATAATATTAATTAGAATGCAACAGAGTATAAAAATTAAGTTTATATCAATTACAATAACAAATACCGGGGAAAAGTCACTTCAAACCTTATTGCAAGTGCCTTACATTTATTCACAGAGGAAGTCTAGAAGATGTTTTAAGATTGATTTTTCAATATGATTATGCACATTTGATAGAGTGACATGTTGAGTTTTTGTAAAAAGCAAATTGAAAAGTTAAAACTTGAATGGTGTTATCTAATTCACATAAAGTACCATCACATGAATTAACATAGAAGTTGAACCAAAATTTTCATATTAGTAAATAATATAAAATTCCTCAAAAAAAGGTTTGAAGAGAATATTTGATATACAACGAACACTGAAAAGTGTTTCTTCTAGTATATTAATAACTAGTTCAAAGAGAAAATTACATTCATGAATCATATCCACCTAATATCCTTATATTCAGTCAAACAAATCAATTACAACTTGTACACCACATTTATTTATTGTAGTCTTCCTGCAATATTATTTATTTTGTATCCATGCCCAAACTATGGTATTAACTAGAATAGATCCAAGTCATGTGTCATCAAGGTTTGGTACCCAATATTGTTCTAAAATTTTCCCTTGTATTTCACTGAATTAGGCTTCCATCAATCAACATTTACATGAAGAGTCTCACTTTCATCATTCTGGAAGATATATGAGGTGGATTTTTCCATCCAAATCATCTCTCCTTCATCCTCAGTTCATGATCTAACTAGTAACATCTTTCCTTTCTCAAATTCAATCATAGGATTGAATCTTGGCCTTAGCTTGTTGCATGTGGGTCCAACATATACTAGTTCATCTGTCACATTATCAAAATATCCATCCATAATACTTGTATTACATGCAGTGCATTACGATCCGCATTAAATCGCACATTGATTAAATTGTCTTTATGATGCAATGTATTTGACGATAATGTCTAACATGATGTTACTACTTAATGATTGTTTTTTTGGATTAAGTTATGTGAAATATTTTCATTCCACAATGAGTTTTTCATGGATCCCGTAACAAGCATGGGTGGAGTGTCCACTCAAAACGTTGGTCTAAAAAACGTTCACAGAATTTAATCCAGAAAATTAATCACAATGATGACAAACTGATAAAACCTGCACACTCAAAATGTTAGTACTATATTTATTGAGTATAAGTTAATATACTAGTACAAAGTTGGCACCAGTTTAAAGTTTAGATGAGAAAATATAATTATGAAATTGAATGCAACATAGTAGTACAATTAAATTTATATCAACTATAACAACGAATAATAGGGAAAATTAACTTCAAACCTTATTGCAAGTGCCTTACATTTAGTCACAAAGCAAGTCTATAAGATGTTTTAACGTGCATTCACATAAAGTATCATCACATGAATTAACATTGAATTTGAACCAAAATTTTCATATATGTAGCAAATAATATAAAATTCCTCAAAAGGTGGCTTGAAGAGAATATTTGATACATTACAAACATTGACAACTTTTTCTTCATGTATATTAATTAGTCATTCAAAAATAAAAATTACATTCATGAATCATCTCCACCTAATCTCCTTTTATTTTCTCAAGCAGATCAAGTACAGCTTGAGGATGAAGATTTCCACAATTAATCATAATGACAAAGAGAGTTTATGGAATTAAATTGTGTGTTGAAACGTCCCTACGTTTCGAGTGGACACTCCACCAATCATCAAGGGAACAAAATGAAAAGTTCATAGTGTTATTGAAGAGAGTGAGCAAAAGATAATAATAAATAAGGTAAGGGTTTTGTACATGCATTAATAAATATAATTATGCACAATTGATATAGTGAGATGTTGTGTTGATCTAAAAGACAAATTGAAAAGTTAAAATTTGAATGGTGTTATCTAATTCACATAAAGTATCATCACATGAATTAACAATGAATTTGAAGTGAAATTTTCACATATGTAGTAAATAATAAAAAATTCCTCAAAAAGTAGCTTGAAGAGTATTTATTATACTACAAACATTGAAAAAGTTTCTTCATGTATACTAAAAGTCATTCAAAAAGAAAAATTACATTCATGAATCATCTCCACTTAATATGCTTATATCCACTCAAGCAGATCAAGTACAGACTGTACACCAAATTTATTTATCTTGGTCTTCCTGCAATCTTCTTTGTTTGGCATCCATGCCCAAACTATGGTATTAATTGGAATAGATCCAAGTTCTGTGTCATCATGATTTGATACCCAATATTGTTCTAAAAAATTTCCCTTGTATTTCCCTGAGCTAGGATTCCACCAATCAATCTTTACATGAAGGGTCTCGTTGTCATCATCCTGAAAGATATTTGAGGTAGCTTTTGCCATCCAAATTATCTCTCCTTCATCCTCATTTCCTGATCTAACAAGCAACATCTTTCATTTCTCAACATCAATTCTAGGATCAAATGTTGGCTTTGTCTTGTTGCACTTGGGTCCAACATATATCAGTTCATTTGTCACATTATCACAATCCCCATCCATAATACTTGATATTTCATGGAGTGCATTACCATCAACGTTAACATTTTGCCTCATCTTGGGCCAAAAATCATTAGAAGAAGAATCACTTTCATCCAAGGGTGTATGGTCATTATAGATTCCATCCAATGCATCAATAACACTTTTCCAATACTCTAGTTTTTTATTCCATTCCTTTTTTGACAATTGGTGAATTCTCATTGCCAATAGTCTCTTTCCACATTTTTATGTATGATGTTAGCCATTCCTTTAGTTCTTTTAAATAAACATCATTTCCTTTGGGACATAAGAAAGATGGCTTCCCTGTGGGCAATATAGGTCGACCTTCATCATCTATATTCCACAACTCAATTGGTTCTGACCACTGAATGTCTTTGATGGATTCTTTATACCTCATAACTGGAACATCATTGAGTACAAGACATTGGAAGTATTGGACATTAAGATTTCTAACTAGTGCATTTTCCCCCTCCTTGATGTACCCATTAAGAAAACTTTTGAAGTCATACACTTTGTCAATAAGTTTAAGTGGAAACGCCTATTTTTCTTCTATTGTGCGATATGTATCCATCATCTTAGGTAATCTTTACTTTTCAAGTTGGAAGACATTCTTCTATAGGTTCCATCTATGTCTTCATGGGTGTGCCCCACAAGCAAGAACTCAACCTCAATAGTGATGAAGACACCAAGTGTAGTTAATAGTGATAGAAACATGAAAACATAACGATTCTTATTATCAGTAGCTGCATTGTCCAACTATAAAAATAAATGTGGAGGAAGAGGTTTAAAATCAAGATTTTGATTTTTTGAGCTTCCATTTAAAGATAGGAAAGAATCCTTGTACACTCTACATTTTGAGCAAATAGATTTTTGAAATAATGCATTTGAAACTGTGCTTCGTGAACTTCCACTCTCATAAAGCAAATCACCATACATATCAAGGTGTGGGTCTTCAAGGTCCCTCAAGCACCTTGCAAGAGATGTGATGGTAAAATGTGATCCCATGTGTACAGATGGTAGGGAGAAATGACCAAAACCTCCTATGCTATGCCCATGTGTTAGAATACCTGTCAATGACAAACCCAATTTTGTTCCTGCAACAGATTTTAATTTTACATGTAATTCCTTTTCACCTAACATTTCACCCTCAACCATGTCATACTCACGAACATTAACTATGATCCCTTTGGCAATGCACATGCTTGTTCCCATGCATTCATGTGTAAGAGAAACATTTTTACATGTGAATGTAAGCCTATCTTGGGGAGTATTTATTAGATGATCATGACAATGAGTTTCCAAATCTGATTCTAGCCAAATCTCATAAGATCCCAATGCACCCCCTAGTGTATTCGCAAATACTATTGGATGTGGCAAGAGAGCACCATGTTTTAACACGTTCTCAATGTTAACCACTATGGATCATTTATTTACCATCCCTCCATGCACCTTATGATGAATCTTTGTATTGAATATGGAACTTTCACCCACCTTCACTCCACATTGCGAAAGATCTACCTTGTCTCCAATAGAAAATGCAGAAGAGGAATTTGCACCTATACAACAAATTAAACAAACTTAGTATTTGCTCAAAAAAACAAGCAATGTACTCTAAAAAGCACTTAACATGTGCTTCAAGATTTTGATTTACCTTTTTTATGCCTCAAATCTATGATCTTCCATGGATGTAAGTCCCCTTCATCAACATCTTCCACAATCAAATGTGGTTCAATGACATCAATTATCAAAACCATATTTGAATTAAATTAAGCATTTCTCCACCATAATGAGTTGTAGTCTCTGTATATTCAACCCTTCCTAGTCCAATAAATTGACCATTAATTAGGAGGTCAACATAGTCCCCTCTTGTCAAAATTATATTTTCCATTATAACTTCTCCCAATTTTTGTAACACATTTGAATTGTAGTTTGTAATTAAGGTTAAACCATATGAAGTGTATGTTCAAAAAAGTAACATAGTTGCAATAATTCAAATCTATCTGAAGTTAGCTTTATTCCTTAAATCATTGTACAACGAGTGAAATCCAATGTGTTAGCTTTCATAATGTAGTTTCCATCTAACACAACCATTTTGTCATCAATCATAAAATAGTTTTCCATCTAACACAACCACATTGTCATCAAATACATTACACCATGATGGAAATCTAGTTGGAGTTAGCGTTCCTCCAAACAAAATATCGTGATGAGTGAAAGATCATGTGTGTTAGGTCAATACACCATGATGAAAATCTAGCTGGAATTAGTTTTCTATCTAACACAACCACATTGTCACATTGTACCATGATGGAAATCTAGATGAAGTTAGTTTTCGACTTTAAATCGTTGCACGGTGAGTGAAATCTAATGTGTGTTAGCTTTCATAAAGTAGTTTTCCATTTAGCATAACCACATTGTCATCAATCAAAATGCACTATGTTGGAAATATAGCTACAGTTAGCTTTCGTTCTTAAAACATTGCACAGTGAGTAATAGCTAATGTGTGTTAGCTTTCGTAAGGTAGTTTTCCATCTAACATAGCCACATTGTCATCAAATACAATACACCATGATCCAAATCTAGTTGGAGTTAGCTTTCCATCTAAAAACATGGCACAATGAGTGAAAGCTAATGTGTGTTAGTTTTCATAAGGTAATTTTTCATCTAACATAACCACATCGTTATCAATCACATTGCACCGTGATGGAAATCTAGTTGGAGTTAGCTTTTGTCCTTAAATCATTGCATGGTGAATGAAATCTAATGTGTGCTAGATTTCATAATGTAGTTTTCCATCTAGCACAACCACATTGTCCTCAATCACAATGCACCAGATGGAAATCTAGCTAGAGTTAGACTTCGTTCTTAAAACATTGCATGGTGATTAAAGCTAATGTATGTTAGCTTTCATAAGGTAGTTTTCCATCTAACACAGCCACATTGTTATCAAATACATTACACCATGATGAAAATCTAGCTGGAGTTACTTTTCCTTCTAAAAACATGGCACTATAAGAAAAAACTTATGTGTGTTACCTCATTACACCATGATAGAAATCTAGTTGGAGTTAGCTTTCATTTTAACAACATGATACGTTGAGTGAAAGCTAATGTGTGTTAGCTTTCATAAGGTAAGTTTCCATGTAACACAACCACATTGTCATCAATCACATTGCACTGTGTTGGACATCTAGCTGGAGTTAGCTTTCATCCTTAAATCATTGCACGGTGAGTGAAATTTAATGTGTGTAAGCTTTCATAGTGTATTTTTCTATCTAGCACAACCACATTATCATCAATCACAATGCATCATGATGGAAATCTAGCTGGAATTAGCTTTCGTTCTTAAAACATTGCACAATGAGTAAAGCTAATGTTTGTTAGCCTTCATAAGGTAGCTTTCCATCTAATACAGGTACAGTTTCATCAAATACATTACACCGTGATGGAATTATAGCTGGAGTTAGTTTTCCTTCTAACAACATGGCACTATAAGGAAAAGTTTATGTGTGTTAGATTAGTACACCATGATGGAAATCTAACTGGAGTTAGCTTTCCTTTTAACGGCATGGCACAATGAGTGAAAGCTAACGTGTATTAACTTTCATAAGGTACTTTTCCATGTAACACAACCACATTGTCATCAATCACATTGCGTTGTGTTGGAAATATAAATGAAGTTATCTTTTATCCTTAAATCATTGCGTGGTGAGTGAAACCTAATGTGTGTAAGCTTTCGTAGTGTAGTTTTTCATCTAGCACAACCACATTGTCATCAATCACAATGCACCATGATGGAAATCTAGTTGGAGTTAGTTTTCATCCTTAAAACATTGCATGGTGAGTAAAACCTAATGTTTGTTACCTTTCATAAAGTAGTTATCTATCTAATACAGCTACATTGTCATCGAATACATGACACCATGATGGAAATCTAGCTAAAGTTAGCTTTCCTTCTAACATGGCACTATGAGTGAAAGCTTATGTGTGTTAGCTCATTACACCATTATGAAAATATAGCTGGAGTTAGCTTTCTTTTTAACAACATGGCGGGATGAGTGAAAGCTAATGTGTGTTAGCTTTTATAAGGTAGCTTTCTATCTAACACAACCACATTATCGCATTGCACCGTGATGGAAATCTAGCTGGAGTTAGCTTTCAATCTTAAATCATTGCATGGTGAGTGAAATCTGATGTGTGTTAGCTTTCAGAATGTAGTTTTTCATTTAGCACAACCACGTTGTCATCAATCAAAATGCACCATGTTGGAAATCTAGATAGAGTTAGCTTTCATTCTTAAAACATTGCATGATGAGTAATATCTAATTAGTGTTAGCTTTCGTAAGGTAGTTTTTCATTTAACACAGCTACATTGTCATCAAATGCATTACACGAAGATGCAAATATAGCTAGAGTTAGCTTTCCTTCTAACAGCATGGCACGATTAGTGAAAGTTAATGTGTGTTAGCTTTCATAAGGTAGTTTCCATCTAACACAACCACATCGTCATCAATCACATTGCACTGTGATAGAAATCTAGCTGGAGTTATCTTTCATCCTTAAATCATTGCATGATGAGTGAAATATAATGTGTGTTAACTTTCATAATGTAGTTTTCCATCTAGCACAACCACATTGTCATCAATCACAATGCACCATGATGGAAATTTAGCTAGAGTTAGCTTTCGTTCTTAAAACATTGCACAGTCACTAAAGCTAATGTTTGTTAGCTTTAATAAGGTAGTTTTTCATCTAACACAGCCAAATTGTTATCAAATACATTACACCGTGGTGAAAATCTAGCCGGAGTTAGCTTTCCTTCTAACAGCATGGCACTATAAGAGAAATCTTATGTGTGTTAGCTTATTACACCATGATGGAAATCTAGCTGGAGGTCACTTTTCTTGTAACAACATGGCACGATGAGTAAAATCTAATGTGTATTAGCTTTCATAAAGTAGGTTTCCATGTAACACAACCATATTGTCATCAAGCACATTGCATCGTGTTGGAAATCTAGATGGAGTTAGCTTTCATCCTTAAACCATTGCACAATGAGTGCAATCTAATGTGTGTAAGCTTTCATAGTGTATTTTTCCATCAAGCACAACCACATTGTCATCAATCACAATGCACCATGATGGAAATCTAGCTGGAGTTAGCTTTCATTCTTAAAAATTTGCAGCGTGAATAAAGATATTGTATCTTAGCCTTCATAAGGTAGTTTTCCATCTAACAGAGCCGCATTGTCATCAAATACATTACACCATGATGGAAAACTAGCTGGAGTTAGCTTTCATTTTAACAACATGGCACTATAAGGGAAATCTTATGTGTGTTAGCTCATTACACCATGATGAAAATATAGTTGTAGTTAGCTTTCCTTTTAACAACATGGCACGATGAGTGAAAGCTAATGTGTGTTAATTTTGATAAGGTATTTTTCCATGTAGCAAAACCACATTTCCATCAATCACATTGCATTGTGTTGCAAATATAGCTGAAGTTAGTTTTCATCCTTAAATCGTTGCACTATGAGTGAAATCTAATGTGTGTAAGCTTTCATAGTATAGTTTTTCATCTAGCACAACCACATTGTCATCAATCACAATGCACCATGATGGTACTCTAGCTGTCATTAGCTTTCATTCTTAAAACCTTGCACGATGAGTAAAAGCTAATGTGTGTTAGCTTTCATAAGGTAGATTTCCATCTAACATTGCCACATTGTCATCAAATACATTACACCATGATGGAAATCTGACAGGAGTTAGCTTTCTTTCTAAGATGGCACTATGAGTGAAAGCTTATGTGTGTTAGCTCATTACACCATTATGAAAATATAGCTGGAGTTAGATTTGTTTTTAACAACATGGCACGATGAGTGAAAGCTAATGTGTGCCATCTTTCATAGGGTAGCTTTCCATTTAACACAACCACATTGTCAAATTGCACTGTGATGGAAATCTAGCTGGAGTTAGATTTCAACCTTAAATCGTTTCACAGTGAGTGAAATCTAATATGTGTTAGCTTTCATAATGTAGTTTTCCATTTAGCATAACCCCATTGTCATCAATCAAAATGCACCATGTTGAAAATCTATCTAGAGTTAGCTTTCGTTCTTAAAACGTTGCACGGTGAGTAATAGCTAATGTGTGTTAGCTTTCGTAAGGTAGTTTTCCGTCTAACACAACCACATTGTCATCAAATACATTACACCATGATGGAAATCTAGTTGGAGTTAGCTTTCCTTTTAACAACATGGCACGATGAGTGAAAGCTAATGTGTGTTAGCTTTCATAAGGTAGTTTTCCATCTAACACAACCACATCGTCATCGATTGCATTGCACCATGATGAAAATCTAACTGGAGTTAGCTTTCGTCCTTAAATCATTGCATAGTGAGTGAAATATAATGTGTGTTAGCATTAATAATTTAGTTTTCCATCTAGCACAACCACATTGTCATCAATCACAATGCACCATGATGGAGATCTAGCTAGAGTTAGCTTTCTTTCTTAAGACATTGCACGGTGAGTAAAGCTAATGTGTGTTAGCCTTCATAAGGTAGTTTTTCATCTAACACGGTCACATTGTCATCAAATAAATTTCAACATGATGGAAATCTAGCTAGATTTATCTTTTCTTCTAACAACACGACACTATAAGGGAAATCTTATATGTGTTAACTCATTACACCATGATATAAATCTAACTGGAGTTATCTTTCATTTTAACAACATGGCACGATGAGTGAAAGCTAATGTGTGTTATTTTTCATAAGGTAGTTTTCCATGTAAACAACCACATTGTCATCAATGATATTGAGTCGTGTTGGAAATCTAGCTGAAGTTAGCTTTCATCCTTAAATCGTTGCGCGGTGAATGAAATCTAATGTGTGTAATTTTTCATAGTGTAGTTTTCCATCTAGCACGGCGATATTGTCATCAATCATAATGCACCATGATTAAAATCTAGCTGAAGTTATATTTTGTTCTTAAAACATTGCACGATGAGTAAAAGCTAATGTGTGTTAGCTTTCATAAGGTAGCTTTCCATCTAACAATGCCACATTGTCATCAAATACATTAAACCATGATGGAAATCTAGCTAGAGTTAGCTTTCCTTCTAACATGGCACTACGAGTGAAAGCTTATGTGTGTTAGCTCGTTACACCATTATGAAAAGCTTATGTGTGTTAGCTCTTTGAAATAGGGTGCAAAAAACATCTCATTGAATTCATGGTTTTGTTTTGGTCTCACTGCAATGGTATACAAGGTAAGAAACCTCAACATAATACTCTGCAAGTCCAACCTAAACTCCTACCACCAAAATGAATGACCAAAACCATCACATTAAACTTTGACATGTTGGCAATTATAACCTTCACAGTGTTGATGTAATTGTAACTCCAGAATGTATTCACTTGTATTTCTTATCTATTGTAACTCGATGTTCATTCTAGGATGTATTTTAATGCATTTGAGTCATGTCATACCCCGATGTTTATTCCGAAAAGTTTCTATAATGAGAAATTCATGTCAAGTCATTGTGGGTAACCCTCCTATTGGTCAAGGGTTAAAGTCCCCACAGTTGTGGGGCCCTTGGGTTATTAAACTATCCTAGTGAATTTGACCCTAGGTGAGTCATTGTAAGTCGGGGAAATAGTCCCCACCATTGTGTTACCCTCCTATTGGTCGAAGGAGGCAAAGTTCCCACAAGTGGTGGGGCACTAGGGTTATTAGACACTCCTAGATATGTCAGCTCTAGTAAGTAATTGTTAAGTAAGGCCAACATGTTGGAGTGCACTTCAAGTGAACGAAAGAATATAAATAGAGAGTGAGAGCCTCTCTATTTATCACTTGCAACACACATCACTTACTCACTCAAGTGTGGCGCATTAGTGAGGAAGGAAATACACTGGGACAAGACAAGAAGAAGACTACTGCTGTCAAGAGTGCATCTTACTATTTCAGGCTTTTACTGTTTTGGTACTGATTCTATCTCTAAGGAAGTTGCAGGGTTTTCTCCTTTATGGTTTCCCTGAGAAAAACTCTTTGTGTCTCTTGTCTCTTGTGATGTGCTTATGTTTTATTGCTGTGCTTGTTATTCTCTAAGTGAAAATATCCTAAGATCATAATGCTAGCTTATATGATGAAAAACTAACATGGTATCAGAGCTAACCTGAGAAGAAGACATTGTGCAGCTGCAGAAGCTAGGGATTCTTATTTTTTGGGTCTCTCTCCACAATCTATCAGCAAAAGTATGCTAGGATGACTCTCCATTGAAGGGCGAATATTTCTATCGAATCGAAATTTGATTCCGAGCATTTTCAATTTTTGATGCGGAAATTAGGGCTTTCTACAGAAGAGAAATTTTTGCATGAGACCAGCATAGGATTTTTATCCTCATCAAAACCAAAGTTTAGAGACCTGGATCAAGAAATTTGGTTCGGTGAAACTCCGAGAAAGTTAAACCCTAGTTTGACCTCGAGCTGGGACAAACCCTAAATACTAAAACTGCTAAGTTTTGGTACATGCGCTATATTCCAAGTTTGGCGATGTCTCAGAAGCTAAAAATTCTAGAATTCATCCCTAAACAGGATACCTGGGGAGAATTGCAATATCTTGGGATACAGAGGTCCAAATGGAATTCCTGAAGATGTTCCAGAAAGGGAACGAAATGTACTTTTGTTGGTCTGAATAGCAGACTTAGAATATCAACTAGTGACACGTGGAATGCCGTACAACTTTGTTGTTCTGAACAGTCCTGTAACATGTCACCTTGGGAAAAGGATCATAAATCCAAAATGGTGAAACCAATTCTGCTGAAACATGTGGAGTTGGATCAAGGACATGTGAGGTTACCTCATTGCAAAATGTTAGATATATAGGAGTAGTAATTTCGGAGATATCACAGAAATAGTAACAGGCATTTATGTAGAAGAAATTGGAAAATTAGGGCTTCCTGTTTCAGGAGCTTCCCTCCACTGTTTTCAGAAAAGGAGTACATTGGAAAACTCCATTTGAAGATATCTATCTGTATATCCAATCATATATAAAATATTCCAAGTTTTGAAAATTAGGGTTTATGTGACAAACCCTAGATCAGCTAGCTCTGGAACCAGGATGGACACCTTAAATCGGTAAGATCTAATCATTTGCTATTTTTATTTGAGGTTCTCATTTCAAAGTGATCTATCACATCAGCTGGATGATAAAATTGGTGAAGTTGACAAATTCCAAGGCTAGAAGTATATGATCTCTCTGAAGAAAATGGATTGGACACCTACATGAGTATAGAGGTTCCAGTTCCAGAGGGAGATGAGGCTAGAAGCCTTACACAAGAAGAAATTGGTCAAGGCCAAGAAGATCATTGCTGATTCAGTCATGAATCAAATTTTACTACAAGTGTCTTCCATAAAGACACTGATGATGTTTGATTCCTTAACCAAGCTATTTGAAGGAAAGAACATAGATCGGAATATGAACTTAAGAAACCAGTTGAAGGAAGTGAAGATCCAGAATGCAGAGACCATGCAGTCATAAGAGTCTCTCAAATCAAGAACAACTTGAAGCGGTAAAAGAAAAAGTGAAGAATGCAGAAGTGGTGATGGCCACCTTGAATGGCCTCCTAGGATCATGGAATTCATTCATTCAAGGAATGTGTGTCAAAAGGAAGTGATTACTTTCAGCATACTTCGAGAAGAAGAATAATCTTGACTCATAAGAAGAAAAGAGAATATGGGAACAATTGAAGATCAAGCTCTCACATCCAAATAAGATCCCTCAATCGATGAGGAATATGAAGAACTCAACTCTTGAAGCACCTCTTATCCTCCTTACCATTTGGATAAGAAACGATGCTATCATGAATGAATAAGACGATGAAGCTGAAGACTCAAGAAGGAGTACACCCATGAAACAAATAAAGATAAGTATTCAATTGTCATTTCATGATATTATTTTGTTATGCATTTGTTTATATTCAATTGATGTATTATGCATGATAGGATGTTTGCATTAACGATAGTATACTACTAATATGCATATGATGGGTAAGTAGCTCATGGCGCTATACAACTATCCATTGATACTTATCTAGAATGAAACCTCTTTGCTGGCATATTGGATTAGTGCACAATATCAATGTTGTCCTGGTAGAGATGGAAGGCATCTAGAAAGTTTCAGTGAGATATGGATGAATGTTGTATTGGCTAAAGTAGTTGCATGATCATATATTTATGCATAAGAATTTTCCAGTATAAATATTCCTTATGAAATGTTCTAACCATACAACTGCATTTGACTTGTAGGAAAGATCGTATACATAATCACCTACAAGCAAAGAAGAATGAAGACTTGTTCCGAAGAACAAGTGACGACAATTCAAAGAAAAAGAATAATATGATGAGTGCAGTGACATCATTGATGCAAAACCTTCCAGCCACCAAGAAGAAAGGGAAGGCCAGTTCAAGAAGAATGATGGCAGGGCGCAGTATTGAGACCTGAAGAGAAGTTCATAGTTTCATCATGCAATAGATGGAAACATCGTGGGATACAAAGAAAGATTTGTAACACAAGGCTTCTCACGAAAGGAAGGCCCAGACTATAAAGAGACATTTGCAGCCAGTAAGAGTTGAAACACATACATGATGAGATTGATGAAGATCTTAACCGTTGCTACAAGGTTGAAGATGAAATTCTATACTCTAGATGGATACATAGAATACTAGTAGCATAGGAAGCTACTTGTCACTCCGGTACATAATTTTTTCAGTGCATAGAGTACAGAAGACAGAGGGAGTAAGATGCTTTGCTTCAGAGGGAGTGACTACGGAATATCTTGAGGTTAGACATGGTACGACACGATGGGAAGATTACTGATGACTATAGGCTTTACTGAGAGTAAAGTGGATTCCAACCTTTGCTTCAAGGTTGAAGGTGGAAGACCAATGATGTTCCTGTTATGTGTCGATGCACTATTTTTATAGGCATGGAGGTGTGGCAGAGTGTGGATGGAATCTTCCTTGGACAAGGGAAGTATGCAGTAGAGATCCTAAAGAGGTTTGGGATGATGGACTGCAAGACTATGGCCACACCTATGGCATCGAACCAGAATCTATTGAATGATGCTTCATCAGAAACGGTTGATGCTACGATGTATCGTCAGATGAATGGGTCCTTGATGTACCTGAGACTAGATATTTGCTTTGCTGTGAACACATTGAGACATGTTCACCTGATGATTGCAAAGCATTGAGGGGTACATTTTACTATGGGCTCAAGTACAATGTGAATCAAAAGATTAACCTAGAGGTATATGTTGATTTAGATTAGGCAGGCAGTTCCATTGACAGAAAGAGTACTTCAGGATGTTGCTTTAGTATGGGATCAGGTGTGATCTCTTGATTTAGTAGGAAGCAATCCTATGTGGCACTGAGTACAGCTGAAGTAGATTATGTCGTAGCTTGTTCAGCTAGTTGTGAGGTAGTATGGCTGTGGAAGCTACTCTCTGATATATTTGTTCTCCAGTTGGATGCTACTTGTATACATTGTGACAACCAGAGTTGCGTGAAGTTGTTAGAGAATCCAGTGTTCCATGACAAGTCGAAGCATATCGAGATCAAGTATCACTATATTAGGGATATGGTGCAGAGGGGAGCAGTGAAGCTCCAGTATATTGCGATGGAGGAACAGATAGCTAATGTATTGATGAAGCCATTGGCTAGGATGAAGTTCAAGTACTTTAGGGAGAGACTTGGTGTTCTCTAGATCGAGGTTTCCTCCAAGGGAAAGTGATGAGTTTCATGGCCATTCTGTCATGGTGAGAGGATTGGTTCCTTCCATGTCAGATATGAGTGCAGAGATCCATAGCCATTCTGACAAGTAGGTCAGATATAAGGGATGAGCCATTCTATCATGGTGATAGGGTTTCTCCCTTCCATGTCAGATATGAGTGCTAGCCATTCTGTCGAGTAGGATAGATGTAAGGGCAATTTCCATTCTAGGAATGGAGGCACCTGGTCAGTTACCAGGAACACTCAGTCTAGGAATGAGTAGCCATTCTGATGTGATAGAGGAATGTGTTCCCACTTGATCAGATGTAAGGGCTGAACCATTCTATCATGGCTAAATGATTAAGTTCCTTCCATGTCATATGTGAGTGTTGGCCATTCCGACGAGCAGGTCGGATGTAAGGGAAACTACCATTCTCTAGGAGAATGGAGGTGCCTCGTCAGTTACCAGGTAGATCAGTTGAGGACTAGGGGCCATTCGGATATGACTGCTGGGATGTGTTCTTGTAGGATCAGATGTGAGTGCAATCCCTTCCATCACTATGATAGGATGTGTTCCTGTCTGGATGGATGTAAGTGTAGAGCCTTTCTGGAGCGACTGAGGGATGTGTTCCCACGTGCTCAGAAGTAAGTGTTGAAATCTCTCATCACTGTGATAGGATGTGTTCCTGTCTAGATGGGAGTCTTCCATCAGTGTGATAGGATGTGTTCCTGTCTGGATGTATGTGCCCTTCTGACGAGTAGGACAAATGTAAGTGCTAAAATCTTCCATCACTATGATAGGATGTGTTCCTATCTGGATGGGAGTCTTCCATCACTGTGATAGGATGTGTTCTTGTCTGGATGGATGTGCCTTTCTAACGAGTAGGTCATATGTAAGTGTTGAGCCTTTTCACAGATGTTAGTGATGTGGTGTCCTATCATGCTGGTGAATGTGAGTGCTGGGCCTTTCTGATGTGATTATAAGATTGGTTCCTATATGATCAGATGTAAGTGTTGGGCATGCCTTTCTGACAAGTAGGTCAGATGTAAGTGCTGGACAAAGAGCTACATGACGGTAGGCCTACAACCAACATGAAAAAGGACTGGCTCTGTAGAAATTCCTGTGACGAGAAGAATCATGAGATAGTACCAGGGATGATCTAGATCGAATGATGATTGAGATCCAGTGATGATAGCCAGCGATGATCTAGATCGAGTGATGATCGAGATCCAGTGATGATGATCTAGTAGTGATGATAAAGATTGAGTGACGATACAGATCCAGTGATGATGCTCCATGATGATCCAGATCGACAGATGAGCCAGATCCAGTGAAGATGACTTACATATGAAGATGACTTGAAGATGAAGATGACTTTGAAGATGAAGAATACCTAAGGATGACCCAGATGATACAGAGAAGAAGACTTGTGCTGATAAATTGTGTCGAGAGAATACCTTCCTAGTTAAGAGGGAGTGTTGATGTAATTGTAACTTCGGAATGTATTCACTTGTATTTCTTATCTATTGTAACCCGATGTTCATTCTGGGATGTATTGTAATGCATTTGAGTCATGTCATACCCCGATTTTTATTCCGCAAAGTTTCTATACTGAGAAATTCATGTCAATTCATTGTTGGTAACCCTCCTATTGGTCAAGGGTTAAAGTCCCCACAGTTGTGGGGCCCTTGGGTTATTAGACTATCCTAGTGAATTCGACCCTAGGTGAGTCATTGTAAGTTGGGGCAATAGTCCCCACTATTGTGTTACCCTCCTATTGGTCGGAGGAGGCAAAGTCCCCACAAGTGGTGGGGCACTAGGGTTATTAGAAACTCCTAGAGATGTTGTCTCTAGTAAGTAATTGTTAAGTAATGGCGACATGTTGGAGTGCACTTCAAGTGAATGGAAGAATATAAACAGAGAGTGAGAGCCTCTCTATTTATCACTTGAAACACACATCACTTACTCACTCAAGTGTGGCGCATTAGTGAGGAAGGAAATACACTAGGACTAGACAAGAAGAAGACTACTGCTATCAGGAGTGCATCTTACTGTTTTGGGGTTTTACTGTTTTGGTGTTGATTCTATCTCTGAGGAAGTTGCGGGGTTTTCTCCTTTATGGTTTCCCCGAGAAAAACTGTTTGTGTCTCTTGTCTCTTGTGATGTGCTTATGTTTTATTGCTGTGCTTGTTATTCTCTCAGTGAAAAGATCCTAAGATCATAATGCTAGCTTATATGATGAAAAACTAACACACAGTGGATGTGTGTGGATCCATCCATATCTCACCAATATTCATCATTGTTAGTATCATTGTTTTGATGATGATTGTCATCGTCATCATCATGGCATCATCGTCATTTTCATCATCCTTATCCTTGTCATTGTCATGGTAATGATAATTCCTGGAACTAAAACTAGTAGAATTAAACAGGTTTGGAGTCTAGCCACTTCTCATTCTAAATGAAGATTGCAATCCAAGACAGAGGAAAAAATGTTATAGAAACTAGTTTCACTTACACAATATTCTATACTCATTGGAGTTGTTGTAATATATAATTCTCCTCTTTTAAAACAATCATTAAAACGTAGTGAAAGCCAATCCATCGTTATATTTTTCTTGAAGTATATTTTCCAGGGTCAATATGTGTTAAAAATTGTTTGTCAATTAGTGAAGAATTTATAGAGTTTAAGAAAATATTGGATAAGATTTATGTTGATAAAGAGTAGTGATCCTTTTTCATAATAATGTACACTCTATAACCTACAACCTTACATATTATTTAGTTTCATATCATCTCCCACCACTATCCACTATGACTATAGGGGATGAATTCCCCAACCGCTCTGTGTTTTAGTTTAAGATCATGTTTTGTATCTTGGTTGTGAGGATCAATCCTCGGTGATTAAAGAAAGATTGGAACTTAGAGCCCTAGATTCATGGTGAGGATGGTTGAATAATATGGTGGGAAATCTCTAAATGCTCAACACAAATCAAACTCGCTCTACTAAGAAAATAACAATAATGGGTCAAAGATCAAATTAAAAAAAAATGTATTGTGGATAGGCTTTTGGACTTACATCATTCACATGCCCTTTAAGTTTACAATGTGAAAGGACGCCTAATCAAGCTCCTAATACCACAATACCTCTAGATATGGGACTTTTCTATGGGGACTATACTATTCCACTCTAGTCCTTAGTGCCTCTAGTTGTTATATATATGGTTTCTTGTAAAAATAAATTGTAAAAGATTAGGGCTTGGTTGAGCCCAATATTTACATTTATTGTCTTTGCAAGTCCACCATATCCAACCACAACTCTTAACCAAATATAGTGTTGAAAGAGTTCATCTCATGGCCACTATGGTATATAATGTGCACAATGTGTTGATATATGTATGTAAAAAAAAGTTTAGACATTCCCACAATCAATGTGGGATAGAGATATAAAGGGAGTCAAAGGAAATATGAAGCCTAAAGATTAATGTGCATCCAAAAGTAAAAAAATTGGGAGCTTGACGATAGGATCAACAACAATGTTTTATAGATGCATCGAGAGAGGCTTTAGGGGATTATCCTCCAGGTGCTATAATCGTTGATATTGTGATGGAGCATCATTCGTCAATGACCAAATCAAGTCTATGAGGCCTATACACATCCGTTTGAAATTTCATAGCTCAATTATGTTGCTCAGTTTTAGATTTAGGTCTTGAGACCAATTCTCCACGTGTCCTTGAATGACTCTTTTATGCAAGTTAAATCTCACCATAAAATCCAGTCCAAGGCTCAAATTTATCTTTATGTGAATTTAATCTTACATTTAGTTGTAGTTTTTTTGTTATGAATGGGCATGCTTCCTTTCTGAGTGAATGAAGATCTAGTTTGGTTCTGAGTGAGTGGTTCATTTGAAAGTTGGTTCCTTTGTATGGCCTTCCAATGGCTAGGGGACACCACTATAAATAAATAAAACAAATGAAAAATGTCCCAACTGCACTTTGGGTTACTTCATTAGGGTCCATGGGCTCAAACCTTCCATAACCATTCATGATTTCTATATAGGTGATCTCTTTAGTCAACACTATCCCCATGTTTCCTTTTATATATTACTTATTTCAAAGAGAAAATGAAGCCATCACACTCAATTCCTTCTCCATGAGCTCAAAGACTTAAAGTTGTAGCATGCAACATTGCAATGTGCATTGCCAAGTCAGGTGGTCACAAACATACTACCTTGCTTTCACATTTTTTGCAAAGCTAACTTTTGTCTCACATGGATATTGGAGTGAGGAGCATTCTACGTTGTGCGTCATATTTTACATTATTGTTGTATTATAAGAGGGTGTTCTATTTTATATTAGGAGGGCGAGCTGAAAGTCATCAGTCTAACTGTTGTTCCAAAATAGCATAGAGGTATTTCCTTAGTTGTGCCTCCTTGCATGAATGATAGCTAAGCTAACAACCAAGTGATGCATGCATCCTTATCCCATGTGACTATTGTTTCCCTCCTGCTTGCACGAGTCTAAAAATAACATTGAAGCCAACTTTTAGTTAACTATGTTTTGTTCTGGGTGTCACTTTTGTTTTGTGCAATGAACTGTAAGTGCCACCTAGCTACACCCTCAACTCGTGCCTTTTAATCCTTTTTAAGGCGCCCTTTTCTACAAACTCACCATGATTGAGATTTTCTTCATAATGCTTTAATGCCTTTTCATCTTTGAGCTCTAACTATGCATATATTTCAGCAAGGCATGGTTTTGATATGTTTGTAAATTCTGTTAGAATAATCAACCCATAGTATTACCCACTTAGACATTAATTCACTTATTTTTGTCTTATTTGCCTAGTTCATGAGTCCCACCTTGTGCAAGTTGCTAATTGCCTATCCATAGAGGTCAAAATTGCCATATCTAACTCATGTAGCGCTTGGGAAATATTTAGAAATCAAATATACTTTATTCCTGGCCTCCTAGGTGCCCTTCTGCTTTTTCTGCTTTTCAGTGTTTTAAGGCACATAGGAAAGCAAGACTAGGTGAGGTGAACTAGTTTTTTGTCCTCTTCATCCTCCACTATTTTCTCCATGAAAAAGCATGTATGAGCTTCCATTCCACTACTCTTTATCTTTCCCATGCGCCCTTGCCAATTCGTGAGCTCCATGACAGATTTGGGATCAGCTTTTTACACCTATGGGGGATTTGCCTATTTTGAGTAAGCCTGCTTTATGCTAGTTTTGGATGCCTCCTTATGCATTTGAACTCTTGATGTATTCTATATATTCAGAAACCTATGTTATTACAGGGTTGGCTATTGTACACTCAGTTAATATAATTTTTTGTTACAGCTCCATTTTCAGTCTCCATTGTTAGCAATTTTGCATGATCAATTGATAATTGTTGTGGGTAAAATTAATCTAATGCTGGCCTAAATTTCTACATGGTATCAGAGCCATTGTAGGTTGTTACTCTCCTTCAGAAATTGTTTTGCAGGTTCGACATCAAGATTGGGAGCCTTCTACTGACAGCCGGGACAGATTTTCTAAAGCTATGGATTCACAGAAAACTATCTTGACTCCCTTCAACTATTTTGAATGGAAAGCAGAGATGGAGATCTTGTTGAGAGAGAAAGGCCTCTACAGGGTGACTATGGCTACAGAAGCAGATCCCAATGCTACTGCAAAGAAGATCAAATGGCACTATCGGAGAGATGAGGCCTATGGCCTCCTATGTCTCAGTATTTCCCGAGACCTCCTTTTCCATCTCGATGGATTAACTTCACCGGATCAAGTATGGGAGAATATTTCTGATCTTTTTGGAAAGACAGATGAGATGAGGAGACATCAGATCGAAAATGAGCTGATTTCTCTGAGTCCCAGTAGCTTTGAATCCCTGCAGCTATATTTCTCCAAGTTCAAAGCACTAGTTTTGCAGCTGAAGCAGTGTGGTATTGAAAATAAATATGATCAGCTTGTATTTGCCATCCTCTCAAAGCTAGGACCTGAATACTCAGTCTTTGTTTCGACCTTCTATGCCACAAAACTCACAGCTCGAACCTGAAAGATGCCTAGCCTTGCAGATTTCATGGAATCTCTCACACAAGAACAAGACAAGCTAGTGATTATGGGCACCATCAAACCTTCCAAAGATCAAGCTTTGATTGCTGGAGATTCGAGGGTGGATTCAAAAAGCAAAAAGAAAGCTAAAAAGACACCTGAGCAAAAGAGAGACAAGAAGCAGTCTCCAGAGGATCAACAAGGTCCCAAGAAAAATACCCAGAAGAAGAAAAACAAAGGTGAAATGAACAAGTGCTCATATTGTTCGAAGGGAAATCACACTGAAAGCTCTTGTATGAAAAAGCAGATTGATATGCTGACCAATCTCCTGGAGAAGAATGGCATCTCCCTTCCAGAAAGCTCAAAGAAGAGAGAAGGAGGATCAAGTTCATATGACAGAGAGAGAGTTCATGCTCTAGTTGATGGCACATCAAGCTCACCTAGTTTTATCATTGATTCTGGAGCTTCAAGACACATGGTTTCGACTAAGGAGGCCTTCTCCTCACTGGATATGTCGAAAGGACCATCTATTGTACTGGGAGATGACTCTCTCACTGAAAGTAAAGGCAAATGAAGGATAGATCTTGATCATGGTAAGTTCAACAATGTGCTGTATGTCCCTGGTCTCGCCTCCAACCTCCTGTCAGTGTACCAGATGACCCACACTGGGTCTCCTAAGAAGGTCATATTCTCCCCCGATGAAGTTGATATCACAGATATTTCAACTGGTAGAGTCATTGCAAAAGGAGTTGCGAATCATGCTCAAAAGGTATACATGTTTTCACACTTCCTACCTTACTCAAACCCCTCTGCTCTTCTCATTCATGCTAATGAAGCCAACAAGCTGTGGCATGCAATATTTGGACATCTAAATTACAAGTATCTATCTAATCTTAGTGAGAAATAAATGGTCATAGGGTTGCCCAAGATAAAATTTTCCAAAAGAGCCTGCCAAGGTTGTATCCTAGGAAAACACCCAGAGCACAAATTTGAGAAAGCTAGTCATGAGAGAACCTTTGTACCCCTTGAGCTGATTCACAATGATGTTGCTGGCCCATTCCCTCATATGTCCATGAGTCAGGCCAAATATGCATTTACCTTTATTGATGATTTTTCCAGGCATTGTTGGGTTCACTTCATGAAACACAAGTCTGAAGTTTTTGGCCTATTCAAAGTCTTTAAGGCTTTGGTTGAAAACCAGTGTGGAAGGAAACTCAAGGTCCTCAGATCTGACAATGGTGGTGAGTATGTCAATTTTGAGTTTATTAACTATTGTGTAGATGCAGGTATTCATATGTAGCATTCTATCCCTTAAACACCACAACAAAATGGTGTTGCTGAGAGGAAGAACAGATCACTGAAGGAGATGGCAACATGCATGATGGAGGCCAAAAATTTTCCACCAAAGTACTGGGCCGAAGCTATCAACTGTGCAGCGTATATCTAGAATAGGGTGCCTCACAAACATCTTGATGGCATGACTCCCTTCAAAGCATGGAGTGGGCACAAGCCAGATCTGACCCATTTCAGGATTTTTGGCTCAAAGGCATGGGCTAGAATCCCGACAGAGAAGAGGAAGGATTTGCAGCGCCAAATCCAAGAGTGTATTTTTGTTGGATACTCTGAAGATTCAAAAGGGTACAAGTTGATAAACTTGAGCACAAACAAATCCTTCATTGAAAGGTGTGTTCAGTTTGAAGAAGAACCCCTTGCAGAAGTGGAAATTGGTGAAGCCTCTTCACCACCTGAACCTCAAGAAGTAAGTAAAGAGTTTGTTGAACATGATGATTCTAATTTGTCTGATGGAGATGAGTTTATTGCATACCCAAACAGCCCCACAAGGCCTAAATGGTCAGCCAAGACACTACATGCAGGAGGAGAGCTAGCTGGGGATCCCAATGACCCAAGGAGGACTAGATCTCAATTTGAGAGTGGTCTGTGCATGAAGGATCCTATGTTTACTGAAAAATGCTATTTGATGGTGGAGTATGATCCTCAAACATATGAAGAAGAATCAGGAGATCCAATATGGCAAGCTTCCATGAAGGAGGATTTCAGCTCACTCCAGAAGAGCAACACATGGGATCTAGTGGATCTTCCTCCAGGAAGAAAGT
Organism: Pseudotsuga menziesii; assembly: GCA_001517045.1. Lineage (NCBI taxonomy): Eukaryota > Viridiplantae > Streptophyta > Pinopsida > Pinales > Pinaceae > Pseudotsuga > Pseudotsuga menziesii. Next base: position 13,572 of record LPNX010334944.1, on the reverse strand, counting down.
TAGTCCAGTGTAAGTGGGTCTATAAGACCAAGTTTGCTGCTGATGGTTCACCACTGAAGTAAAAGGAGAGATTGGTAACTAAAGGCTACTCACAGGTTCATGGCATCGATTACAATGAGACCTTTGCCCCAGTGGCAAAGATGGATTCCATCAGGCTAGCTCTAGCCATTGCAGCCTCAAGGCAATGGGAGGTACATCACATGGATGTAAAATGTGCCTTTCTGAATGGAGATCTCACTGAGGAGATATATATGCAGCAGCCTCAAGGTTTTGCTACTAACCCTTCTCTTGTGTGCAGGTTGAGAAAGTCATTGTATGGGCTAAAGCAAGCCCCCAGGGCTTGGTATGCCAAGATAGATATCTTCTTGCTATCTCTGAATTTTCTTCGGTGAAAATCAGATCCGAATGTCTATTTGAAGTATTTTAATGGTTCATTAATGATCATTGTGTTATATGTTGATGACCTCCTCATTACAGGAAGCTCACAGGCTGAGATTGCTTCCTTAAAATGAGCTATGAACCAAGCCTTCTCCATGACAGATTTGGGGCTTAGTAAGTCAATTTTTGGGGCATGAGATCTCTCAAACCAAAGATGGAATAAAGGTGCACCAGTCCAAGTATGCCTTGGATTTTCTGATCAAATTTAGAATGCAAGACTGCAAAGCAAGAAAAACTCCTTTCCTTTCAGGAGTGAAGCTGGAGGAAGATGATTCTCCACCGATGGTAAACAATACACTGTATAGGCAATTGATTGGATGTTTATTGTATCTGACACATAATCGACCTGATATTTGTTATGAAGTAAATGTGGCTTCTATATTCATGGATCAGCCTCATGAGATCCATCGGAAAGCTGCCAAAAGGATCCTTAACTTTGTTCAGGGAACAAGGACACATGGGATCTTCTATAAGGCAAAATCTGATCTTGATTTGATTGGATTTACTGACAATGATTAGGCAGGTGATAGCACAGACAGAAAGCCCACTTCAGGATATGTGTTCATGCTTGCAGAAGGGCCAATCAGCTGGTCACGCAAGAAACAGAGTGCCATTGCACTCTCATCTACAGAAGCTGAGTACAGAGGAGTTTCCAATGCAGCAACTCAGTGTTTATGGTTGCAGGGTTTACTTGGAGAATGTGGTTTCGAACCTGAGTACTCAACTACCATCTACTGTGATAACTAGAGTACCATTCAAATCTGCAAGGATCTAGTTCAGAAGCAGAGAACCAGACACATTGAGATTCACATGCATTACATCAGAGAGCTTGTGCATGATGGCACCATTCACCTACTCTTCTGTTCATCTTCAGAACAAGTAGCTGATATCTTCACCAAAGAATTTTGTGAGAAGACCTTCAGCAATCTCAAATCACTGCTGGGGATTTTTGATCATGCTATAAAGGCATGAGTGGAGACAAGATTCTACAATTTTGTTTTACAGTCCATGTTTAAGGGAGGATTTTCCCAAGTTGGTTTTGCCTCTTTCCTTGGTTGTATGGACTTGCAGTATGTAAAAGGGTGACTAATCCTTGTTGCTAGGACCTATATTTTTTATTTATTACTCATAAAATCAGGCTTAAGGGGGGGTTTTAGAATAATCAACCCATAGTATTACCCACTTAGACATTAATTCATTTATTTTTGTCTTATTTGCCTAGTTCATGAGTCCCACCTTGTGCAAGTTGCTAATTGCCTATCCATAGAGGTCAAACTTGCCATATCTGACTCATGTAGCACTTGGGAAAGCTTTAGGAATCGAATTTTCTTTATTCCTGGCCTCCTAGGTGCCCTTCTGCTTTTTCTGCTTTATTGCCTGCTTTTCAATGTTTTAAGGCACATAGGAAAGCAAGACTAGGTGAGGTGAACTAGTTTTTTGTCCTCTTCATCCTCCACTCTTTTCTCCATGCAAAAGCATGTATGAGCTGCCATTCCACTACTATTTAGCTTTCCCATGCGCCCTTTCCAATTCGTGAGCTCCATGACAGATTTGGGATCATCTTTTTACACCTATGGGGGATTTGCCTATTTTTAGTAAGCCTGCTTTATGCTAGTTTTGGATGCCTCCTTATGCACTCGAACTCTTGATGTATTCTATATATTCAACAACCTATTTTATTATAGGGTTGGCTATTGTACACTCAGTTAATATAATTTTGTGTTACAGCTCCATTTTCAGTCTCCATTGTTAGCAATTTTGCATGATCAATTGATAATTGTTGTGGGTAAAATTAATCTACTGCTGGCCTGAATTTCTACAAATTCCTCTCCTGACAGCCTTGAATTGTATCCCTATATTTGTTGATTAGGATAATGAATAATTACTTGTCGCTCTATTGTTTGTCCCTGGTAAAGTTGATAAAAATTTGCTCAAGGTAATGTGCTCCATATCTAGTCCACTCACAAGATGAATCCTACCAGTTCCCTCAACAAAGATGCCCTATGGGTCAAGTTTTTTTATCCAAATTCAAGATTGATCTTATCATGGTGTTGGAGTATCATTTTGAAAAGTGGGTTGTAGTTTATCTCATTGTTTAAACAAAGAGAAATGCCATAATACATACAAGCCCAAACCAGCTTGGGACATGGCAACAAGTCTACTAAGTTACTAACATGTCGAAGGTGGCCTATAAATCTGGTTCAGACTAGAGAGAGTGATACATTAGTCATTTTGTTGACCTTGAAACCTATCAACAGTCATCACCTTGCTCAAATATCTAATGATAGGATTAGGCATGCCTTTGTTTGATCATATTGGGAATCAAGTGCCTTTGACCATTGTAAGCAGTCAAGATTGATATTTTGTTGGCAGGGTAGCCTAGTAATCACATTTACATATAAACATTTACCACATATTCTGCTTCACCAAGTTTTTTATGCAAAACCTAGGGAAAATAGCATATTCATCCATACCATGGTGATCAGGGACATCTACAAGTTGATATCCTTAGCAGAAACTTGATTTGTAAGATGAAACATCTGCTCTTTTTTGCACATATGACAGATCACCTAATGCTTGTATCTCTAGTTATAGAGTTTTATTAAACTGGGTTTTGCTCTACCTTGTGTATTGAGTTCTACATAGGGTATTGCTAAGCCAAAAAAACCTTGTGAACCAACTTAGGTTCATGTCGTTGTACTTCTGTAAATCCATGTTCTTAACTACCAATTGTAACTAATGATTATCACCATTCAATATGCAATGTTTGAGCATTGCATGTCTGTCTTCTTGTCTTTGTAACACCATAGGTGTGAATGTTTCCTTAAATGACAAAACATGACAAACTGCCATTAATAATGGACTTCGCAACTTAGAACTATGTCGAAAACTAACTTCATTTAAATTTGCGACAAAAATCCTAAAAACTTGTGATACTGGCGTAGCTTCAACCATTTATGTGGAGAAATTATTACCATCATTTCACGATAGGCATGTATGAAAAGGATTTGAATATGACACATATTTTGACATATAAACGAGGATGGGGAGAGGGATATGTTTATATATGTAAACTGACACATATTTAATTATTTGTTGCTCAGTTCCACTTGAAGAATTTGTTTTTGTGTCTAGGAATTTAGTTGTTTTAGAATTCTCCTGTGAAAATTGTACAATTACACAGAAGCAATCTTAAACCTGTTGTGCTTATCCAAAGTTAATTGGACCTATTTTCAGTGAGATTCTGCACTAACATTGCACTGTCTCCTACTCCATTGCAATTAGGGAATATGCATAATCCTTATTTGGAATCAAAAATTCAGAAGAGAGCATATTTAAAATAGGTTGTTGGCACAACATAGATGAGGGGGTTCATTGGCTGACAACATGGTGCCCTCAATTGAAAATAAGAAACCTAAATACTAGAATCTTTTTCCAATTTAACTTTAGCAGCATCAACCTTAGAGTACTAGACTCTTTTAACTTTTTTAGGCATTCAGACGTGGCAATAGTTATGATACCTTGAAAGATTACAAATGATAAATCACTTTAAAAGGGGAAAATAAGGGGGATGGATGAAATGGCTAGGCATAATGTCATGAAATGGATGAATTACCTTCTTAGTTCACTAGAGTCTAACTCACCCTTTGGAATGACACACTTATCTAAGGCAGAATTATGACAACACCCTCGTAAGCCTAAGAAATGACTACCAATTGTATGTGTTACAAGCAATGTTATTATAACCAAACCGCTGGTTGAACCAGTCGACCCTAGGAACCAGAACCAGACCAAAACCGAACAAAAGCTGGAAAACAAACCGAATAAAAAAATCGGTTGAGCAAAAATACATAAAACATTCATATTTTCAAAAAATACATATATATCCATGTGCATCCATGTGAATTCAAACCATCATACACAAATATGCAAAGTTTCTCATGTATATAGAAAGTAAGAGTGTATAAAACAAAAATATGATCGACTATAAATACATATCTATAGAAAAGTACATCAATAAAGACTCAAAGAGGTTATGAATGGCCTCTAAAGTCAAAATATAAGCATATGACTATAATCTAGACTCTAGAATCTATGGTCTAATGATTCTAATTATATATTAGAATTATCTGAGTCCTCATGCTCAAACTTAGAGTCATCATCTACATCCTCAACATGAGTATAGCTTGACTCCCCTAGGCCTAAAGGCACTTGTCTAACTGCAACATCAATGTTCACATCCTCTTGTTGTGGAAGAGAGCCCAAGTTTATCCATAATTAAATGTGCTTGATATGGAGGGTGGGAGCCTCCTTTTATAACATTAGAAGGGTCGTGGGTCAATTAAATAGCTCACACGAGGACCCTATTTTTTATTTTATTGAAATAATTTTAAATTAGCTGTTTTTGGGGGTCCTTGGCATTTTCTGTACAGAACTGATTAGTTTTGTATGGAACTAGCCAGTTTGGAGAAAACTGGGGGGTTTTGTACAAAACTGACTAGTTCAACTGTGAAACCAACCAATTTTGTATGGAACCTGCCAAAAACGGTTTGAGTACAAGATTTGACTCGGTGAAGCTTTTAAACCGGTCCAACTGGTGGGTTTTTTCAAAATTGGTTGGGTTCTGATAACATTGGTTATGATCCATTACCCAAGCATAAAAGAAACATACCATGGTCAAATCAACATAAGGAAACATCCCAAGTGTCAATGAGGGAAAGAATTATCACGTCACTAGTGCATCAAACAACATCTCTACTAGGTACATCCAAGGAACATGAACCATCTGAGAGTGCTGAAAGGATATTTGACAAATGATCTATAGAACGTCACATATCTCATCTCAAGAAAAATGTCTATGATATGATCACAAACCACAACTGATCAACATGTCACACCTTCTGATCAAGGGGTAACAAGGTGTAACACTGCAAAAAGTATCTCATACCAGCTGCTTATTTTTACTCTAAGAGAGCATGTCAACAAGTGTTTTTGAACCCTGTCTATATGATTCCTTTTATTTATAGGTGTATGTGGCCCCATAACTCATGCTCATATAAAATTACTAATTTTTTAACTGCCTCAAAGAGGAAGCGTAATACGCCCAATCCCAAACAAGTTTCAACATCTATACCAATTGACTCAAATGGAACAAGATGAAAAATGCAACAGAAAAGACTCCAAAAGAACAAGAGTACGATACAAGTACTTGCTCAGAAATGACTGAGCTTGTATTACAAGAATGAAGCTATATGCACAAGTTGAAAAGAGTGTCCCTTATAGAGAACTGATCCATCCTAGTTGATTTCTATGTTACAAGATTGAAAGGGAATCTTACTACATCCGATAAAATGATTCCCATGAATGAGTTACGAAGCTAATTATAACTGACCTCAGCATTAATTTCTAGCAAGAAAGGTTTTACTAATATAAAATAGAACACCCTCTTATAATACAGCAATAAAGTAAAATATGATGCACAACATAGAATGCTCCTCACTCCAATATCAATGTGAGACAAAAGTTAGCTTTGCAAAAAATGTGAAAGCAAGGTAGTTTGTTTATGACCACCTGACTTGGAAATGCACATTGCAATGTTTCATACTACAACATTGAGGCTTTGAGCTCATGGAGAAGGTAATTTGTAATTATCCACTGTTAGGGCCCTCTTAAGAGGCATAAATGTTATTTGATATAAAAATTACATTATACGTCTTCAATTGATATAATGCCTTAGAGAAAAAATGATATAGTTTCACAATTTCTTCAACATACCTTTTGTGTGATCATGGCAAGCGGGAAGTTCCAAGGGGTAATAGCACCAATAACACCTACAGGCTGTGTATGAACCAAGGTCCAAAACAACATCAGCAAAAGGAAAAACAGACTTATTTTTGCAAAACTTGCACCTTTTATGACCCAATTTATTTGGGATAAGTAAAGCCTAATAACTATTCATTTTGATTTCCGAATGTTTGAATAATAAAATTTGAAATAGAAAAATTAAGCTACAGAGAAATCCTTTATATATGTTAAACAAGAATTATTCTCATTCCAATTCCAGTTCTAGTTCCTTTTCACAGATAGCAGTTGGATCCAACAAAGAGGGGCGATGTGGAAATGCTATAGACCAAACAAGAAATTTTGATTCAATGTTTAAAGTTAGAAAAGGACAGTATGGTTAACCTTCACTCTTGAAAAAGAACCTTAAAACTACTTCTAGCACCTCCAAGAATAATTTTATATAGAACATCATCAAAGGAACAAGAGGACCAAGCCACAACAGTACCAATTACCTTGTGATACGTCAACATGAATACAGATCAGCTCACTAGATAAGGGATCGATTTGGTTATAGAAGAGCTGACATTACTAAGCATTTAAGCACCAAGCTTACCTCAATATGACCACAGTCTGCAGCATAAATGCATATTCTTCAAAGGTTTTCTATTTTTATCCCATCTTGCCAATGCATATTTATTGCAATTTAGATATTCAGGTAACCCCACTACATGGAGGATTTTGACCTAGAAATACACCTGACTTGTGACTTTTGTACAGAAATAAAATATTTCTCTATCACACTGTACCAGACCAATCTTCAGCTGAAGTAACTTTTATATCTTTAGGAAAATCTATCGCGGCAGCTTAAAGGATGGCAATACTCAACCTCTTACAGGTCTATATCCAGTTTGTTTCAAGTGTCAGGGAACCATAGATAAGAACTTGATAAAGATAATATTAAACTGTAAGCCAAAATGGGATTTGTGTATATTCATTTGTTGATCTGTTTATGTTCTTTTGGGTCTGTGATTGGTTCAATCAATTAAGAAAATAAATGTTAAGTCTTCAGCAAGTACCTAGGAATCTATCTGCATATTCATGTGCATTTGATGGATTTCCTTTAATTTTACCCAATAAGTAACTTTATATAACATGTTATGCATGCTGAATGACCACTAACTTCATGTCAAAACCCAAACAATAGCTATACAGTAAAATGGATTGGAAGAAACAAATGTTCATGGCAGCAACATGGCCATGGTTATGCTTGATACCCTTTGTTTCCAAGCTAGCATCCACTTCTTGTTAAACATTTTGATATTATTAAGCATTATGGCCTTTAATGGATAATGATTGATAAGCCTTTAATGGACAATGATTGCTGAGTGTTGTAAAAGATATACTATTTTTGGAAGTAAAGCTTCGACAGGGGGTCGACAGCATAAGCCCTAGGATACATAGCTTATGTGCAATTTGATGGTTATGATAATAATAAAAGGGAGAGTTTCTTTGAGCTAAATAGTTTGTAATTCTTTCCTTGGACCCTTATATTGTTATATGTTTTGTAATAAGAAATGCATCAAATTTAGACATGAACAAGTTAAGAATGTGGCCGAACATGATGTGCAACTATAAAAAGTTCAGGGTTTGATGGAAAAGGCACTTGTAGGTAGGTTCATGGGTAAATTTTTCAATAGAAAAATCCTCAAGAAGTGGTTGTTGGAACACTAGAAACCTATATATGTTATATTTCAGTATATAGTATAAATCTTTGATGGAGATTCAATTCCCCCTCCACCCCGCCTCAAAGGAACCACTAAAGGTGTTTCACCCGCCATCCTCCCTTCACCCACCAAAAGTGTTTAAGGAACTATGGGTGAAGTGGACTTTTTTCCAGCCCTTCTTGTCCTCGTTATTTATTTGTTCACGATCACTCTATCGTTTTCTACTTTGATTTGGATTTATTTGGTACATAGGGGAATGGTTGGCACATAAAAAATCCTATGAGATTTTTAATTGAATCCCATTACAATCCAACTGGAGCTCTATCCACCAACATTCCTTTGTGAATAGGAGTTGGTGTCGATGATGACGATGAGGGTGATGAAATAGGACAAGATACACTAAGTAGGCCTGGTATCTATACATTTTCTCTTTGGAAAAGACAACTGCTCATGGACAGAATTAGCAATGAAATCTATATAATTGAATAGTACATTAGGGTCTTTAGGCTTTGGATGGAACCCATCCATCATTCCCATCATACAAGCATCAATAACTTTGTCACTATCCCCTGCTAAAATAATAGACAAAGAAAAGAGATTATCACCTTGAGTTAGTCAGGGTACAACCACAAATTTCTGGGTTTGGATGGATTTTTTTTTTCTAAAGTATTGAATCCATTGTCACCGAATTGCCTATCACCTAGTTCTGTAGCAACTTTCTCAAACTCCTGAAGATTTGAGATCACCAAATTTCCAAATCCCGTGAAATCATGAAAGCCACTATCAATGGATGGCATGCTTTGGTCATTATTTGCACCCTTGTCTGTGTTAACTACACTATCATGAAAAAACGTGGACCGCCTATCTATCTCCCATCCCCTAGTTGGCAAGATTGATGGTGAGAATCTTAGCAAGATCAATGAAGTATACTAGGTCTTTGTGCTAGCCAGTTGCATTTGAAGAAAGAATTTCAAATCCTTGTTAGCAATGCCTTTAAGGACATACCTTGATATCATCGCATCAATTGTAATCACTAATCAAGTTAGGCTGAGCACTTTCTACTTCCATTCGATGAAAGAGATTCAAGGCCTCGTCACACTGCCAACTGTATGAATAGCCTGTAATAATCACACTCTACGACACCACATCTCTTTCAGTCATTCTGTCAAACAGTTTGCATGCATCCTCTAAAATCCCACATTTGCATACATATCCGTGAGTGCGTTACCCAAACAAATCCTGGAGATCAAATCCCATTCTAAGAATAAGAATGTAACCATGTACCTTGATGCAAAATCTTGAATTTCAGACCTGTCTCTGCAATCTTGGAATTCTCATCTCTATTATCACGGTTTTAAATCAAAGTAATTCATTGATTTTATAAAAAATTGCAGGGTTGCTTTCTTTCATTTTTGAGACTTAGCATAAAACAAATTACCACCACAATTAACAACCAAGCCTTACTTCCAGCAATGGTATACTTAAGCCTGAACGGATTTAGAAACTATTAAAGCAGAGATGGTTTCTTCTTGCTGAATGTCGTTGGCATGCTTGGGATCTACAACAACTTATAGGAGGGAATAACATAATAGTGGTAAAGATGAAATGATTGGGGTGCATACCTGTATGTAGCATTCCATAGAATTAAGCCAACGCCTCCTATTTATGTCCATATCTTGAAGAGGCTGCAATTATGGCAGTCCATGCCACCACATCTTGATTGCACATTTCATCAAACATTTGGTGAACATCAGCCAAACATCCTACCACGGCATACACAATGACAAATTTAGGATTTTAGACATTATTCAAAACCCAAATCCTGAAAAAGCCATATTTAATTTTAAACTTGATTCAGAATATTGTTTAACCATTCCTTTGGCGTGTGATCACTACAAAGCTTACCTGATTTGTCGGCGTTGATCTGGACCTGAGTTTGTCGGTTCTCTGTTGTCACGATTCTCAGCTTGCAACGATTATGGGTTAAGGAGAATAAGCATCATATTTGAATTCTTCTCATATTTCAAGATTTTTTTGTCTTTTGTATAATAATATCAGTCGTTGTTTGGATTAGTCCATTGGGTTTCTTGTTAATGAATATTTTGTGGTTCAATTGTACCTCAAGGACCTATTCATATTTTAAATGAAAAAATGACTGTTCCTTTATGAAGATACCTGGTTCATTCATAACAAGATTAAAATGTACTATTTGAGCTCACTCCATGCAGTTTGCAAGGAATATATCCAACTATTTGATATCAAATCTTAAAACCACTTGTATTTCTATTGCAAAGGTCATTTGGGTCATTTGGGAAGATATAGGAACCCATCAAGCTAAGAAGAAACACCCATCCTCTAGAAAACCATTGTTCCCAGACCATTCAGAAGGTTTTATGCAATATTTAAGAAGCACATGCATCAATGAATAACTCTCAACTTAGGGAAGCCTCCAATGCTTGTATCATGGTGAAAAATGAATTGTCAAGGTGTAGATGCTTTATATGTGGAACTCCCTAGGCTAAGAAAAGATAACTGGAAGATAGCACATTCCCTAAGGCTAACAAAACCTATTATGAGGATAGTCTAACTTGAAGGGGCCTCTCTATATATTTTAATATGGTTATTTTTGGAGGAAGCATGGATATAGCCCGTAAAAGAAGGATGTCCCACACAAGAGAACATTTGGAGGGATATCATGAGATATTTCACAAGGTTCAAGGTATGTCTCGCATATTTGGAGGCATGATAAATCATCTAATCGATTATTGGCATGATTTACAAAGAAAAGAAGAGGAACTCCCTTCACAAGTCAATGGCATTTTCTCTCCAAAGATAAGATCAAATACCATGACTCAAGGGAACACTGTAAATTGGAAACTAACAAGTGGTGGAAAGAAAGCACTCAAACCCTATTGTATGCAATTTTCTCCCTTCAATGAGGAGAAGCCAGTTTTTAGGAGGCTTTTAGTGGCCCTTGAAGCATGGATCTAGAAGCTGCTAAATGTGTTTTACTTTTATTATTGGTTATTGGAGAGAAAAGTGGATATAGCATCCACTTATTGATATTTTATTTCAAGGTAATTTTAGTGAAATTTAGAGGCTAGGAGGCTCTTTATATTTATTAAAGTCCTGTAGTTCAGTTATGCCCTTTGTAAAAGTACCATGAATCTTCCAACTAAAAAACTATTTCTTTCTCATTCTTCTAGCTTGAAAGCATGCAATTTTAGAGGCGCATTGGTCCTAGAATTTCCATAGCTAAATGAGATTAAAATGGAGATACCAACCTCTATTGCTCCCTAGATAGTGACAGGACAATCATTTGTCAACCCACTTTAAAGCCTCTCAAAAGTTTTCAAGCATAAAATTTCCTCAACAATATTTGTCAGGTGGGCCTTATTTCCTTGTATGTTTAAATTATGTGTCGAGTCTATGATGTCATACAATGAAAAATAACCTCAAATATTGTTCATAGATAGCCTACTGAGAGAGAAATGATGGCACATGTACTATAGGAGGAGACAAACAAATATGCCTAGCCCAAAACTGGAAATACTATACACCCCTCATCCATATATATATATATAACATTGAATAAAGCATAAATAGATAGAGGGATCCATTTGGAGTGATCCTAGAGTCCACAAGTAAATAGTGATTGATGGATGTAAGCAATAGAATTTATAGATTCAAGGAGAGGATTCATAAACTCTATAAATGGATGTAGTTCAAAATTTGCAGTGATGCCTGCGTTCTAAAATATTTAAGAGTGGGAGGGATATGGTGCATTGATATCTTGGTTTTCCCTTACCATAAAATGCCTGTAGGGATTGATATAGCATCAAAGAATCATCTTCACTATCATGAAAATGTTCTAAAAATTTAAGAAATGATATTTGGCAATTGTTGTCTAGGAAATTTAAGAGTTTCGAGATAGTAGATGGAAGAATTGTGTAGTTAAATGATATATTCCATCGCTAGAATACGATTGGATTTAAATGGGGAAAATGCAAGGAAATAAAGAGAGTAGTTGCTGGATGAATTGTAGAGAAATCTTTTCAAAGATGGCCAAATACACATTCTGAATCATAATTAGGTGTAGCAATTTGTATTCACTCCAAAATAATGGTATGTATGATGACAATGAGGATGAGATTGTTATTTTCCATCAGGTAATAATGTGTAATTTTACATCAAGGCATTGTGATTGCTGTATAAATTCAATCAATGCATAAGGTCCTAATTTTATTAGGATGGTATCCAATTAACATTGATGTGGCCTCATGCAAAGAGGTTTGACAAACAATTTCTCTGATCAGGATCTTATTTGGAACTCATTCAACTAAGATGTGCGGGGACATATAAATGCCATACAACCTAATATAGCTAACAATGTGTTTTACATACCATGTGTCTATCAATTCTAATACTTCAATGAAGGATACATTGAAATGGGGGCAAGCGACATGATGTAACTTATAGTGCACTGTTATGCTGCACTTGTACCCAATGCACCTTCAGATGTATCCAGTTTGTAGTTGTAGGGAAATTTACATAATTATCACCATCAAAAGTGATCCATATACCTGCAATAGGTCCACCTGAACATCAACGACAAGAAGGAAAGCACAAATCGAGTTGAAAATAAACTTATATGACCTTTGATTGCTGCACTAACTACTATTCTCAACTCTTGTAGACACAAGACCTTAAGGTGGAAACAATTATAAAAATGATGGCCCTAACTTTGCTATTACCTATCAAACATTGCATACATGAAGAAAAATCTTAAAATTGCATCTTAAAGAGAAATTTGTATTCCATCTCAACCACCTCTATGTTCCTTTAGAAGAACTTAAGAATATGATCTCGAGGGAACATTAAAGTCGAGTAGTATGGAACTTCAATATAGAAAATATAGTGGCATTATTGGAAAAGTACTTCCACTAGCCAAATCTCAAACAAGATGTTGATAATTACATCATATTATGCACTGCTTGTGCCATCACCAAATACACTATCAAGAATAAGGGGTCGTACACTCCCTTTCCTACCCCAAATAGACCTTTTGAATCTATCTCCATGGACTATGTGTCTAGATTTCTTCAACCAAGCATGAAAATGACTATTAACTTGTGGTTTTCGACTAGTCTCTAAGATGGAAATTTTAACTCCTTATAAGAAGAGCATCACAACAAAGGCCACTTCTAAGCTATTCTTTGAGGAATTTTGGGCTCACTCCCCCTCAAAGACCATTATTTTGTATCAAGGAAAGAAATTCCTTATTACTTTCTAGTCTAGTCTATGCTCAAGAATGGACACCAAGCTGACCAAATCAATTTCCTTCTTTCCTTGCATCCATTTTATCAATTTCAATCAAATATTGAAATATATTAAAGTTCTAATATCATTAAAAATTCAAAATAAAATTTCTGAAGAAGTTTAAGGGAAATCCACAACATCCACCCAAACGTAGTAATATAATCATACGTAATAATTATTCATCAAAAGAACATGCATAATTTCCCATATAATATATAAAGTGACAAGAAAATACCGATAATATCATCATCGTCTTTAATCAAATCAACTAAAATTAAAATGTATGATCAACATATCAAAACTATTC
>LPNX010334879.1:0-89856 GCA_001517045.1 Pseudotsuga menziesii | reverse complement strand
GTTCCACCCCCCTTCCACATTATCTCCTATAACATAATGATAGCATGTGTCTCCTTTTGGGCATGTTAACAAAGCAACAACGTTTTAAATTGATTCCCTAAACTCCTAATGTTCAAGGAAAGGACTAACATGACGAGACATCAAGAGGATTTTTATTTTCCTCTAAGGACCTTAATTATGAAGAATTGTTTTCCTTATTTAGCCTCAAGTGCTTCTTTGGTTTATGCAGGGTGAAAATGTGACTTTCTCCCTGGTGGACAATTATTCACTTATTTGTACTTATCCAACCCTATACCCCTTTGCAGTCCACTACCACAAGCAATATCCATATTTTTAAACCTCAACTCGTAGCGTCCCTTTAATCCTCTTATGTGTGCACATGTTACAAAACCATTTAATACATTATCTTTGGGTGCAACCACACATTTGACCACAACCTCAAGATGATCTCATACCTCTAGGAAAAACACTTATGAGAATTGAACTCTATCCACTAGTGAAAACAGGTGGCTCTACACTTTGGGTAATGGTAGTGGTGTGCCTCTTTTTGACTTTGTCAATAAAATAAATGATTTTGTCCACTTAATAACTCATTGTATTAATTTTTTTTTATTTTTTTTTAATTTACTGATGTTATTTGTTAATTAATTAATGTTTTTCCTAATTTTAATTATATTAAATTATTATTTTTTAAAATTAATTTCTGATTGCTATTTCTCTGTCGGCTATTTATTCTCGATGGTTATTTTGGAATATCTATATCTATTAAAACTGTTAGCAACGTTTCAAAATGGAACATAAAATGTTATAAATAAGCTATAAGTTCTGCGTTTAAACATCGCTAAAATTGAAATTATACCTTCTGCTTCGCTTTTGTTGTGGGGATTCACTGATAGTTTGCAGGCAGGGCGAGCTGAAAAGCAGTGGTACAAGGAGGCTGGTTTAATTTCCCTGCTCCATCCTGTGAACAATTCAATCTTGCATCTTGGCGGAATGGAAATGGCTCCTAATGCAGTACGAGTACGAATGGCTGGTCTTGAGTTTATTAACGGTTACTACCATGTTCTTCTCAATTCTCCTCAATTCCTACATAAATTTTATCGTGATTGCAGTTTAGTTACTAGAGAAGGCCCCAACGGTCTAAAGGTTACAGGAACTACTGTGACCAACCCGCAGATAAAATTTCCATTTCCATTTCCAGAGTACAGTGGGTGGAAGGTACTCGAGATTAAAACAGTTGATTCACAGGAATCTCAGAGCAATGGAGTATTAGTTCTGGTAGTTGGATCCGTTACCTTTAAAAACAATGAAACAGTACATACCTTCACTCAGAGCTTTTTCCTGGCTCCTCAGGAAAACGGTTACTTCGTACTGAATGATATATTTAAGTTGGTGGACCAAGAACCACATGATCAACCCTGCATCCAACGTCTTTCTTCAAGCAAAGCTGTTCCAGTCTCAGAGCCATTTGTTAAATCTGAAATAGACGTAGCTCAAGCTCAGGCTCAGGCTCAGAGTGTTATGATTGAGCAGCGCACAACTCCTCCGCCTGCTCCTGCTCCTGCTCCTGCTGTTGAGAAGGTAGAAGCTCTGTGGAAGAGGAGGAAAGACCCAGAAAGCTCAGCTGGCCAGTTTCAGAAAGTTTCTGCGCAAGGTGAAGTACCGGCTAATTCCACTTCAATTCCCGCAAGTAAGTCATTAGGACCCTCCACCAACACTGAAGAAGCTGGAAGTGGGTACTCAGTTTTTGTTAGCAACTTGCAGCCGAATATAACCCCTGTTCAAGTTGAGGCAGAGTTCAAGAAGTTTGGAGCAATTAAGCCTTCTGGGGTTCAAGTTCAAAGTACCCAAGGAGGTGGAGCCAGTTATGCTTTTATTGAATTCCAGGAAGCAGCTTCAGTCCAAGCTGCAATTCAGGCAGCCCCTATTCCAATGGGTCAGCGTCAAGTATCTGTCAGGAAGAAACGTTCATTTACTGCAGTTACTGGTACTGGAGATGGCTTCAGAAATGATGCAACAATATCAAGACGCGGCGGACATAATTCCTACGGTGGACGTGGACGCGGCGGAGTAAATGGAACAAGTGATTTTGCGAACAAGAGACGAGTCAATGGAACAAGTGATTTTGCTAACAAGAGAGCTGCAGGTGGAGGAGGTTCCTTACCACGAAAATAATCAAATTCAACTTGGTTTATCTACTAAAATTCAACTTGTATATATGTTTTTATGATCAATTAATTTGTGTTTAAAATTTAGATATTATCAATGGCTATTATGAATGTGGTTATGGTTATGTGGGTTAATGCATCTAATTCAATAATCTCATAGTGGTTCATTTCATTGTTTACCAAGCATTGTTTTGATAATCTCCAAATACAAATACAATAACAATTATAAACAAAAGAAAATCTCTAAATACATTAATAATTATAAACAAAACTTTGCATTGCTTACTACTTTATATATGATTTTTCAACAGCTAAATAAATAAGTTTTGTTCGTCACACTATTAATGAAGGTCATCAACCTAGGAGCTTTTATTCAATAATGAGGGTCATTTTACATTAAGTCACTACCCACTAACTATCTAATGGGA
Organism: Pseudotsuga menziesii; assembly: GCA_001517045.1. Lineage (NCBI taxonomy): Eukaryota > Viridiplantae > Streptophyta > Pinopsida > Pinales > Pinaceae > Pseudotsuga > Pseudotsuga menziesii. The sequence continues at coordinate 87,260 of LPNX010334879.1, read as the reverse complement.
TTTATGGCTTTGTGCATTGATAAAATAGGTGGGCTAGGTTAGGACCCTATCATGTCCTTGAAAAACAACGTTGTCCTTAAGGATAGAGATGCAAAAGCTATTTCAAAATGGTCGATGATTCCAAGGTAGCATATTCTAGTGAGGTATCCTTCCATTATATAAAAACTTCATCGATATTGCATTGATGTAGATGATACTCCCTAATGTCCAAAATAGATTATGCTTAGATCCAAATGGAGCATTCTTCATCCGGTTCTAGTAATTTATTTAAACTTGATAATTATGGCCCATGAGCTTTCCAAAACAAAAATATTGAAATATTGGGTCGACCACAGTGTGTTGTGAGCACTAAATTGTAGGGAAATTAACTTACATGTTAAAAAATATGATATTGGATTTTGTGTGAGCTTGTAATTCCCTCTTTTGACATTGAGAGAGGTCAACTTATAAGGTTACACTTGAAGGAACACCTAGAAACCCTCCATAGATGAATGCTTTGAGCGATATTGGTGTCTATTGCTTCATAAAATGTGGAGCCATTATCAAATTTTCCATAAGTGTCCGAAGAGTGACATCATGATTATAAAGCAAAGTATCGATTACATGTACATTAGAAGTACCTGGCAAATATGAAACCACAAAAGGGTGGTTGTTGGACATACGTCACCTCATATGGTGTCATTTTTGTAGCCTCGTGATAAGTCATATTATACCACAATTTTCCATAGGTAACCATTCTGTCGACTGGTGTTTCTTTTTGGATGCAATACATCACAATTACGTTTCAAGACACTTGTTGACTGCTTCTATTTAGCCATATGTTTGGCGGTGATAAGAGGTGCTGCTCATTTGCAATTGATTTTCTTATAGTCTAAAGAGTTCATGCCAAAATTTGTTGGTGAATGTTGAATCATGATATGTCAAAATGGAGGCACGAACACCATCAAGTTTGAAAATATTGTTTAAAATATCCGTACAATCATTTACAAGGTAAATGTGTGTTGGAGAGCACAAAAATGAACATATTTGGAAAGTTGATCAACTACCACCATGATGATTGATTTGTTAGATGTTTTCAAAACACCAACAATAAAATCGTTGGAAACGTCAATCCAAATAGTGGTTAGTATTGTTAATGGTTGAAATTCCTTGTGAGTCTTTATTGGCTCACCCATGCTCCTTTGTTAATTGTCACATTCTGCTAGAAAAGTAAGGATATTATTTTTCTTCCTTTCGAGAAGAACATGTGGTTAGAAAATCCATATTTTTTTTGAAATCCTAAACAACCTTCGCGAAGGGACCAATGCCGGGGTAATATTGGTAGATTTAAGGGGGATTTAAGAACGAAAAGCAAGAAACCTTTACATCACAATGTCTTATTATTGAGGTTAATGCTCAAGAGGGTTGGGATCGTCTTGAATTCACTTGATGAGCTAAGATGCAGTAGCATTGGTTATCCCTTATTCTCATGGTTCCTTTTACCATCCAAGTACCAAATATGATAAGACAAAGGTGGATCCATCTTCCTCATCTTTCCATAACAATGATTTAGCCACGACATTTCCCTTTCCCTTTTTGTAGATCATCTCATAGTCTTATCCAAGCATATTTTTGGCCCATTTCTATTTCTCTCAGTATGATAACCTTTGTCCCTAAAAGTAATTTGAGTTGTTGTGATGCATCTTCATTTGGAAGCCATTCCCTACGAGATACAACTTCCATGTGTCAACTACATGGAATATGTCCATGATTTGTTTTTTGTAGTTAGATTCTCCCAAATTCTTGTTTCACAACTTTTGGTGAATGTGAAAGGTGTTACATCGTGCATTAAAATTACACCCAAATATTCTCTGGAGGAACAACATACTAATACAAAAATATTAGAAAAAATAAGATCAAGATGTTGCACATGGATTATTTTAAATATGAGAATGTTTGTTCTGCAACCTGGTTCCATGCAAAGTGAAATTTTCTTGACTAGGTTTTCTAGTGAGGTTTCAATATTACCATAGTTCTTTACAAATCTCATATAATATCCCATAAGACATAAAAACCCGTGTAATCTCTTCAAGGTTTGAGGGTGTGGCCATTCTTGCATTACTACAATGTTCTTGGGTTTCACTCTTACCATAACTTGTCCATTAATGTGACCCAAGTATTTTACCAATGAAATCCCAAAAGAACATTTGGAGCATTTAATAAAGAATTGATGGTCCCAAAAAAGTTGTGAGGCTTTATCAACATGTTCTACATGGCCATCTCAAGTTTATTGTATAAGGTATGCTTTTCTTTCACCACTCTTTACAGCATGATAGTCACAAATGTATTTGATGAAATTTTAGACATAGATAGCATTTTTTATGCAGATTCCAAATATATAATTTTTTAAAAGAATATTTTTTTTGTTATTTGTTTCCTAATTTCCTTGTGTCATCACTCCTTAAGTCAAAAAACATGTTGTTAGTGTTTCTTTCGTAACTTTTTCATTTCACAAGAGTTTTAAAAAAATGTATGATGCACTAGAAGACACTAACCTATACATTCTATAAAAAAAACATTTCATGATTATTGCATTAATACCTAAAAAGGATGCACTCACAGATGACGTACCATTTTCGAGGAATGAAGAATTAGATACTTATATAAAAACAATTACTAATTTTATTTTCAAATAATAGTGTTGGACTAGTGCTATATGTTCTGTACATGACTGTAAATATTTGTAGCCCAAAACCATCATTTAGGCCCTTAAATGTTGCACCCACAAAAACATATACCTAAGTGCCTTGAATGTCAACAAGTTAAAGATGATCATCGTCACCCATATGTATTATGTTCAATTGTGTCCCACTAGATAAGTTGAGCTTATGTTAAATTGTGTCCCACGTGATAAGATGAGCTTAAGTTCAATTGTATCCCTAATGCTAACTGCATGCTTCTCCAAAATATGGAAGTAAACTTAGGGTCTTTGTCAGAGATTATCTTTTTTGGAATTTCGTGAAGACACACAATTTCATTTATAAATACCCTTTTCACATCATGAAATCATAAGTGTCTCTTACTAGAATTAAATGTGCACTCTTGGTTAACTTATCAACTACTACCCAAAAGACATTATGTCTCAAAGACGTGAGAGGAAACCCTGCCATGAAGTCCATGGAAATGAACTCCCACTTAGAGACAAGAATATGATGACTACCCAGTAACTATGTAATGGTATTTATGGCCTTATGCATTGACAAAATAGGTGGGTTAGGTTAGGATCATAACTATTCAATATACCACATCACCAATACAAGAATCCAGATATATACATTAAAATGTTTCTAGTAGACAATTTTCAAAGAAAACTACTGAAGATTACATTGCGAGTAAAAGAACCAAATGTGCTAACCATCGAAACATGTGCCAAAAATATAGCCTTCACAAGAAATCTGAAAGATGAAAAAACAATATACCTCATGAGGAATACAAACAAGAAATACTTTTGATGGACCCCTCTACCCTAAAAACAAGAAATACCTGAAAACGTGATGATGATGTCGTCATCACATTTTTTCACGTATTTCTTGTTTTTGGGGTAGCAGAGTCCATCAAAAGCATGCATTGTGAGTACTTGTTGGATGCAGAAATTAATTCTACATCCAACCAGCTCTCCCGATCGAAATTTGAGTAAAAGCACATGGAGATATTGCATTCAATGGTAATGGAATGCAATGCTTTTTGTTGTGAATGAACAACAAGATGTGCACTACAAATCTACTAATTAGATGTTCATTGAAATGTTGAATTTGGACCTCTCATAAAAACACTTTGTTTAGCCAATGAATTTGTTGGTTACACATAAATATGAGCTAAATTTTCTCCTCGAGATACACGATATGTCACTCTCACATTTTGAAATCTAGGAAGTATATTGATGTTATTGTTTACTCATAATACATTAACATTGCAACACAGATCTAGTTATAGCTACAAGATTACAGAGTATACATAATTATATATTGACAAGACAATATCTACATCCAAAATAGTATATATAATTATATATAATTATATATTGCCGCATATAATGGAAACTGAAGCAGCAGTCTAGCAATCTAGTTTTTGGCGTAATGTGAGGCATTGAGGGTGAGGCCCATGACTCTTTGATAAAAGTATTTGTTGAAGCCCATTTATCATCACATATTTACTGATCGCTAAAGAACTTTAAAAAAAAAACTGCGTGTGTTATTTCAAGAAATTTATCTTTGATGGCAGCTTCAATACCCACTTACACTGAACCACCATAATTGTATATTGTTGACCTCAACATGTCCAAGTGAGAATTAATAGACTGAAACATAGACAATAATATCACAACATTGAAGTTATATTTTATTATTATAAAATCCACAAACATGGAATGAGATACCCTTTCAGAAAAAAATATAGTTTGCTTTGAAATCCACAAATATGCAAAATCCATTGGATGTTTTTGTGATCAACTAGACAAATATTTTTTAATTCATCTCTATATTTTCATTGGAGTGGTAGAGCTATGAAATTCCATGCATGCTGCTATCGTATCGTACAAAGTGAAAATTTTAGAGTTGCAACAAGATTTACAATCACAGGCTATGATCAACCCCAGTTGAATAGAATGACAAAATGCTAATCCATCCAGGGTCAAGGAAAAATATGAAGGGAAATTAGAACCACAATCAATTTGTAATATGATCCAACTCGTGAGAAATATAATGAACAGAAATCATGCAAAGATAAAAAGTCTTAGCACATGCAGTGATGAGTATTTTCTAATATGTACATAAATTATGATCTTTATGTTACTACAATGGACAAAATACAAGAAAAACATATTTCATACTAATAGAAATTCAAAATTATATAAGAAAACCCAGCATATATGTTAAAGAATAGAAAATTTACTACTTACAAGAAGCCAAATTTCTCCTTTAAAACTCTTTCAACGCCCATTTTCATTGGGGTGGTAAAGCTATGACACGCCCTCCATGTTCCTATTGTATTGTACAAAAGTGAAAATTTTAGAATTGTAGAAAGACTTATAATCACAGGCTATGACCAACCCTAGTTGAATAGAATGATAAATTTTTTATCTAACTAGGATCGAGGATAAAGATGAAGGGCAATTAGAGCCATGATCAACTTGTAATATTTATTATTATCCAACTCATTAGAAAGATAATGAGCATAAATCATGCAAAGATAAAAGTATTAGCACAAACAGTGATGGATATTTTCTAATATGTACATTGTGTTAACACCCAATTAAATTTTGGGCATGGGTGTTCCTCGCGTTCTTTGGTCGCGTCAAGGAGTGTCGAATAGGCAGCAAAAGGGAATCAATGGCATGCACAGGGTGGCGCTCAGCAGCAGGATGGTCCAAAGATCAGGAAAATAGGGCTAAAGAGTAGTGTTGAATGCGTTAAAGAGGATTCCCAATCAATGGCTGAAAGTAGCCAAGAGACAGATCAACGGTGTCAGATCATTTCGCACAGCGAAATTGCCCGACCAAAAGCCGCTCCTTAGCCTTGCGAAATAGTTTAAATTCTGGGTGCATCTAACGATTAAGATTAGAGCCTGTGAAGATCTATGGTCAAGAGTCATTTCACAGCCCAGACTTACGAGGAAAAAGATGCAAATACGGATTGCGAAAAGCTGTACATGCCACTTAGATCAACGGTTCTCGTATGGGCAAAGGAAGATCGGCGGCTATAATCCATTTCGCAATCTGGAGTAGCAAGGGAGAAAACAAAACTTCACCATGCGAAAAAGGGTGGGTTCCATTTAAATCAATGTTCGTGAAGGAGGTTAGTCCCGATCAGCGGCCAGGCAGCGTGCACACAAAATAAGAACATGTGCAGAAATGGGAACCCCATAGATCTATGTTCTGAGAGCATGGAGGGTAAATCCATGGTGCAAGTCTTCCGGGGCATACGCGAGAGATATGACGTGTAAAAAGCTATAAAGAGCCCACACGAAGTTGCAAAGATTTGTTTTTTTTGAAACTTAAAAGTTGTCAAATACCTAAATCACATCCAGAGCGCCAGCCCGGACCAGCCAGGGGACCACGCTACAGAATACGGTAGGTCCATGATACTCCTTCAGTATTATTTGAAAATTGTCTCAGTGGAATTAGTGGGGGTAAGAGACGATATAGAACTGGAGGTATCAGGTCAGAATACGAGGAAAATCTGTTAGATGCGAACGCTGAGGTTTATGATACCTTCCTGATAGGTGAAACTATTGAAACCACTAAAGGCAATTTGGAAGATCGTAAGAACAGAGGTATAGATACCTACCATGTCTTTGTTAGAAAACAGGACCACAGAGCAATAACAGATATCAGTTAAATCAATAAACAAGATGGAAAACACATTAAAACATTACAGAGAGACACAGATATAACGTGGTTCACCCAAACAATGGGCTACGTCCACAAAGAAATTTTCTAGTCATTTTATTACAGTCCAGAAAGATGAAGGGATACACCCTGCAACAAAACCGTTGCACTTCCTCTTCACGCTCTCACAGTCTCTCTTCCAATACAATACAATACCATACACAGTCGATTTACAATGCTTTCTTTTATAGGGGAAATACAATGGGAAAATTCTAGGGTTAACCCAATACCATGGGTCCGCAATACTGTTGGCCAACACACATCCCTGAACCCCAAGGAAAGGGGAATGAGTGTATAGTACTCCTGGGTTACAATCACAACTGAATAATATCTCTGGATCTAGAAGATTAGGCTCCACAACCAAACAGTCTTTAAGTCCTTCTTTCATTTTTTCTTTGTCAACCAAACCCCCCAATGCCCTAAATTTGTCGAGTGCTACACAGAGAATTTATCTGTCACCGAAGGAGTCATCATGAATAAGTCTAAGTCCAAAATCCTTTGCCCTATTAAAGCCTCTGTCATCCGCAAAGCCCTGGATATCCCTGAAGAATTCACCCATCTGGCCCAAGACTATCGAGAAGAAGACATTATTCGTTGCTTTAGAGAGTCCCCTGCTGAAAGTAAAGAAGCCTTCCTGAAGACCTGTTCTAAACCAGATGGTGAACCCGTCAACCTATCATACCCTATTGACCTTGGCCAGTTCAATGAAGAGACTCAATGGTGTATAAATAGGCCATTTGTTTTTTGCAGCAATGGCCAAGACTGTTCTGACTGTATCCATGCATGCAACAAGTGCAAATATTTCATTGAAGTCTATGCCGAGCTGGTGTGTGAACTCTCTTGCTACTATTCTTGCTTTGTGCTTTTGCACATTGCCATCAACATCTTGCTTTGTCTTGTAAATCCATTTGACACTAATTACATCTTTATTTTGGTACATCTATGAGCTCCCATGTTTGGTTCTTCTCAATGCATTCTATCTCTTCATCCATGTCTTATTCCCACACTTCTTCTTCAACAACTTCTTCAAATGTTAGTGGATCATATATAAAAGAAAATAATGCAAAGAAAATAAAACAACAACTTATTCACCTCCTCTATTGGTCCTTAAGATCTTGATGCAGTGTCCACTCTAGTTCTCCATGAGTGTCTTGAACTACTGAAAAATAACTAAATGCATAGGATTTATGTTTCAGAAAATATACACATGTTTTTCTTGAGTAATCATCAATAAAAGTTAGAAAATAATTGCAGCCACCAATGGATGATGTCTACATTGGACCACAAATATCAGAGTGCACAATTTCAAGTGGTGTGTGTGCTCTATAGGACTTTTTGATTGGAAAAGTCTCTCTGTGCTGCTTGCCAAAAATGCATCCTTCACAAACCCTTTTTGGTCTTTCAATCAATGGCAATCCTTTCACCATATTATTTGTGTGCAGTATCTTCAGCCCACCAAAATTCAGATGTCCAAATATGAAATGCCACAACCAGGATTCATCCTGAACTTTTGTTTGAAATGCAACCTGCAAATCAGCACTGCCATTTTCTTTCTTGTTGAGGGGCTCAACTGTTTCTTTACTTTCTGCCTTGAACGCAGCTCCTATGTTTTTCTTCCCTTTCATGTCGAGAACTATCCTCAATGGAAACAAGCGATTGCTTGTCATTGGGACTTTTGCAATTAGCTGGTCACTTTGACGTTTGTCTTTAATCACACAGTGATCATCTTCTATGAAGACTCTGTAGCCTTTTCGTATCAGCTGTCCAATGCTTAACAAATTATGTTTCAGACCCTCAACATGATAGACTGGAGCAACCGAATCTGGTTGTCTGTTAGTCGAATTCGACTATCATTGTAATAATGAAATATGAATAATAATAATATATTGGATGATGATAATAATTACAAAGGAGGCTCACCTTTATAGGCTTGAGCGTGAAGGGTTACACCCTTCCATATAATTAACTAATCTAATTAATAATTTATTTTATATTCGTTACATTGCCACTCCCTTCAAAGGAGCTTTGTCCTCAAAGCTCGAATATTTTCCTAATGTCGTTCTTCATTCTGACTCGGTGTCAGTATTAGAATCAGATGAGGTCTCTTGTGCAGAGACTTTCACGTCCTTTCCATTGATTATTTTGCATTATATTGTCTCATTGTTCCTACATTTATGACCAGGGGTCCAATCATCACCACATCAACGACATATGTTTTTCTTCTTTTTTCTATTATCAGTGTAACTGTTAGATGACTTCAATCTATTTTCCATTTCATAGGAATATGATTAAGGTTTGTGGCATTCATGACCAGGTGACCAAGTATCTACACAGTACCTACATTGTGTCTCTTTTTCTTGCCAATAATGGTTACCACCTCTGGTTTTAATTCCTTCCAATTTGCGTTCTGTGGCTTTTTCTTTATGTCTTGCAACTACTATGTTAGGTATGCCATGCAAATTTAACTTTTTTTGGAGGTATAGTTTAAGACCCCCTAAATAGGTTTCAAGTCTTTGCTTGTCAGATAACCAAACTACTCATGTGGATAAGGATTCCCAATGATGAGTGAATTCCTCAATGTTTCTGACTTGTTGTAGTCTGGTAAGTTTACTAAAAAATTCATCTTCTTTGATTCCTTGAAACCTATTAAAAAAATCATTTTTGAACAAGTTCCAGGTGTAGGTAAAATTATCTCTCTTCCACCATAAATACCAATTATAGGCGTACCCCTCCATATGTAATGACGCATATTTCACCTTCTCCTCGTCATATTGAATGTTGTAAATGTTGAAGTATTCTTCTTCTTTGTTTATCCAAGCAACACATTGGTCTTCACTCCCATTGTATTTTGACAACTCTATTTTTGCCTTCGGTTGGGGCACTTTGTAAGGGTGACGTTGATTTCCTTTTTCCTTCTCCATTTTTTTGATTTGCTCTTTTAGCTCCATCATGGTATTGGACCTTGTATGCGAAGGTGTGTATCTTAACGCTATTTTGGCTAATAATATATTAATTAATATTATTATTATTATATATATATTTTTCATAAACTATACAAATTATTGTATATAGTTTTTTTTCTTTAAACTGAGGTTTAAAAAAATAATAATTAATTATTAGATAATAAACCCTTTACATTATTCTTTTGTTTTAAATATAATAAAACAAAATTAAATATTATAATAATTTTATAATATAATATTTAATTTTTTTGTTTCTTGGTTTGTGCAGGTCGTGGAAGTGGAGTGACGGCGGTGGAAGTGAGGAGCAACGGCCGTGGAAAAAAAATCGAGGGGAGGAGGATGCGTAGTGAAAGGGTGATGGCGGGCGTGGATGAGCAGCGTGGACCTGGAAGAGTCAAGGACACGGCGGGCAGAGAACTAGTGGGATGAGGATGGGTGTGGGAAGTCAAGTAGCGTGGGTATATTCGTGGAGGGTGATGGTAGGCGTGGATTGGATTGTGGAGCGATGGATGCATACTAGCGCTAGTGGAGGAGGTGTGAAGGATAAGGCAGTGTGTGTGCACCGAGGATAAGGAGGCAGCACAATGCAATGGCAGCAACGTGTTGGCAGAAGTGGAGATGGGAGATGAAAGAGACTACGATGGGATTTTGGTCTGCAAAAATATGAGGGGGACAAAGTGTGAGAGGGCATGAAGGAGGAAATGAGAGAAAAGCTAGAGGGGGCAAGATGTGGAGCACAGAGGGAACTGGAAGGGCACGTGCGTGGAGCGCACGGGGATGGAGAGTGGATGGATGAGCAACGGGGAGATGCATCCAAGAGGTATGGGTGATATGGAGCAGTGGAGGAATCAAGAATTGATGAGCTGAGTCTGAGCTCAAGTAGGGATTGATGAACCGAATCCGAGCTCAAGTCGAAGGAGCTGAATCCAAGCTCTGATACCAAATGGAGCAACCGAATTTGGTTGTCCGTTAGTCGAATCCGACTATCATTGTAATAATGAAATATGAATAATAATAATATATTGGACGATGATAATAATTACAAAGGAGGCTAGCCTTTATAGGCTTGATCGTGAAGGGTTACACCCTTCCATATAATTAACTAATCTAATTAATAATTTATTTTATATTCATTACATAGACATCAAGGATATACTTACTCTCCCCCTGTTTGGTTAGAATATCGACAGTACCTTTTCCCAAAACCATGACTTGGACATTGTTTCCAAGTGTAACATCAGTTTGAACTGAATTATCTAGACTAGAAAACAAATGTAAATTACCACTCATGTGATTGTTGCAGCCTAAATCTAAGTAACATATGTCATGTGGACTTTCTTGAACAACATTGCATTCAATTGGAGATGTGGATGCCATTAACATTTCACTTGTCGTAGTGATGGTGCTAGTTGACTAATTTGGGCTTTGCCTTCCTTGGTCATATTGTTTCTTCTTGCATTCATATGCATAATGACCAAATTTATTACGATAATGACATTGAATTTTTTATTTATCAAACCTTTGGCCACTTCGATGACTTGAATTATAATTGTCTCCTCTACCAGCAACATTTGCAGGACTTCTGCCTCGTCCTCCTCTGAAAGAACTTCTTCCTATGCCTCTAGAGTTGTTTCTCCCCATACCTCTACCATAGATTATGGATGACTGTGTTGCAAATGCACCTTCCAATGATGTTTGTGTTTTGATGAGCCTATGTTCATGATTGATGAGTGAAGCTTGTAGCTCATCAATGGTAAACATCGACATGTCTCTGCATTCTTCCAAGGTCACAACTAATTTTTCAAATCTTAGGGGAAGACTTTTAAGAATTTTTTCTACCACCCTTTGGTCTGTGATGGTTTCTCCATGAGATTTAAGTTGATTTATCAAACCAGCAACTATGGTATAGAATGAGTCTACTGAATTTGAATATTTGATTGACAGAGATTCAAAATATCTTCTAAGTATCTGAAACATGGATGTCCTTACCTTAGCCAAAACTTGATAGGCAGTATCCAATGTGTCCCATGAATTCTTAGCATTAATTGTTTTTCTACTCTTGGGAGTATGCTTTCATGCATGGCTTCATGTATGTAGAACACGGCCTTTCCATCTTTCTCCCTTTGTTCTCTCAAGGCATGTTTCTTAGCTTGTGTGATATTGTTATATGCTGCCATATATTTTGGTTCTGCATAACCATGTTGGACTATCTCCCAGACATCTTGACCTCTGAACAAAGTCGTCATTGTTAGAGACCAATATTCATAATTCTTTCCTGTAAAAATTGGAGTTTGCAATGAACCAAAAGTGGAAGCCATTTTTAATTTTTTTAACTTTCCTCGAAAAATTACTTTTCCTCTTTTTAAGACAACATTTCTTTCCTAAACCTTTCTCTGATACCAATTATCCAAATCCGAGCTGACTAAACTTGAGTTTACCGCTCAGTTATTAAAAATTTCACACTGACCTCATTTTTTTTACTTGTCGGGTGAAACCGACTAGACAAGTATACCAATTTCGTCAGCCTTTTAGACCTGACTATTTTTCCTTGACAAGTTCTTACTTGTTGGTTTTACTGACAGGTTTTACTTCGACCACTTGTCAGCTTCGACAACTTGTCGGTATCCGACAACCTGTCGGTTCTACCACTTAGACAGAAATTAACCAAACAACTTGTAGATTTCACTCGACCAATTTGCTTGGACCCACTTACCTTGGTCTGGTTTTAGTCAGAATTTACAAAGTATGATTCTTAGTCTAAAAGACTTAAGAATTTACAAATGTTTTCACCTGTGTGTAATATGAAGTAAAAACTGACACATTAACAATTCAACAGAACTATAAAAACATATAACCAAATATTTAGGAATATGTTGAGGCCTGGGAAATCTCAGGTAGCAACAGCAAGGGATTCTCCCCAATCAACGTTCCCAACTAGCCCATGATTGTTTGGTATGGGGAATCCATCCGGTTTGCGGTCCGACTACTGTATGTCAAGTAACAAAAATAAAGGGTTTTACCAGTTGCGGCCCAGTCCACCATGTATATTTTTGTATTTTTTAACTTTAAGTATGATATGCAAGTGCCTATCTAACATGCAGATTGATAAAGAATACGAGGAGCGGTCACAATGTGATGTGCATGTTCTTAACTCTCCTCTTAAACTCTCTCTCATCTAAATCACACACATAACAAAAAACAAGACTAACTAAGCCGTCCCTACTGAGCAAGATTGTCAATTAATGAGTAATGTATTAATACTCATATGTTAAGATAAATCACAGATATTTGTTCTTAGAATCAAAACACATAAACCTGAATAGATATATGCACAACAAGATAGCTCGTCGTCTATTAAAACATTCATTACTCATAGTGGAAATTATCATAAAATAAACCAGAGAAAATTCATACAAGAACATAGCTTTAGAAAGTTAGAACGATCTCACAGTCAATGAAACACAGCTGAAAACCAAATAGTTCCTCTTCAACATTGTTCATTTCACCACATTTGAACATTCCACACAACACTTTCTCCAACAGGCAAAATTGTAATTTTATTATTGCAAAACGAAATAGTTCCTCTTACAACAAGTTTTTTTCACAAGTTTCACTGGGAAAAAGCTCCTCCTCTATCTATTTCTCCTATACTTATACAAAAGGAAAAACTTTTGGGATACCCACAAATGACCCTTGGGATTCCCCAATGCTTCATCTCCCACAATTTTCTCATATTTAGTGCTTATACATTTTACAATATATTACATTTAAACAAACTAATAAAGCACTTAAGTGGAGAGCCCCGCTTGATTGTTCAAGAACTTATTCCATGCTAAAGCTTCTGAGGTAATGTTCTCGAACTCAGAAGGTTCGAGAAAATGAAGATTTCAAATTTGGAAGCCTGATTTTTTATCACTTCGATCCTAGCTGAGCTCAAGCATAGTTGATCTTCCAGCAACTGTACACTGATCACTGAATGAGCTACCTCATCTCTCAAGACCTGCTCATCCAGAACGTTGATCTATTGATTTCTCTATTCACCTTCTTGATATCTATTCTGTAACATCTCTATGAACAGGTCGTGGTCTGGAAATGTGTCCATTCTCTGCTCAGCAGCCACCTGGCGATGGTTGTAAGTGATCAAAAGTCTTCCACAGAACTCAGGACAAGCTCCCTTCGCTTTCTTTACAGCCTTCTTAAATTCTTCAGCTGTGTTTATGGCAAACTCTAATAAGTCATAGCATTGTTTTAAGCCTTGTTGATCCTTTGCTGGTATGTCTGCAGGGATCTCCTCATTGGCCTCCAATATCGCTATTCTTCCCGTCAAGACTTCTAAAATGTCTTGAGATCTGTCCACAAAATATGAAGAAGTTTCCAAAATTTCTTCTAGCATATTATCTACCTGCAAAACCTTGCACCTCTCCAAAATGTTGATCTGGTGAATTCTCTATTCATCTTCTTGATATCTATTCTGTAACATCTCTATGAACAGGTCATGGTTTGGAAATGTGTCCATTCTCTGCTCAGCAGCCACCTGGCAATGGTTATAAGTGATCAAAAGTCTTCCATAGAACTCAGTACAAGCTCCCTTCATTTTCTTTACAGCCTTCTTAAATTATTCAGCTATGTTTATGGAAAACTCTAATAAGTCATAGTCTTGTTTTAAGCCTTGTTGATCCTTTGCTAGTATGTCTGCAGGGATCTCCTCATTGGCCTCCAATCTCACTATTCTTCCCATCAAGACTTCTAAAATGTCTTGAGATCTGTCCACAAAATATGACTAAGTTTCCAAAATTTCTTCTAGTCTATTATCTACCTGCAAAACCTTGCACCACTCCTCTTCTATGGATACTTGCAGCCTATGCATTTTGCTTCTTTGTGCTAAAACATGTTCTTTGAAACGCTGAATGCTGGTTTGTTGTTCCCTGGCTTCTTCCAAATATGCTGCTAATGAAGCAATTTGTTCTTTAAGCTCTGCTGCTTGCATCTGAGATTGTTTCTCTAACTCCTCCAAAGTAGCCTTTTGTAAGTCCAGCTCCCCTATCTTATTGTATAGCTGATCCTTTTCTGTCATTAGCTCCTGACATTCTTGCTACAATTTTTCTAGGCTTTCCTGGGAAACCTCCAAAGACATCTTCTCTACTTGGATGGGCTGGAGCTCTGAATTTGAAGACTTTATTTCATTTTGCATGTTTTCAAACTTCCTTTTCAATTTATTTATTTCCTCTCTCTCCCTTCGCAGCGTATCTTTCAGCTGGGCAGTAGATTTCCTTGACTGCTCAAGGTTAGTCATTATCCAATCCACATTATCCTCAGAGGCATGGATCAGTGCTGCTCCAGCTTGGATAGTGAATCTCGGGTCCTTGTCCGTTCCATGCACCAAGGTTGTATCATTTATCATCTTCCCTAACTGCCCCCCAGTTTCAACTCTCCTCTTGGTCCTCTTCATAATTCCTTTCTTTTCCCTGTCATAAAAAATGGTATTGAAGTCTGGAACTTCTTCCCCTTTCTTTTGTTCAAAAGGGATCAATCTTAGGCCAGAAACAACAACCTGTCCTAAGGTGCTGCTTGCAATTGCATCAGGGTCTTGAGAATCAAGATTATCCAGATCCTGAAACTGAGTGTATGTAGGGTCGAAAGTTTGTTGCTCTCTCATGGACCCCATCAGTTTTAATCTTTCAGCCTCCTGTTTCCTAAGTTCCTCATTCTCTTTCTTTTTCCTTTCTTCTTCTTCCCTCTTGGCAGCTTCTTCTGCAATCTTAGCTACTTCTTGTTCATATTTCTTCTTTTGTTCTTCCTCACTTCTAAGCCAACTTTTGGCCTCCTTTGCTAGTCTCCTAGCCTCTTCTTCCCTTTTCCTAGCCTCCTCTTCATCTACTTTTTTCTGTTCAACTTGGCCTTTCCCACCTTTAGTAGTGATCTTCTTTCTGAATCTTCTTTTTAATGTAGTCATGTTTTTTGCATTTCAAAAAATTGATTCATCCTTATCCCAATGGCTTGTATACTCAAAATGCACATTGGCTTCCTTCTAGTGTTCTGCGACTTTATTTCAAGAATCATTCCTATCAAAATTTATTTCTACAAAATGAAATTTCTCCAGTTCTTCTACAAACTCATCAGCCCTTTTAACTCTTGAAAAATTATAACTTCCCAATATGAAAGGTATGGGAGGATAAGTTTTCTTCTTGTGCTCAAACAAAAAACTCCCTATGCCATCCAAGAAAACCTGCCTGACTGCCTCCTTGTGTACCACATAATCAGTGGCATATTTGGGAAGCAGTGAAGGTGCTCTGGAGCAGCCATACATTCTAATATACATTCCATCCTTAGTTAAGTAGTAATCAGCATACTCCTCAACGAATTGCAATGCCTCTTCAGACATGCAATTGCATTCCTTAAAGAAAATCATTGTATATAACGGCATAATGAAGTGTTCACACACTTCTCTATAATGGTTGTAGTACTTATGCACCCATAATGGCTTGTAGGCTGTGTTTACCAGTGTTCTCTCTCTGTCCCAAATACACCTCAAGTTTGGGAATGACTGGGTGCACAGTATGCAATCAATCAATATGGAGCTCATGTAGAACTCTAATTTTTTCGAGGAAAACCCTCCCAAGGATGAAGCAATGCAAGCTGAGATACTTTTGACACAATGTTTTCCCAATTGAACACAGTCCCTTGGGTGGCTACAAAGAAGATGATAGGAACCCACCCCAACTTAAAATGTTTACCATGAGCTCTCCCAAAGATTCTGTTCAGCATTAAAGAAATGAACCTATAAGGGGTTCTTAAGGTGGCTATGTCGTATTCCCCTGATGGTCTGGTTCTGAAACTTGCCAGGTACCAACATTCTTTTCAATGTTTCAACTAGGTCAAGATTAATCTCCTTTAGCCAATCCTCAGTCAAGTAAACCTAGCCTTCTGGTAAGTGGTAGGCTAATGATACATAACCAGGGCTATAAGTAGCATAACCATGTTTGTTAGTGTTGGCCAAAATCATGGTTGTCACGTCTGCCCTGGGCAGAATCCATCTAGTTACCTCTAAGCATGGAGAAAGCTTAGGCCTGGTGGCATTTTTCATAAAAGCAGATCTTTCAATATTAGCATATATAGTTTCTTCTTCAAAACCAGTCTCAAGTACTTCATGGTGTGATATCAGTCTGTAAATTCCCCCCACTTGTATTCAGGTTCCACTCCTATGGTGCATCTAGTGTCTTCATAAGTATACTCAACCTTTATGACAACTTCTACCTTAGGTTCCTCTTCCACTACAGGGGCTTTCTTTTCCTGCCTTTTAGACATCTCGTACTCGAAAAAAATTCCCTGTCATATACAAAATTCCTCTAGATCCCGTTGATCCATTCAACCAATATTCAAAGAATGAAGACAAAAACTACATAAGCATTTACCTCGGTCATGCTAGTCATGACGAAATCTATGTAAAATACAGAACCAGATTTAACTATCAAGTACTCCTACACAAGATAAGTCTGCAAAAAAAAAAAACTAGGTCCTTCCCATGACTAAAAATTGGCGTGATCAACCAATAACATCATGGCTTTGCTAAAAAAGTAGAAATTCCCCCCGCAAAGAAAACAGTCTCAAAACTTACATCCTCGGTGCTGTCGATTGCGAATAAATCGTCCCATCGCCAATCCCATTCGAAACGAGGCGTAATCTCAAAAACCATGACCCTAGTCCCAAACATGAGAGTGACCAAAACCTTCGGCACTTCGAAACAAACCAGGGAAAAATTCCTTCCTACTGCAAAAGAAAAGGAAACCTCCCCCCCAGATGGCTAGACGCAAGCTGGAGAAAATTGGTGTAGACAACGTAACGCTTGTCTGCACCAGTCTCTGAAACAGTCAGGTAAGGTTTGAAAATTCATAAGGACCCCGCAGTAATCATCAGGAAAACAACCCCCCCCCCCCCAGATGGCCATACTGTCGAGATGAAATAGATATATGCTAAAAAAAATGTAAACCTAGGTGTCCATTAACCACAGACGTGGAAACTAACCAAGGACGACAACCCTAGTTCAAAACTCAAATGAAGGGGTAGAATCGAAAAGATTGGCCTACCTGGCAAGGAGTTGTGCAGCTGACAAGAAGAATCTGAAAGCTTCCACGATGACGCCACCTATGAATGAGCTATCGACAGCAAGTACAATGCCCTGTTCGAGACGACAACGACATCGTAGGCATGGGTTTGCAGGTAAAAATAATAGAAAAAATGCCCCAAATCCCCAATATATATATCCAAGTAAAAACAGACATTCGGTGGGAAAAACATAACAATTGGGCGGCGGAGTAACTAAGGGATCGGTGATCAAGACCGCTAATGCGCTGCAATGATGGAAGATGAAACAACGGCAAGTTCTGCAGTGCCAAACGAAACAGTAGCGAGAGAAATAAAAATAACTCCGCATCGGAGCTCAATTAGACTATAGCCTCGGACCATAAGTTGGTTGGAACACCACAACAGCGGAAGCTGTAAAGAAAATGAGTTTCGTAGACCAGTCAAAATCAGAGGGAAAACATAAACAACTTAAATGAGACATCGGCAAAGCGGCACACATAAACCAAACTAAAGTGGAAGAAAATTCCCTTCTAGAACCGCAACAGCGGAGCAAAATAGACTAAGGTCTTGTGAATCAAAACTGACGGGAAATGGAAAAGATCGAAACATCCATCATGGTGCTCACAAGATGTCATCCGCAATGGTGGAAGTTGTAGAGACAAAGAGTTATGACAGTTTTCCAATAAGGACGCCAATAATAAAATAAAAGAAAGCACATCAGAGGAAAGTAACACTTTGGATCGGATCTTCATTTAACTGCATCTCCAAAATGGTAGATGCGTAGTTAACTGTGGTTCTAATTCGTAGCTTCAACAACTTCCGATAGCGAGGTAAGAAATCAATGTAAGTCATAAAAACATCATCGGCATAAAGATAATCTTTTAACAATCATCAGTAAAATCAAGCAATCCCAAACAAGCTAAGCAAGACAATATTAAAAGGAGGGTCCCGAATTTTTTAGAAATTTGTGGAATTATTGCAGCTGCAATAGAAGACTATTAATAGATTTATGATAAAAAAAATTACATAATTTTTTATGTCATTAATATAAAATTTAATAGAATTGTCTAAATATCCTAACATCCCCCCTTAAGAACAACTTGGGATAGGATTGAAGGATTTACAAAAGTGACACTTTTGGGAGAACAAAGGAGGAATTAGAGCTTATCCCCCCTTAAGGACACATTCTTGAACTCCTAACATAGATCGAAGTTTAAAAAAATTCGCTTCTATAAGAGACTTGGTGAAGATGTTTGCAACTTGATCATCTATAGGGAAATAGAGCATTTCAAGGGCACGATCATAAACAAGATTTCCGATGACGTGCATGTGTAGCTCAATGTGTTTGCTGTGCTGATGTAGAACTGGATCTTTAGAAATATTGATGGCACTTTGATTGTCACACCAAAGTGGAGTAGGCTACTGCTGCTCGAATACAAACTCTGAAAGGATCTGTCGAAGCCATAAAGCTTCCCGATTGGCATTAACAACGACTTGATATTCTGCTTCTGCTAAAGAAAGAGAAAGATCTTGTTGTTTCTTAGAAGCCCAAGTGACAGGTCCAGATCCTAGACTGAATCAGTGAAACCAACTAAAAAAGGTTCCCCCCCTGTACTGTAATGAATCCAAAACAGAATTGTACCTCAAATATATCGAAGTATTCTTTTTGTTTCTTTCCAGTGACTTTCATGAAGTGTTTGCATATAATGGGAAACACGACCAACGACAAAGGAAAGGTCAAGATGGGAATGATTCAAGTATAAGAGACTACAACCAAGTTGATGATACAAGGTGGCATCTACTTCAAGTGAAGTACAAGTGGCAGAAAGTTTGACTTCAGACTATAAGGGAGAAGGGCCTGGTTTACAATATTCCATGTGAAAGCAACGAAGAAGGTCACACGCATACCTAGACTGGGAAATAAAGATTCCTTATTTGGTTTGCAAGACTTGGAGACCAAGAAAATAATGCAAATGTCCTAAGTCTGACATTTCAAAATTTTGCTTAAGACTGGATTTCACATGGGTTAAAAGTTTAGGGTCACTACCAGTAAGGATAAGATCATAAGCCTAAAGAACAAGTATGATGAGATGGTTTCCTACTTTCTTGGTATAGACATTGGGATCAGAATGGCATCTAGAAAAACTAGTGTTAAGGAGAAAGTTATCCATTTTGGCATACCAAGGCCATATAAGGATTTCTTAAGGTGACAGACAAGGCTAGAGTTATTCTGAACATGTCCAGGAGGTTGTTCCATGTAAATTTCATCCTGTAAATCACCATGTAAGAAGGAATACTTGACATCTTGTTGAGGCGTGGAAATTCATAGGCAACAACAACAAGGGATTCTCCCCAGTCAATATTCCCAACTAGCCCGTGACTGTTTGGTGTAGGGAATCTGTCCAGTTTGCGGTCCGGCTACCGTAGGTCAAGTAACAAAAATAAAAGGTCTTACCGGTTGTGGCCCGGTCCACTGTGTATATTTTTTTGTTTTTTTAGTTTTAATTATGACATGCACGTGCCTATCTAAAATGCAGATTGATTAAGATTGCAAGGAGTGGTCACAATGTGATGCATAGGTTCTTACCTATCATCTTAGACTCTCTTGCATCTAAATCACACACAACAAGAAATTAAAACTAACTACCTAACCTTTCCCTAGGGAGCAAGATTATCATTTATTAATGAGTAATGTATTTTGTACATGCATTATGAAAAATCACAGATAGTTGATACTTCTTTCAAAACACATGAACATTTAAAGATATTTGAACAACCAGATAGCCAATTGTTTATGAACAACATTCATTACTCATAGTGGAAATTTTCATAAAATAAACCAGAGAAAATTCATACAAGAACATAGGTTGAAAGAGTTAGAATGATCTCACAGTTAATGGACACAAAGCTGAAAATGAAATAGTTCCTCTTCAACAAATCCATAGCACAACATTTGAATATTCCACCAAGCTTTCTCCAACAGGAAAACTGTAATTATCTATTGCAAAAGGAAATAGTTCTTCTTACAATATGTCTTCACAAATCCAATTGGGAAAAAGTCATGTATTCTCTCTAACTCTCCGATACTTATACTACAAGCAAACTCTTGGGATGCCCCTCGGTGACCTTTGGGCTCCTCCACCGTTTAATCTCACAATTTTGTCCTTTTGTGAGTGCTCATGATTCATACAAATGTTACATTTCAGTTTTATGATTTAAGAGCATTTTTATGAAAAAAGGGACCATCTTGGTAACTGCCGAACTTTTCCAAGCCTAGGCCTCTGCCTCTATTTATTTTGCTCATTAATCCGTTGGTCTCTTGCTAGATCCTGTTGAGCTTAAACCCGACTTTCTTCTTCTTTTCTCCATTTTTGCTTCTTTATTTTTCTTTTCTTCAGCTACCTCCCTTCTACTTTGTCCTTTAGATACGTCTTCTCTGCAACAGTGATCATGAAACTGGATCTGAAAATTCTTCTAAATCCATCTGCAGTTAAAAGGAGAAATACAATGTTAAGGCGGACTGCATTTGAAACATCTAACTTCGATAAATGTAAACTATACTACCAATAAGAATCATCATCAAATGTGAGACCTTTCCCCATGTTCTCATCACAAAACCCTAACTTGATTAAAAATAGAGAACTCCCGTCGCCCATGAAAAATGTTAAGAGCTCACCAAAAAAAAAAACAGCGAGAAAACCCCATTGACGGGAAAACTATAAGTCGGAAAGATAGCTCCTTAAGCTGCTGCAATGGTAGAACCTTATAGGCTAAGGATTCTAGATCAACATAAAAAGTCAGTGAAATAAAACATTAAACACTGCCATCCATGCATCGGAAATCGAGACCATTACCCACTAAGAACAAAGGCATCGTTGATCGGCGAGAAAAAGCACTAATCCGTCGAAATGTTCATACGTTGGATTCTCCCACGGAGGCCACGTAAAGAACTATGGCCCCGATTCAATGTTCAAAAAAAAACTTTCGATAAAAAATAAAAATATATCATCGCAAGCCAAAGGTTGAACCACACATCGGCGAAAAGAAGAGTTATATGGCGGATGGTTAGTCTGCTCCGGAGCCGCAACTGTGGAACACAAATAGATAACGAATTTCGATCAAAGTCATAAAACCGCTCTGAGGGGGAAAGTAAAGGTCATCGCAAAGCAAAAATTTAAACCAATAAAGCCATGTAATCAGCAAAAGAAAAACTAACATTCTACCCATTCTTTATCTGTCTTCTGAAACAACGGCAATACAAAAGATTGATGCGATAAAAATGCCGATAGTCCAACGAAACAAATGCAATGAATCACATAAGTGAACATCAAAACTATCCATCGAAACATTTATAAGTAGGCTTCTGAAACTGCTGCTGCGTAGATGACTATGGCCCCGATTCACTGTCAACAAACTTCCCGACATCGAAAAATTATCGCAAAACAAAGTGTTGGGTGTTCAAAATATTTAGGCTGGGAAAAGATGAAATCATTTCGTTTAACCTATGAAATAGTGACAGCAAAGAGAAACAATCTCTAACTTGAACGTAAACAGACTTTCGATAGCGATGAAGGAAATCATTCAGACCAAAAAGACATCATTTTCAAAACTCCATTGTTAACGCGTTTGCGGACAGGAAGCAGTTTTCTGAAAGAAATTGACCTCACTTCAACCTCAAACAATCCAAGTTTGTAGTAGAGGAAAAACAGACACAGAGTTCAGCAATCCAAAAAATCTTAGGCAAGATAAAAATTAAAAGGAGGGTCCAAAATTTAAAAAAAAATTGGGGGAAAAGTTACAGCTGCAACAATTGGCGACTACCTGGTGAACCTAGATCTCTAGACAATTTATTCCTTACGTAATAGACCGTTTAACAATAAAACCAACATGTTGAATTGTTCTAGATGTCTGGATTTCCCAAATGGCAAATATATGTATTTTTAATCATTGATGATAGTCCAATTTAGGAAAATGGAAACCAAGATTTCAAAGTTAAGATAACTCTTTTGAGGCCAAGAATATGAGTTTCATTATTACCTCCGTCTTCGGGTAGCTTACAGCTTGGACACCACAGGATTGTAACACATGGTAAATAAAAATATTCATTTGTTCCTCATTTTCATACCATTTTGCAATTTTTGTAATTTTGGACTTTTGTCCTTTTCATATGAATCCTCCTGCATGCCTTTCTTTCTGAATTTTTTATTCAGGCTCCTCTATCCATAGTGTCCTTTTGTGTGAGAGATGTATTTAAATTTCAGCTCACGGACGAAGAAGAACTTTTGGAAATTTAGTACTTATATGGTTCAGTACTTTGTTTTAATACATATTGCTTTCATAGGATTTTTTGACTCTTATCTACCTTTTGGCTTTCAATTCTTGACATGGGATCATTTATATATAATATACTGTTTACCTTGCTTCCTTTTCGTGGGTGTTTTGCTATCACTCCCTAGGATATTTTTAAACGTGAGATGGATGGAGCCTCAAAATAGTATTCCAGACCTTTTGATCCTGATTTATTTTACAAGGATTAAGTAGGAATTCAATGTGTTCATATCCATTCAGGAAAACTGCTAAACTAGAAGAAATTCTTTCAGATAAAACAATAGCACACAGTCTTACACTGAAGGACTTTAATTACTCCAGAATTTTGATGCTCTCCATGCAACCAAATGTTTGGCTCTTTTTTATTTAAATCAATCAAAATCTAAAGTAAAACAAAACATAAATAAAATAAATCAAAATAAACAGCCAAATCAATTTATTTATATATAAGATAATCAAGAAACATAAAAAATCAAGAAAAATAAAAATTTGAGAACTAAACCACTAATTGGTCAGTCCTATGCCTACCCCTATAAATCTGGTAATCTGTAAGTTAAGGGGCTAGGCTTGACTACAAAATGAGAAATACCTACCCATTATCAAAAACTACATCTACTGGTCTTGAAAAAACTATATCTGAAACTGAAACTACTATTTTACAATCAATCTCATCAACCCGTGAAAACCAAAGGAGATCAGACTGAGTGTTAGTCATACTGTTGGCTTTGTCTGATGCATGATATATTAATTCAAGCTCCATTAGATAATCCCCCAAAATAGAATTTTCAGATTCATTTCCCTCTTCCAACTTAGTGATAGTGTGCTTCATGTAAGGTTCCCTTAAAATTTTGATCCGATTTGGGACGCCTTTATGAGGAAACCCTAAATGTGACCAATCTAAAGCAAAATACCCCTTTAACCTTGCGGCCCAGTCTTAGTTCAGAATAAGTCCATATCCATCTGGTATATCAGCCACCACAATATCAATAAATTGACATATCTTGTTATTTGCAGATAAACGAATGAGAACATTGTCCATTTCTCCCACTACTTTGACATTAGTTCTGTATAGTTGAGTGACTTCCCAAGCAGTAGGTTTTAGCTATCCATTAACTCTTTTGCAAATTGTGAGTGGCATAACATTCACTGATGATCCATAATCTACCAAAC
The DNA here is from genome assembly GCA_001517045.1 of Pseudotsuga menziesii. Taxonomy (NCBI): domain Eukaryota; kingdom Viridiplantae; phylum Streptophyta; class Pinopsida; order Pinales; family Pinaceae; genus Pseudotsuga; species Pseudotsuga menziesii. Next base: position 63,293 of record LPNX010334879.1, on the reverse strand, counting down.
AATTATGCACCTTATGGTTCAAAATTTCCAGAGTCAAAAGGAAAGGTGGGGTTCTAGCTTTCCCTTCCCCAATTGATTTGACATCTTCCTCCACAGGTTGGTTTTCGGTGGGCATATCTTCCTCTGGTTCTTCAAGCCTTTTAGTATTCTCTTTATTAACACCTACGTGTTCTTCCATAGCCTTAGAAAGCTTGTTGATTTGCTCCGGATGTTGGATGATAATGGTAATTTCGAGTGCTTTGTCCTCAACATTGTTCTTTGACTGTTTCCTGTCATTCTCCTGCAACTTCTTAATTTTTTAGATTATTGAATTATCTTTATTTACCAAATTCATGTATTTTGTTGTCATTGGTATATTCTTAGGTCTCACAGTACTTTTTTCTATATCAAACAACGAGACACAATCCCATAAAAACATGGTATCATTTTCTTGTTTTTCTATGGTCTTATCACCTTTTTCCTCCTCATCACTGCCCACAGTCAATTTAGAATCCAAGAGCTAATTCATCACCATCATTATTGAATTTAACCATTGAGGACAATTCTTTTCAGAATGGGGTTGTTGGTGAAAAGTGCAAAAATTATCCATCCCTACCTCTGTCAAATTCATTGATGCTTAATCGTGCGGAGGGGTCTTGAATGGGTTGTTATCTTCTCTTTTCTTGTAGTAAGGCTTATAAGCTTCCTGAGCTTCTCTTTCCTTTTCCAAATCTATTTTTCTGTTGGAAATCTTTTGCATCATCTTTAACATCCCTTCAAGGTCATGTGACTGCTCCTCCTTAGGCTCAGAATAATCTTCTATGCTCTCTTTTTCAGCTTCTTCATAAGTTTCTGACAAAGTAGGCTTGGCTTTCATTTTGGCGAACATGACCAAATGAGGCCCTAGAGCTGAAGTATAGTACTCAATCAAAACTTTATCAGAAGGCTTATCAGTTGCAGAAAAATTCTTAAGGTAAGATGAAAATCTTTGAGTGAAATTGTGTACTTTCTCATTCCTTTCCTTTTTTAAAGCGACCAGACCTTTCATTAGTGCTGCATGCATCTTTTGGGCTGCATATTTGCTTCTGAAAATCCTTTCAAAGGTATCCCGATCTATGATAGAGTTTGTAGGAAAACCAAAGTACCAGGATGTTGCTGCTCCTTTAAGGGTATGTGCGAAAAGTCTACAAACAACATCCTCATATTCCCCAACCCTTAATCCCTCTATTGCCAAATAGAAACTTTGCAAATGGTCATCTACTACAATATTCTCATTGGGATCAAAATTAGGCAGAAACTTCTCAAAATCCTGAGGTAAGTCATGCAACGGTGGTGTTAGGTTCAAGGGTTATTTGGATTTCTAAGCTGGTGGTGGATTTGGTGGGTTAGGTTGGTTTGCATTTACACCTGCCATGAGTCTGGGTGGAGAGTGAGGAGGTGAAGGAACAGGAGTCTGCACAGGTGAATGGTAAGGTGTGTTTGGGCCTACTTGATTCAAAGGCTAAACAACATCCTGTAATGCTCCTTCTACTAACTCTTCCAAGTCTCCAATCAACACTGAATCCTTCAAGATGGGACGGTCTTTTTTCTTGTATTCTCTTCGGGGTAAATCAAGGATGATGTGTAATCCTCCAATACTCTTTACATAGGCCCATGTGTGTCTCCTTAGATCATTTATCACTTGGTTGTCTACAGCAAACAGATTTTCCCTATTGTCTTGATTATTTGGATCAGGACACAAACTGCTTTCAAAATGATCACTGGTGGTGTTATTTCGAGAAAATGGGTTTCCTCGGCCAACCATCCCTTAGAGGCCCTCCTTCTAGCGCTGGAATTGTTGAGGCCTAGAAATTCGTAGGCAACAACAGCAAGGGATTCTCCCCAATCAACGTTCCCAACTATCCCGTGACTATTTGGTGTAGGGAATCCGTCTGGTTTGCGGTCCGGCTACCGTAGGAAAAGTAACAAAAATAAAAGGTTTTACCGATTGCGGCCCAGTCCACCGTGTATATTTTTTTGTTTTTTAGTTTTAATTATGACATGCAAGTGCCTATATAAAATGCAGATTGATTAAGATTGCACGGAATGGTCACAATGTGATGCGCAGGTTCTTACCTCTCGTCTTAGAGTCCCTTACATCTAAATCACACACAGCAAGAAATTAAAACTAACTACCTAACCTATCCCTAAGGAGAAATATTATCATTTATTAATGAGTAATGTATTTTGTACATGCATTATGAAAAATCCCAGATAGCTTATACTTCTTTCAAACCACATGAACATTTAAAGATATTTGAAGAACTAGATAGCCAATTGTTTATGAACAAAATTCATTACTCATAGTGGAATTTTTCATAAAATAAACCAGAGAACATTCATACAAGAACATAGGTTCAAAGAGTTAGAACGATCTCATAGTCAATGGACACAAAGCTGAAAATGAAATAGTTCCTCTTCAACAAATCCATAGCACAATATTTGAAAATTCCACCAAGCTTTCTCCAATAGGAAAACTGTAATTATCTATTGCAAAAGGAAATAGTTCTTCTTACAATATGTCTTCACAAATCTAACTGAGAAAAAGTCCTGTATTCTCTCTAAATCTCCTATACTTATACTACAAGCAAACTCTTGGGATGCCCCTCGGTGACCTTTGGGCTCCTCCACCGTTTAATCTCACAATTTTTTCCTTTTGTGAGTGCTCATGATTCATACAAATGTTACATTTTAGTTTTATGATTTAAGAGCATTTTTATGAAAAAAGGGGACCATCTTGGTAACTGCCGAACTTTTCCAAGCCTGGGCCTCTGCCTCTATTTATTTTGCTCATTAATCCATTGGTCTCTTGCTAGATCTTGTTGAGCTTAAACCCGACTTTATTCTTCTTTTCCCCATTTCTTCTTCTTCATTTTTCTTTTCTTCAGTTAGATCCCTTCTGCTTTGTCCTTTAGATACGTCTTCTCTACAACAGTGATCATCAAACTAGATCTGAAAATTCTTCTAAATCTGTCTGTAGTTAAAACGAGAAATACAATGTTAAGGCGGACTACATTTGAAACATCTAACTTCGACAAATGAAAACTATACTACCAATAAGAATCATCATCAAGTGTGAGACCTTGCCCTATGTTCTCATCACAAAACCCTAACTCGATAAAAAACAGAGAACTCCCATCGCCCATGAAAAATGTTAAGAGCTCACAAAAAAAGAAAATAGCGGGAAAACCCCATAGACGGGAAAACTATAAGTCGGAAAGATAGCTCCCTAAGCCGCCGCAACCGTGGAACCTTATAGGCTAAGGATCCCTGGTCAATATAAAAAGTCGGTGAAATAAAACATTAAACGCTACCATCCATGCATCGAAAATTGGGACCATTACCCACTAAGAACAAAGGCATCGTCGATCGGCGAGAAAAAGCACTAATCCATCGGAATGTTCATACGTTGGCTTTTGCCATGGAGGCCATGTAAATAACTATGGCCCCGATTCAATGTTCAAAAAAAAACTTCCGATAAAAAACAAAAATATATCATCGCAAGCCAAAGGTTGAACCACACATCGACGAAGAGAAGAGTTATATGGTGGATGGTTAGTTTGCTCCAGAGCCGCAACTATGGAACACAAATAGATAATGAACTCTGATCAAAATCGTAAAACCGCTCCGAGGGTGAAAGCAAAGGTCATCACAAAGCAAAAATTTAAACCAATAAAGCCACGTAATCGGTGAAAGAAAAACTGATAGTCTGCCCATTCTTTATCTGTCTTCTGAAATGACGGCGATACAGAAGACTGATGTGATAAAAACGCTGACAGTCCAACAAAACAAATGCAATGAATCACAATGGTGAACATCAAAACTGTCGATCGAAACATTTATAAGTTGGCTTTCGAAACAACGACTGCGTAGATGACTACGGCCCTGATTCACTGTCAACACACTTCCCGACAGCGAAAATTTATTGCAAAACAAAATGTTGAGTGTTCGAAATATTTAGGCTGGGCAGCGATGAAATCAGTTCATTTAACCTCCTAAACAGTGACAGCAAAGAGAAGAAAGCTCTGACTCGAACGTAAACATACTTCCGATAGCGATGAAGGAAATCATTCAGACCAAAAAGAAATCATTTTCAAAACTCCACCATTAACACGTTTGCAGACATGAAGCAGTTTTCCAAAAGCAATTGACCTCACTTCAACCTCAAACAATCCAAGTTTGTAGTAGAGGAAAAATAGAAACAGAGTTCAGCAATCCAAACAATCTTAGGCAAGATAAAAATTAAAAGGAGGGTCCAAAATTTCAAAACAATTTGTGAGAAAAGCTGCAGCTGCAACAATTGGCAACTACCTGGTGAACCTAGATCTCTGGACAATTTATTCCTTAAGTAACAGACTGTTTAACAATAAAACCAACATGTTGAATTCTTCTAGATTTCTGGATTTCCCAAATGGCAAATTTATGTACTTTTAATCATTGATGATAGTCCAATTTAGGAAAATGGAAACCAAGATTTCAAAGTCAAGATAACTCTTTTGAGGCTAGGAATATGAGTTTCATTATTACCTCTGTCTTCATGTAGCTTCCATCTTGGACACCACAGGATTGTAACACATGGTAATTAGAAATATTCATTTGTTCCTCATTTCCATGCCATTTTTCACTTTTTGTGCTTTTGGACTTTTGTCCTTTTCATATGAGTCCTCCTGCATGCCTTTCTTTCTAAATTTTTTATTCAGGCTCCTCTATCCATAGTGTCATTTTGTGTGAGAGATGTATTTAACTTTCATCTCACGGACAGAGAAGAACTTTTGGCAATTTAGTACTTATATGGTTCAGTACTTTGTTTTGATACATATTGCTTTCATAGGAGTTTTTGACTCTTATCTACCTTTTGGCTTTCAATTCTTGACTTGGGATCATTTATATATAATAGACTATTTACCTTGCTTCCTTTCCGTGGGTCTTTTGCTATCACTCCATAGGACATTTTTAAACGTGAGATGGATGGAGCCTCAAAATAGTATTCCAGACCTTTTGATCCTAATTTATTTTACAAGGATTAAGTAGGACTTCAATGTGTTCATAACCATTCAGGAAAACTGCTAAACTAGAAGAAATTATTTCAGATAAAACAATAGTACACAGTCTTTCACTCAAGGAATTTAATTACTCCATAATTCTAATGCTCTCCATGCAACCAAAAGTTTGCCTCTTTTTTATTGAAATCAATCAAAATCTAAACTAAAACAAAACAAAAATAAAATAAATCAAAATAAATAGCCAAATCAATTTATTTATGTACAAGATAATCAAGAAACATAAAAATTCAAGAAAAATAAAAATTTGAGAACTAAACCACCAACTAGTTAGTCCTCTGCGTACCCCTAAAAATCTAGCAATCTGTAAGTTAAGGGGCTAGGCTTGACTACAAAATGAGAAAGAACTACCCATTATCAAAAACTACATCTACTGGTCTTGAAAAAACTATATCTGAAACTGAAACTACTATTTTACAATCAATCTCATGAACCCGTGAAAACCGAAGGAGATCGGGATGAGTGTCAGTCATACTGCTGGCTTCATCCGATGCATGATATCTTAATTCAAGCTCCATTAGATAATTCCCCAAAATAGAATTTGCAGATTCATTTCCCTCTTCCAACTTAGTGATAGTGTACTTCATGTAAGGTTCCCTTAAAGTTTTGATCTGATTTGGGACCCCTTTATGAGGCAACCATAAATGTGACCAATCTGAAGCAAAATGCCCCTTTAACCTTGCTGACCAGTCTCGGTTCAGAATAAGTCCATATCCATCCGGTATGTCAGCCACCACAATATCAATAAATTCACATATCTTGTTATTTGTAGAGAAACGAATGAGAACATTCTCTATTTCTCCCACTACTTTGACATTAGTTCTGTCTAGTTGAGTGACTTCCCAAGCAGTAGGTTTCGGTTGTCCATTAATTTTTTTGCAAACTGCAAGTGGCATAACATTCATTGATGATCTAGAATCTACCAAACAATTATGCACCTTATGGTTCAAAATTTCCAGAGTCAAAAGGAAAGGTGGAGTTCTAGCTTTCCCTTCCCCAATTGATTTGACATCTTCCTCCATAGGTTGGTTTTCGGTGGGCATCTCTTCCTCTGGTTCTTCAGGCCTTTTAGTATTCTCTTTATTAACACCTACTTCTTCTTCCATAGCCTTAGCAAGCTTGTTGATTTGCTCTGGATCCTGGCTGATAATGGTAATTTCGAGTACTTTGTCCTCAACATTGTTCTTTGACTGTTTCCTGACATTCTCCTGCAACTTCTTAATTTTTGAGATTATTGAATTGATTTTATTTACCAAATTCATGTCCTTTGTTGTCATTGGTATATTCTTGGGTCTTAGAGTACTTTTTTCTGTATCAAACAATGAGACACAATCCCCTAAAAATATGGTATCATTTTCTTGTTTTTCTATGGTCTTATCACCTTTTTCCTCCTCATCATCATCCTCAGTCAATTTAGAATCCAAGAGCTGATTCATCACCATCGTTATTGAATTTAACCATTTAGGACAATTCTTTTCAGAATGGGGTTGTTGGTGAAAAGTGCAAAAATTATCCATCCCTACCTCTATTAAATTCATTGATGTTGAACCGTGCAGAGGGGTCTTGAATGGGTTGTTATCTTCTCTTTTATTGTAGTAAGGCTTATAAGCTTCCTGAGCTTCTCTTTCTTTTTCCAAATTTATTATTCTATTGGAAAGCTTTTGCATCATCTTTAACATCCTTTTAAGGTCACATGACTGCTCCTCCTTACGCTCAGAATAATCTTCTATGCTCTATTTTTCAGCTTCTACCTTCTCAGCTTCTTCATAAGTTTCTGACAATGTAGGATTGGCTTTCATTTTGGTGAACATGGCCAAATCAGGCCCTAGAGCTGAAGTATAGAACTCAATCAGAACTTTATCAGAAGGATTATCAGTTGCAGAAAAATTCTTAAGGTAAGCTAAAAATCTTTGAGTGAAATTGTGTACCTTCTCATTCCTTTCCTTTTTTAAAGTTCCCAGACCTTTCATTAGTGCTGCATGCGTCTTTTGGGCTGCATATTTGCTTCTGAAAATCCTTTCAAAGGTATCCCAATCTGGGATAGAGTTTGCAGGAAAACCAAAGTACCAGGATGTTGTTGCTCCTTTAAGGGTATGTGGGAAAAATCTACAAACAACATCCTCATATTCCCCAGCCCTTAATCCTTCTATTACCAAATAGAAACTTTGCAAATGGTCATCTACTAAAATCTTCTCATTGGGATCAAACTTAGGCAACAACTTCTCAAAACCCTGAGGTAAGTCACTCAACGACGGTGTTAGGTTCAAGGGTGATCTGGCTTTCCAAGCTGGTGGTGGATTCGGTGGGTTAGGTTGGTTTGCATTTACACCTACTATGAGTTTGGGTGGAGAGCGAGGAGGTGAAGGAAAAGGATTCCGTACAGGTGAATGGTAAGGTTTTTTTGGGCCTACTTGATTCAAAGGCTGAACAACCTCTTGTAATTCTCCTTCTACTAACTCTTCCAAGTCTCCAACCAACACTGAATCCTTCAAGATGGGACAATCTTTTTTCTTGTATTCTCTTCGGGGTAAATTAGGGATGATGGGTAATCCTCCAATACTCTTTACATAGGTCTATGTGTGTCTCCTCAAATCATTTATCACTTGGTTGTCCACAGCAAACAGATGTTCCCTATTCTCTTGAGTATTTGGATCAAGACACAAATTATCACTGGTGGGGTTATTTCAAGAAAATGGCTTTCCTCAGCCAGCCATCCACTGGTGGCCCTCCTTCTAGCGCCGAAACTGTTGAGGCCTAGAAATTTGTAGGCAACAATAGCAGGGGATTCTCTTCAGTCAACGTTCCCAACTAGCCCGTGACTTTTTGGTGTACGGAATCCGTCCAGTTTGCGGTCCAGCTACTGTAGGTCAAGTAACAAAAATAAAAGGTTTTACCGGTTGCATCCCGTTCCACCGTGTATAATTTTGTGTTTTTTAGTTTTAATTATGACATGCAAGTGCCTATCTAAAATGCAGATTGATTAAGATTGCAAGGAGTGGTCACAATGTGATGCACAGGTTCTTACCTCTCGTCTTAGACTCTCTTGCATCTAAATCACACACAGCAAGAAATTAAAAATAACTACCTAACCTATCCCTAGGGAGCAAGATTATCATTTATTAATGAGTAATGTATTTTGTACATGCATTATGAAAAATCACAGATAGCTGATACTTCTTTCAAAACACATGAACATTTAAACATATTTGAATAACCAGATAGCCAATTGTTTATGAACAACATTCATTACTCATAGTGGAAATTTTCATAAAATAAACTAGAGAACATTCATACAAGAACATAGGTTCAAAGAGTTAGAATGATCTCACAGTTAATGGACACAAAGCTGAAAACGAAATAGTTCCTCTTCAACAAATCCATAGCACAACATTTGAATATTCCACCAAGCTTTCTCCAACAGGAAAATTGTAATTATCTATTGCAAAAGGAAATAGTTCTTCTTACAATATGTCTTCACAAATCTAACTGGGAAAAAGTCTTGTATTCTCTCTAACTCTCCTATACTTATACTACAAGCAAACCTTTGGGAAGCCCCTCGGTGACCTTTGGGCTCCTCCACCGTTTAATCTCACAATTTTGTCCTTTTGTGAGTGCTCATGATTCATACAAACGTTACATTTCAGTTTTATGATTTAAGAGCATTTTTATGAAAAAAGGGACCAGCTTGGTAACTGCTGACCTTTTCCAAGCTTCGGCCTCTGCCTCTATTTATTTTGCTCATTAATCAGTTGGTCTCTTGCTAGATCCTGTTGTGCTTAAACCCGACTTTCTTCTTCTTCATTTTTCTTTTCTTCAACTAGCTCCCTTCTGCTTTGTCCTTTAGATACGTCTTCTCTGCAACAGTGATCATCAAACTAGATCTGAAAATTCTTCTAAATCCGTTTGCAGTTAAAATGAGAAATACAATGTTAAGGCAGACTGCATTTGAAACATCTAACTTCGATAAATGTAAACTATACTACCAATAAGAATCATCATCAAGTGTGAGACCACGCCCTATGTTCTCATCACAAAACCCTAACTCGATCAAAAAAAGGGAACTCCCGTCGCCCATGAAAAATGTTAATAGCTCACAAAAAAAAAGACAGCGGGTAATCCCCATTGACGGGAAAACTATAAGTCGGAAAGATAGATCCCTAAGCCTCCGCAACGGTGGAACCTTATAGGCTAAGGATCCCGGGTCAACATAAAAAGTCGGTGAAATAAAACATTAAAGGCTATCGTCCATGCATCGAAAATTGGGACCATTACCCACTAAGAACAAAGGCATCGTCGATCAGAGAGAAAAAGCACTAATCGGTCAGACTGTTCATACGTTGGCTTCCGCCACAGCGGCCACATAAATAACTATGGCCCCGATTCAATGTTAAAACAAAAACTTCCGATAAAAAACAAAAAAATATCATCGCAAGCCAAAGGTTGAACCACACATCGACGAAAATAAGAGTTATATGGTGGATGGTTAGTCCGCTCTGGAGCCGCAACTGTGGAACACAAATAGATAATGACTTCCGATCAAAGTCATAAAACCTCTCCGAGGGAGAAAGAAAAGGTCATCGCAAAGCAAAAATTTAAACCAATAAATCCACGTAATCAATGAAAGAAAAACTAACCATGTTCCTATTCTTTATCTGTCTTCTGAAATGACGGCGATACAGAAGACTGATGCGATAAAAATGTCGACAGTCCAACGAAACAATTGCAATGAATCACATCTGTGAACATCAAAACTTTCCATTGAAACGTTTATAAGTAGGCTTCCGAAATAGTGGTTGCATAGATGACTATGGCCCCGATCCACTGTCAACAGACTTCCCGACAGTGAAAATTTATCGCAAAATAAAGTGTTGAGTGTTTGAAATATTTAGGCTGGGCAGCGATGAATTTGGTTTGTTTAACCTCCGAAATAGTGACAGGAAAGAGAAACAAGCTCCAACTCGAACATAAATAGACTTTCGATAGCGATGAAGGAAATCATTTAGACCAAAAGACATCATTTTCAAAACTCCACCGTTAACGCGTTTGCAGACAAGAAACAGTTTTTCGAAAGCAATTGAACTCACTTCAACCTCAAACAATCCAAGTTTGTAGCAAAGGAAAAAGAGAAATAGAGTTCAGTAATCCAAACAATCTTAGGCAAGATAAAAATTACAAGGAGGTTCCAAAATTTTAAAAAAATTTGGGAGAAAAGTTGTAGCTGCAACACATCCATTTGATGGACTTTCCAGTTATGTAAGGATGCAAGGGAAAGAACAAGGCAGATGGAGTTCATTTTTGCGACAGGGGAAAAGGTTTCATTGTAGTCAATCCCTTCAACTTGGGAAAAACCTTTGGTAACTAACCTTGCCTTAAGTCTTTCAACACTTCCATCTGATGCATACTTAGTTCTGTAGATCCATTTACATCTGACAAGTTTTCTTCCTTTTGGAAGAGGAACAAGATCCTAAGTATCGTTTGCCATTAAGGAATGATATTCTTCATCCATAGCTGTATCCCAATCTAGATTTCCTGGAGCTTCTGCAAAAGTTTCTGGATCATGATTCTTAGAAACTTGAGCCAAAAGAGAATAGGCTCGCTGAAACTAAGAACGTGTTTGGCATTGATCTCTAGGATCACCAACAAGATCACCAGCTACTTCACATGTTGAATAGACCCATCAAGGAAGCATTGGTGCTGGTGCAACTAGAGGAACATGAGCAGGTGGAGGTGGATTTTCATCCTCACTATCATCATCAGAAAGAAGAAGAAGAATCAGGCTCGCAGGGCAAAGGTGGCACACCTGTCAAGTTAGGCTCGTAGGCCAAGAGATTTTCATCAAATTTAACATCTATTCTAATGATGATATCATGAGAATGTGGCTTAAGAAGTCTATAACCTTTTACATCTTCAGAATATCCAACAAATATGCACTTTTCACTTTTAGGCTGTAATACTTTCCGTTTTTCATTCGAAATGTGAGCCCATGCTTCACAACCAAACACACGGAAGTGACTTACATATGGTTTAATTTTACTCCATGATTCTTCCAGTGTTATACCTTGTAAAACTTTAGTGGTTGTGCAATTAACTATGTGATTTGCATAATTTATATTGGATCATACAATTAGCCATTTCTTTTAAAGTGTGGTTCTTCCATTCAGCTACTCCATTTTGTTGTGGTGTATATGGAACAGTGTGTTGTTATTGGATTCCTTGTTCAGTGCAGAAAGTAGTGAACTTTTTGTTAACATATTCTCCTCCATTTTCGGATCTTAACTTAATAATTTGATGACCAGATTGTTTTTAACCAAGGGCCTTGTAGGCCAAGAATGGAAAGAGGAAGGATTTTTTTTTTTACTCTTCTCTCTCATTCTCCGTGCTTGCCTTTCCTTCCTGCAAATCACAACAAAAAAAAAAACTTTTCCACACTATGGGGTTAGATCTTGGTTAGCTTCTCAGAAAGTATACATTTTCAAGTTTTCTTGTTGTTTCTGGCTCACCGTGGTCGCACAAGGTGCACGGAAAATAGCATACGTAGCCGAAAATACAAGGAAAAAACGACCCCTTTCTGTTTCTGATTTGCCGCGATCGTGCAAGGTGCACGACAAAGAGCATACGTAGCCAGTGAAGGCAATAGTCCGATACTAAAACAATAAATATCCAATAATAAATTTGATAAAATATGAGAGATTAAAAAAACAAAGAGGTTTTTAAATTCATAGAAACCATTTCATGATACCAAACATGATGCATTGAGTATGAGCATTGCCTACGCCCATCTAAAATAGGGTATCCTTGATTTCCTAATAGACACGCATGATGTAGTTAGGAAGTGAGTACACAAGGTTTATCTACTCTTGTGGCCACATCTATCAGTTTAAAAAATATATAATGGCAATACTACAATGCTATTAAATTCGCATGATGATGACATAAATCCCAACAAAAACAAGATCGTGAAAAACAACTAGCAAAACTGAGGAATATCAAGTGAGATAAAGTCCATTCTATAGTTGGAAAGAGTTTGCATCTTATGGGAACTGCTTCAAACAAGGCTCAATTGCAGGATAAGGAACACAATGTTTAATGATTCTTTAGCATTTCTACAACAAGTTGTGTGAATTCAATGACCATGAAAGTTTTATGCTTACCTATACCTGAATATAAATCACAAAACTTTTGGTAATGAGGAGCTAGATCCCCTCAAAAATTTTGTTTCCATTCTCTCCAAAATGCACATAAATTTTATTGCAATTTTGCAATTTTCATTTAACATTAACAATCTATTCACTTGAATAATAAGAAACTCTAGATTATCCACAACACAAAAACTCTACAACAAATAATTGAATCCATATGCTTACCTTTAACCAAGACACTATGCCAATGAAAGTAAATCTCATGCTAGTGATGGCCATTCAAGGTTTCCTTATTTGGGCATAGAAATAACTTTCTCCAAATTTTACTTCCATTAATTTTACTTCGTCTAAATTTTGTTAATATTATTATATTATATATTATTATAATATATTTAAATATTAAAAACATATCATATTAGTATTATATATATCATATTTTATTAATATATTAATATTATATTAACTGACGCCATTATCTTCATATCTCACACTCAAACATAAGACATTCCACTCTTCCTCTAATCATGTGGTGGAATTTATATTAATAAGATTGAAATTATACCTCAGATGTAGCTTGGGTTGTTGGGAGGAATGATTGTTACCCTCTCCACACAAGTTCCCTCTAACAAATGGTGAACTACATTTAAAGCCCATTGGATGTAGATTGGGTGGTTGTGATGAATGATTGTTACCCCCCTCATTTGTGTGACTTATTATATAGTTGTATTGTTTATCTAATGACTAAATTAATTAGAAGAGCCAACAAAAATACATTTATGTCCCTTCTTGTCTAACTTCTTTCTCAGCCCATCTAGAACATGGGCATATGCAACACAACCAAAAAAATTTAAATGAGAAACACTATGATTCGTACATGTCCATGCTTGTTGAGGAAATTTGTTCTTCAAACTCTTTGTCAGGCACCAGTTCATAATGTAAACAGCAATTGCGACTACTTCACCCCAATATTCGTTTGTAAAATTGTTGGCTTCCAACATGTGGCGCGCCATCTCCATGATGGTTCTATTATTTATTTCGAAAACATCGTTTGGTTGAGGTGTATATAGTGCAGTGAATTTATTTTGTATGCCATGGGCCTCGCAAAAAATTAGAAATTCATTTGAAACATATTCACCTCCTCTATCGATCCCTAAGATCTTGATGCAGTGTCCACTCTGGTTCTCCACGAGTGCCTTGAATTGCTGAAAAATAACTAAATGCATTGGATTTATGTTTCAGAAAATATACCCATGTTTTTCTTGAGTAGTCATCAATAAAATTTAGAAAATAATTGTAGCAACCAATGGATGATGTCTACATTGGACCACAAATATCAGAGTGAACAATTTCAAGTGGTGTGTGTGCTCTATAAGACTTTTCGACTGGAAAAGGCTCTCTGTGCTGCTTACCAAAAATGAATCTTTCACAAACCCTTTCTGGTCTATCAATCAATGGAAATCCTTTCACCATATTCTTTGTGTGTAGTAGCTTCATCCCACCAAAATTCAGATGTCCAAATATGAAATGCCACAACCGAGATTCATCTTGAAATTTTGTTTGAAATGCAGCTTGCAAATCAACGCTGCCATTTTCTTTCTTGTTGAGGGGCTCGCCTATTTCTTTACTTTCTGCCTTGAATGCATCTCTTGTGTTTGTCTTCCCTTTAATGTCGAGAACTATCCTCAATGGAAACAAGTGATTTCTTTTCATTGGGACTTTTTCTATCAGCTGGTCACTTTGACGTTTGTCTTTAATCACACAATGACCATCTTCTATGTAGACTCTATAGCTTTTTTGTATTAGCTGTCCAATGCTTAACAAATTATGTTTCAGACCCTCAACATGATAGACATCAGGGATATACTTACTCTCCCCTTGTTTGGTTAGAATATTGTTGCATTCAAGCGGGCAGAAGAATAATGCGCACATTAACCATCAGAGAAAGAACACATATTGGGTCAAGCGCTTAACTGTCATATTCATTCAATAGATGGTATTCTTATACATGAAGAGATAGGTTGGAGCGGTTACACCTACTCCAACCATTCATCTAATTATATCTTTTAATACATTATAATATATGGTGACTTTACGAAAGGCCTATTATCCCCTTCAACATCTCCCCCACGAACAAAACGTTTCTTTGTTTCGAAGAGAACAAAGAATTATGCATCAACATCCTAGGTCTCTGCTACTGCTGAAGTAGTCCTCATTGTGTATCAACCATGCATCCAAGTCTGCATAGGTAACTCAGCCGCAACAGCCATCAGCTTGATAGGAAAACACATGTGTACAAGGTTCTACTATGACCGGTTACTCTTCATCCTCCATCTTCAATTTGGCAGTAGTCCATCGAAGTCTCATCCTCTCACAACGGCGGGCAACCATCTTCTTCCGCAACGAATTATTTTGGTTTAAAGCGTCACCTTGGCTCATCTGACTGGAATCTCCATCGTTTTAGGCATGCGGGGCCTTTTGGCTCTTCGACTTTCTATGTCATTTCTCCGTCTTCTAGTTTTTTGAGGTCACAACTCAGGAACATCTTTGTATTATACACTAGGGGATTCAGCTATTCTGATGTCATCATCTACTGTTAAGTTCTTCTTCTGTGTGTTTTAAGGTGACTTTTGCTTGAATGTAATCCTTTTCAACTCCATCTGTAGTGACGCTTCCTGCAAGTTTGTAAAGTTTTCATTGCTCGATATGGCTGACTGACTTGACTCAACATACTTAACTCGACATGAGTTACTAAGTAAACTAGAGATCGACTTGATTTACATAATATGGAGTGGATCTCCTGCCTCACAATAGACTCGCATTTTACCCCCTTTAACACCATGACTTACATAATTAATTAAAGTAGAGTTACTTAATGACCCAATCGACCATTATAGAATCAACAACATATTCCTATTGACCAAAAGCAATGTTATCAAAAGTATGCACTTTGCTTGACTTACAATTCACTCTTTGGTCTACCTTGAAAGATAATCGAATGACCATACGTTTACAATAACATCTGGCTTACTGTGTTAATAAAAATATTATAAATAGTACGTCGGTTGAGTCATATTGACCGACCAAAATTATAGAAAATGACGAAAAGATAAAGAACTTATGTATCAACCATATGAATGGAAACAACTTGTAACCAACTACTCCACCACATAATATTGTTCTTTCTTGCACAATGAATGGAACAATTCCACAGTTAGTAATTTTAATGCGTGCATCTATTAACAGTCATTGTTTCATTGCATCTCTCTTGGTATATCTTTGCACACATGAGCCATCATCGGCAGGTCAAACATGTGTATAGTTTGCATTTTCCACTGCGTCCCTACCTGTCATTAGGCGACTCTTGCTATTTATAATAACAACAAGCATGCAAATCCCCTTCACATTTTCTATTTACTCACACTACCTCCTCCTCGTTCTCTTTGGCTTTTAACAACTGGAGCAGAGCCATGGACACCAACAAACAGGCTGCAAGTCGGAAAGACTATTTAGAAAGAATCTCTCTCAATATGTTATCATTAGAATCAAAAGCTAGTAATGTACTTGGTAGACAGACTTTCTCCAAAACATAATGGCATATCAACAGACTGATGTACTATTGTGATTAGTTCTGGTTCCTTGGCATGAGAGACGATAGAGATGCAAACTCCAAACGTGCACTGAAGGCTATCTGATCCTTTACCATAGCAGTGTCTCTGATTAGAAATAATACTTTCCATCAGCTATCGCAATAGATAGTTTTGATTAGAGGCTCAATTAGTGAATGAAGCATCCCATTATTGAAGGCTCGACCACCCTCCGGGTCAAGTGGCTTCCATGGCTAGCGGTCGTGGTCGATATGAAACTTTTCAACATTCTTTTCCTCCTCAGCAACATCAATTCTCCATACATGGGCACGTAAGCACTATACCAATTGGATTCAGAGATACGATGGTCTGTAGACATCAGGAGGTTGCTTAATTCCAACTACTCAAGCATGGAGTGGTCAGCTTCCTTTCACGAGAAATAAAAATACTCGTAGACTTTCATCAGACATTATCATCTAGCTTCACGAGCAATCAAAATACTCGCTAATGCCTACACTATCTTCTTCCTTGTCCCCCTCCATGTAGAATTTGAGCATCCACCAATGGTAGACATGATTGTCCTTTCATTTGATTAACATGGTAATGTCTAATTGCTAAGAGAGTTTAAAAATAGACATATCCAAAAATTCTTTTACAACATGTCACGAAAACACCAGGGAAAAATAAATATTCAGATTTTTACCATTATAAATGCACACTCGACCTTAAAAACTCCCAATTTCCTCCATCTATCACGTGTCATGGGTTTTTGGGACCTGTGATTTGATAAATTTATTTGTCTTCTATGCGCAGCCATAAAGTCGTTCCAAAAGAGCATGTATCTTGGAGCATACTATTTCTAAACATTGTTTTCTCCTCGTAGGTTTTCTTCACATCCTCACGATCTCCTTCAGGTTCGAGCGAATCCTATTTTGCTGCTGCTATTACCCATCCAAAAGAAGATGGAAATTGTGCCATTGTTGCATTCAAGCAGGCAAAAGTATAATGCACACATTAACCATCAAAGAAACAACACATACTGGGTCAAGCACTTAACCGTTGTATTCATTCAATAGATGGTATTCTTATACATGAAGAGATAGGTTGTAGCGGTTACACTTGCTCCAACCGTTTATCTAATTATATCTTTTAATACATTATAATACATGATGAATTTAAGAAAGGCGTATTAGCCACTTCAAAAAATACAGACAGTACCTTTTCCCAAAACCATGACTTGGACATTGTTTCCAAGTGTTGATGTATTTGTAACTTCGAAATGTATTGATCCGTATTTCTTATGTATTGTAACCTGATGTTTATTCCGGGATGTATTTGAGTCATGTCATGCCCCGATGTTCCGATCGGGAAGTTTATATAATGTAAAAGTCATGTCAATTCATTGTGGGTAGCCCTCCTATTGGTCAAGGGTTAAAGTCCCCACAGTTATGGGGCCCTAGGGTTATTAGACTATCCTAGAGAATTCGACCCTAGGTGAGTCATTGTAAGTTGAGGCAATAGTCCCCATCATCTAAGTCAAGGTTAACTCTCCTAGTTGAGCAGAGGGAAAAGTCCCCACAGGTTGTGGGGCATTAGGGTTAATTGTTAACTGAGGATGACATGTTGGAGTGTGCTTCAAGTGAATGAAAGAATATAAATAGAGAGTGAGCCTCTCTATTTTACACACACACACTCACTCATTGGGGCACATGAGTGAGAGAGGAGAATCTCTCTCAGTATGAGAGAGAGAGACATAAGCTGTGGAGATCATCTTTATGTTTTAGGATTTTCTATTTTGGTGTTGATTCTATCTCTGAGGAAGTTGCAGGGTTTTCTCCTTTATGGTTTCCCCGACGAAAATTCTTTGTGTCTCTTTTCTCTTGTGTTGTGCTTGTGTTTTATTGCTGTGCATGTTATTCTCTCAATTCAAGATCCTAAGATCATAATGGTAGCTTGAATGATAAAAATCTAACATGGTATCAGAGCTAACCTAAGAAGAAGACATTGTGCAGATGAAAAATCTAGGGCTTCTTACTTTTTGGGTCTCTCTCCACAATCCATCAGCAAAAGTATGCTAGGCTGACTCTCCATCGAAGGGTGCATCTTTTTGTCGAAGAGAAATTCAATTCTGAGCATTTTTAGTTTTTGATACGGAAATTAGGGCTTTATACAGAAAAGGAAATTTTGAGTGTGCCCAGCATAGGATTTTTATCCTCATCAAAATTGAATCTTAGAGACCTGGATCAATAAATTGGGTTGAGTGAAACTCCAGGAAATTCAAACCTTAGTTTGACCTCGAGCTAGAAAAACCCTAAATACTAAAACTGCTAAGTTTTGGTACATTCACTATATCTCGATATTGGCAAAGGCTCAGGAGCTGAAATTTCCAAGGCTAAATACAATATTTTGATGAACACTGTGTCCAAAATTAAGCCTTTGATTTTCTACATTCTTGGGGATATGATTCCTTCAACTTACGGTTCCAGCCTCTTCCAGAATTCATCCCTAAACGGGACACCTGGGGAGAATTACTACATCTTCATATACAGAGGTCCAAATGGAATTCCTGAAGCTGTTCCAGAAAGGGAACAGAATTTAATTTCTGTGGTCTGAATTTCAAACCCAGAAGATGAAACAATGACATGTGGCAGTCCATACAAATTCGATGTTCTAAAACATCCTGTAACAGGTCACCTT
This sequence comes from Pseudotsuga menziesii, assembly GCA_001517045.1. Taxonomy (NCBI): domain Eukaryota; kingdom Viridiplantae; phylum Streptophyta; class Pinopsida; order Pinales; family Pinaceae; genus Pseudotsuga; species Pseudotsuga menziesii. The sequence continues at coordinate 44,795 of LPNX010334879.1, read as the reverse complement.
GGGAAAAGGATCATAAATCCCAATTGGTGAAACCAATTCTCATGAAACCTATGGTGTTGGACAAGGGACATGTGAGGTTACCTCAATGCAAAATTTTAGACACAGTGGAGTAGTAATTTTGGAGATATCATAGAAATAGTGACAAGCATTTCTGTAGAAGAAATTGGAAAACTAGGGCTTCCTGTTTCGGGAGCTTCCCTCCACTATTTTCAGAAAAAGAGTACATTGGAAAGCTCCATTTGAAGATATTTATCTATATATCCAATCATATTTTAAAGATTCCAAGTTTTGAAAACTAGGTTTTTTGTGACAAACCCTAGATCAGCCAGCTCCGAAACCGGGACGGACACCTCAAATCGGTAAGATCTAATCCTTTGTTATTTTCATTTGAGGTTCTCATTCCAAAGTGATATATCACATCAACTTGATGATAAGCTTGGTGAAGTTGACAACTTCCAAGTATGGAAGTATATGATCTCTCTAAAGAAAATGAATTGGACACCTACATGAGTAGACAGGTTCCAGTTCCAGAGGGAGATGAGGTTAGAAGCCTTACACAAGAAGAACTTGGTCAAGGCCAAGAAGATAATTGTTGATTCAATCACGGATCAACTTGTACCACAAGTGTCTTCCCTAAACACACTGACGATGTTTGATTCCTTGACCAAGCTGTTTGAAGGGAAGAAAATACATTAGAAGCTGAACTTAAGAAACTAGTTGAAGAATGTGAAGATCCAGAATGCAGAGACCATGCAGTCATAAGGATCTCTCAAATCAAAGAAGAACTTGAAGTGGTAAAAGAAGAAGTGAAGAATGTAGAAGTGGTGATGGCCACCTTGAATGGCCTCCCAGGATTATGGAATTTATTGATTTAAGGAATGTGTACCAGAAGGAAGTGATTACTTTCAGTAGACTCTGGGAAGAAGAAGAAGAAGCTCAACTCATAAGAAGAGAAGAGAAGATGGGAGCAACTGAAGATCAAGCTCTCACCATCCAAAGAAGATCCCTCAATCAATGAGGAATATGAAGATCTCAACTCTTGAAGAACCTCTTATCCACCTTAACATTTGGATAAGAAATGATTCTATTATGAATGAAGAAGACGATGAAGCTGAAGGCTCAAGAAGGAGTCTATCCACGAAACAAATAAAGATAAGTATTCAATTGTCATTTCATGATATAGTTTTGTTATGCATTTGTTTATATTCAGTTGATGTATTACACATGATAGGATGTTTGCATTAATGATTGTATACTACTAATATGCATGTGATGGGTAAGTAGCTCATGGTGCTATATAACTCTCCATTGCTACTTATCTGGAATGAAACCTCTTTATTGACATATTGGATTAGTGCACAATCTCAATGTTGTCCTAATAGAGATGGAGGGCATCTAGAAAGTTTCTATGAGATATGGATGAATTTTGTATTGGCTAAAGTAGTTGCATGATCATATGTTTATGCATAAGAATTTTCCAATATGAATATTTCTTATGAAATGTTTCTAATCATACAAATGCATTTGACTTGTAGGAAAGTTCACATACATAATCACCTACAAGCAAAGAAGGATGAGACTTGTTCCGAAGAACAAGTGACAACAGTTCAAGATGAAGAATAATATGATGAATGCAGTGACATCATTGATGCAGAACCTTCCAGCTATGAAGAAGTAACCAAGAAGAAAGGGAAGACCAGTTCAAGAAGAATGATGTCTAGGATACAGTATCGATACGTGAAGGGAAGTTCGTAGTTCCATCATGTAGTAGATGGAAAGATCGTACAAAGCAAGATTCGTAGCACAAGGATTCTCATGAAAAGAAGGCATAGACTACGAAGAGACATTTGCAGACAGTAAGAGTTGAAATGCATACATAATGAGCTTGATCAAGATATTAACCTTTGCTACAAGGTTGAAGATGAAATTCTATACACTATATGGATACATAGAATATTAGTAGCATAGGAAGCTACTTCTCACTCCAGTAAAGGATGCTTCAATGCATAGAGTACATAAGACAGAGGGAGTATGATGCTCTGCACTAGAGGGAGTACAGAAGATCTTGAGGTTCGACATGGTATGACAGGATGGATAGATTACGGATGACTCTAGGATTTACTGAGAGTAAAGTGGATTCCAACCTTTGCTTAAATGTTGAAGGAAAAAGACCAGTGATGCTCATGTTATGTGTCAATCCACTATTTTCTAGGCATTGAGGTGTGGACAAAGGAAGTATGCAGTAGATATCCTGAATAGGTTCAGGATGATGGACTGCATGACCACACCTATTGCATCGAAATTGAAGCTATTGAGTGTTGCTTCATCAGAGATGGTTGATGCTACGATGTATCATTAGATGATTGGTTCCTTGATGTACCTGACAAATACAAAACCAGATATTTTCTTTGCTGTAAACAGATTGAGACATGTTCGCCTAATGGTTGCAAAGCATGCAGTGAGGTACCTAAAGGGTATAGTTGATTATGCGCTCAAGTATGAGGCAAATCAAAAGATTATGTGGATTTGTATTGAGCAGGAAGTGCCATTGATAGGAACAGCACTTCGAGGTGCTACTTTAGTATGGGATCAAGTGTGATCTCTTGGTTTGGCAGGATGGAGTCCTTCATGGCACTAAGTACAGCTGAGGAAAAATATTTTTCCATTTTCTATTTGGGAGGTAGTATGTTTCTTTTGAAAACTATTATTTGATTTGGTTGATATGATTTGCATTTTGTTGTATGATGAAAAGAGGAGCAATGATCCAGATCAAGATCTCTTGAAAGAAGGATTTCTAGCATAGCTGATGAGAGAGGTTTCCCTCAGATGTAATCGGTCCTGTGAAGCTTGCAAGGTCATCCTTGGACATAATCAGCCCTGATGTGATTCTATGTTAGAAATGTCCAAAGTGAAGTTTGAGTACTTCAAGGAGAAGCTTGGTGTTCTCGAGATCGAGGTTTCCTCCAAGGGAAAGTTATGAGTTTCATAGCCATTCTAACATGGTGATAGGATTGGTTCCTTCCATGGTCAGATGTAAGGGCTGAGCCATTCTGTCATGGTGAGAGGATTGGTTCCTTCCATGTCAGATATGAGTGCTAAGATCCATAGCCATTTTGACGAGTAGGTCAGATATAAGGGCTGATCCATTCTGTCATGGTCAGAAAATTTAGGTTCCTTCCATGTTAGATATGAGTGCTAGCCATTCTATCGAGTAGGACAAATGTAAGGGAAACTTCCATTGTGGGAATGGAGGCACCTGGTCAGTTATAAGGAAAACTCAGTTTAGGACTGAGAATCCATTCTGATGTGATAGAGGGATGTGTTCCTACTTGATCAAATGTAAGGGCTGAACCATTCTATCATGGATAAAGGATTAAGTTCCTCCCATGTCATATGTGAGTGTTGGCCATTCTGTTGAGTAGGACAGATGTAAGGGAAACTGCCATTCTGGGAATGGAGGCACCTGGTCAGTTACCAGGTAGCTCAGTCTAGGACTAGGGGCCATTCTGATGTCATGATAGGATTAGTTCCTACATGACCAAATGTGAGTGCAAGGCCTTTCGATGTGATGTGTTTACACATGGTTGAATGTAAGTGTAGATCCTTTCTGACAAGATGAGGTCGGATATAAGTGTTGAGCCATTCTGGCGCGATGTGTTTACACATGGTCAGATGTGAGTGCTGTGCCTTTCTGACCAAATGAGGTCAGATGTAAGTGTAGTACCTTTCTGACAAGATGGGGTTGGATGTAAGTGTAGAGCCTTTTCGATGTGATGTGCTTGCATGTGATTGGATATAAGTGCTGAGCCTTTCTGACAAGATAAGGTCAGATGTGAGTGCTAGGCATTTCTAACAAGATGCGGTCAGATGTGAGTGCTGGGTGTGCCTTTCTGACAAGATGAGGTCAGATGTAAGAGCTGGGCGGGCCATTCTGACTTAAGTGTTAGATATAAGCGTTGATGAAGACCTATATGAAGGGTAGGCCTACAGGATTGAATCTGTAGAACTTCATGTTACTAGAAGAATTGAGATAGCACCATTATGAGATAGCATGTGATGATGATCCACATCAAGTGATCCAGATGTGATGATCCAGACTTGATGACGATCCAGATCAAGTGACAATACAGATGTGATGATCATCTAGCTTCGATGACGATCCAAATCAAGTGATGATCTAGACTTGATGATGATCCAGTAGAGACAATCCAAACTTGATGATGATCTAGTAGTGATGATCAAGATCGAGTGATGATCTAGATCCGGTGATGATGATCTAGATCCGGTGATGATGATCTAGATCGAGTGATGATCTAGATCCAGATGAAGATGACCTGAAGATGAAGATGAACTGAAGATGAAGATGACTTGAGGATGAAGATGAATTGAAGATGAATATGACTAGAACTTGACGATGATTCAGATGATACAGAGAAGAAGACTTGTGCTCATAAATTGTGTCGAGAGAATACCTTCCTAGTTAAGAGGGACTGTTGATGTATTTGTAACTTTGGATGTATTCATATGTATTTCTTATGTATTGTAACCCGATGTTTATTCTGGGATGTATTTGAGTCATCTCATTCCCTGATGTTTCGATCGAGAAGTTTCTATAATGTAAAAGTCATGTCAAGTCATTGTGGGTAGGTCTCCTGTTGGTCAAGGGTTAAAGTCCCCACAGTTATGGGGCCCTAGGTTTATTAGAATATCCTAGAGAAGTTGACCCTAGGTGATTCACTGTAAGTCAGGGAAATAGTCCCCACCATATAATTCAAGGTTAACACTCCTGGTTGAGCAGAGGGAAAAGTCCCCACAAGTTGTGGGGCACTAGGGTTATTAGACACTGCTGGAAATGTCAGCTCTAGTAAGTAATTGTTAAGTGAGGACGACATGTTGGAGTGTGCTTCAAGTGAAAGAAAGAATATAAATAGAGAGTGAGCCTCTCTATTTTACACACACACACTCACTCATTGGGGAGCATGAGTGAGAGAGGAGAAGCTCTCTCAGTATGAGAGAGAGACAGAAGTTGTGGATATCATCTTTATGTTTTGAGCTTTTCTATTTTTGTGTCGATTCTATCTCTGAGGAAGTTGCGGGGTTTTCTCCTTTATGGTTTCCCCGAGAAAAATTCTTTTTGTTTCTCATCTCTTGTGTTTTGCTTGTGTTTTATTGCTGTGCATGTTATTCTCTCAGTTAAAGATCCTAAGATCATAATGGTAGCTTGAATGATAAAAGTCTAACATGGTATCAGAGATGACCTAAGAAGAAGACATTATGCAGCTACAGAAGCAAGGGATTCTTAATTTTTGGGTCTCTCTCCACAATCCATCAGCAAAAGTATGCTAGGATAACTCTCCATTAAAGGGCACATCTTTCCTTCGAAGCGGAATTTGATTCCGAGCATTTTCAGTTTTTGATGCGGAAATTAGGGCTTTATACAGAAGAGGAAATTTTGAGTGAGCCCAACATAGGATTTTTATCCTCATCAAAATCGAATTTTAGAGACCTGGATCAAGAAATTTGGTTGGGTGAAACTTCGAAAAATACAAACCCTAGTTTGACCCCAAGCTAGTAAAACACTAAATACTAAAACTGCTAAGTTTTGGTGCATTCACTATATCCCGAGATTGGAGAAGGATTAGGAGGTGAAAATTTCCAGGGCTTAATATAACATCCTGATGAACACTGTTTCCAAAATTTTGCCTCCGATTTTCTACATTCTGGGAGATATGATTCCTTCAAGTTAGGGTTCCAACCTCTTCTAGAATTCATTCCTAAACAGGACACCTGGGGAGAATTGCTACAGATTGGGCTACAGAGGTCAAAATTCCATTAATAAATATTTTATAGAAAGGGCATAGAATTTACTTTCTGTGTTCCAAATTTCAGGCCCAGAAGATGAAAAAATGACACATGGCAGTCCGTACAACTTCTTTGTTCTGAACAATCATGTAACAAGTCACCTTGGGAAAAGGATCATAAATCCCAACTAGTGAAAACCGTTCTAAATAAACATATGGTTTTGGATAAGGGACACGTGAGGTTACGTTAGTGAAAAATTTTAGGCACAAAGGAGCATTAATTTCGGAGATATCATAGAAATAGTGACAGGAATTTCTGCAGAAGAAATTGGAAAACTAGGGCTTCCTGTTCCGAGAGCTTCCCTCCACTGTTTTCAGAAAAGGAGTACATTGGACAGATCCATTTGAACATATCTATCTATCTATCCAATCATATCTGAAAGATTCCAATTTTTGAAAATTAGGGTTTTTGTGACAAACCCTAGATCAGCCATCTCCGGAACCAAGACGGGCACCTCAAATCGGTAAGATCTAATCCTTTGCTATTTTTATTTGAGGTTCTCATTTCAAAGTGATCTATCACATCAACTTGATGATAATCTTGGTGAAGTTGACAACTTCCAAGTATGGAAGTATATGATCTCTCTAAAGAAAATGAATTGGACACCTACATGAGTAGAGAGGTTCCAGTTCCAGAGGGAGATGAGGTTAGAAGCCTTACACAAGAAGAACTTGGTCAAGGCCAAGAAGATCATTGTTGATTCAATCACAGATCAAATTGTACCACAAATGTCTTCCCTACAGACACCGAAGATGTTTGATTCCTTAACCAAGCTATTTTAAGGGAAGAACATACATCAGAAGATGACCTTAAGAAACCAGTTGAAGAATGTGAAGATCCAGAATGCAGAGACCATGCAGTCATAAGCATATCTCAAATCAAAAAAAAAGTTGAAGCGGCAAAAGAAGAAGTGAAGAATGTAGAAGTGGTAATGGCCAACTTGAATGGCCTCCTAGGATCATGGGATTCATTCATTCAAGGAATGTGTGGCAGAAGGAAGTGATTACTTTCAATAGACTCTGGGAAGAAGAAGAAGCTCGACCCATATGAAGAGAAGAGAATATGGGAGCAACTAAAGATCAAGCTCTCACCATCCAAAGAAGATCCCTCAATCAATGAGGAATATGAAGATCTCAACTCTTGAAGAACCTCTTATCCACCTTAACATTTGGATAAGAAATGATTCTATTATGAATGAAGAAGATGATGAAGCTGAAGGCTCAAGAAGGAGTCTACCCATGAAACAAATAAAGATAAGTGTTCAATTGTCATTTCATGATATTGTTTTGGTATGCATTTGTTTATATTCAGTTGATGTATTGTGCATGATAGGATGTTTGAATTAATGACAGTATACTACTAATATGCATGTGATGGGTAAGTAGGCCATGGTGCTATACAACTCTCCATTGCTACTTGTCTAGAACGAAACCTCTTTGCTGACATATTGGATTAGTGCACAATCTCAATGTTGTCATGGTAGAGATGGAAGGCATCTGGCACGGGGAATTCACTTAGTGAACCTCTCACATAGCACGTGCGATCGTGGGATATTAAAGAATACCCTTAATTTCGAGAGATATTGATCCAAACTATTTTTGTTGAAACCCCCTCCCAATACTTAAAACCTCCTCCCCACCCCTTTTTATAGATCAATCCTTATAAACCACCCTACCCAACCCCACCTTAAACCCCTCATCCCCCCAATACCTGCAATATATTGGTTTGATTTTTGATAATTTTAAAACCCACAATATGAACTAACGTGATAGTATATTGGTCAACAAGTGAAGCCCCCATGGCATCTGGAAGGTTTCTGTGAGATATGGATGAATGTTGTATTGGCTAAAGTAGTTGCATAATCATATGTTTATGCATAAGAATTTTCTAGTATGAATATCTCTTATGAAATGTTTCTAATCATACAAATGCATTTGACTTGTAGGAAAGATCATATACATAATCACCTACAAGCAAAGAAGGATGAGGCTTGTTCCGAAGAGCAAGTGACAACAGTTCAAGATGAAGAATAATATGATGAATGCAGCGACATCATTGATGTAGAACCTTCCAGCTATGAAGAAGTAACCAAGAAGAAAGGGAAGACCAGTTCAAGAAGAATGATGTCTAGGATAGAGTATCGATACGTGAAGGGACGTTCATAGTTCCATCATGCAGTAGATGGAAACATCATAGAAAGCAAGATTCGTAGCACGAGGCTTCTCATGAAAAGAAGGCATACACTATGAAGAGACATTTGTAGCCAGTAAGAGTTGAAAGGCATACATAATGAGCTTGATGAAGATCTTAACCTTTTCTACAAGGTTGAAGATGAAAGTCTATACACTATACAGATACATAGAATATTAGTAGCATAGGAAGCTACTTGTCACTCTAGTACCGAATTATTCAGTGCATAGAGTACAGAAGACGGAGGGAGTATGATGCTCTGCTTCACAGGGAGTACAAAAGATCTTGAGGTTCGACATGGTACAACAAGATGGATAGATTACTGATGACTCTAGGATTTACTGAAAGTAAAGTGGATTCCAACCTTTGCTTCAAGGTTGAATTCGGAAGACCAGTGATTCTCCTATTATGTGTCGATGAACTATTTTCTAGGAATTGAGGTGTGAACAAAGGAAGTATGCAGTAGAGATCCTGAAGAGGTTTAGGATGATGGACTGCATGACCACACCTATGGCATCAAAATTGAAGCTATTGAGTGTTGCTTCATCAAAGACGGTTGATGCTACGATGTATCGTTAGATGATTGGTTCCTTGATGTAACTGAAAAATATGAGACCATATATTTTCTTTGCTCTCAACACATTGAGACATGTTCACCTGATGGTTGCAAAGCATGCAGTGAGGTACCTAAAGGGTACAATTGATTATAGACTCAAGTATGAGGCAAATAAAAATATTATGTGGATTCGTATTGATTAGGCATTGACATTGATAGGAAGAGCACTTCGAGGTGCTACTTTAGTATGGGATCAAGTGTGGCCTCTTGGTTTGGCAGGATGGATTCCTTCATGGCGCTGAGTACAGCTGAGGAAAAAGATGTTTCCATTTGATATTTTGGAGGTAGTATGTTTCTTTTGAAAACTACTATTTGATTTGGTTAATCTGACTTGCATTTTGTTGTATGATGCAAAGAGGAGTAGTGATCCATATCAAGATCTCTTAAAAGAAGGATTTATAGCATAGTTGATGAACGAATATAAGTGTTGAGCCTTTCTGACAAGATGAGGTCAGATGTGAGTGCTGGGCCTTTCTAACAAGATGTGGTCAGATGTGAGTGTTGGGTGTGCCTTTCTGACAAGATGAGGCCAGATGTGCTATTTTCATTTGAGGTTCTCATTTCAAAGTGATCTATCACATTAGCTTGATGATAAGCTTGATGAAGTTGACAAATTCCAAGTATGGAAGTATATGATCTCTCTAAAGAAAATGAATTGGACACTTACATGAGTAGAGAGGTTCCAGTTCCAGAGGGAGATGAGGTTAGAAGCCTTACACAAGAAAAAATTGGTCAAGCCCAAGAAGATCATTGTTGATTCAATCACGGATCAACTTGTACCAAAAGTGTCTTCCCTAAAGACACCAACGATGTTTTATTCCTTGACCGAGCTATTTGAAGGGAAGAACATACATTAGAAGATGACCTTAAGAAACCAGTTGAAGAATGTGAAGATGCAAAATGCAGAGACCATGCAATCATAAGGATCTCTCAAATCAAAGAACAACTTGAAGTGGTAAAAGAAGAAGTGAAGAATGCAGAAGTGGTGATGGCCACCTTGAATGGCCTCCCGGGATCATGGGATTCATTCATTCAAGGAATGTGTACCAGAAGGAATGACCACACCTATGGCATCGAACTTGAATCTATTGAGTGTTGCTTCATCAGAGACAATTGATGCTATGATGTATCATCAGATGATTGGTTCCTTGATGTACCTGACAAATACGAGACCATATATTTCTTTTGTTATGAACACATTGAGACATGTTCACCTGATGGTTGCAAAGCATGCAGTGAGGTACCTGAAGGGTACAGTTGATTATGGGCTCAAGTATAAGGAAAACCAAAAGATTATGTGGATTCGTATTGAGCAGGCAGTGCCATTGATAGGAATAGCACTTCGAGGTGCTACTTCAGTATCGGATAAAGTGTGATCTCTTGGTTTGGTAGGATGGAGTCCTGTATGGTGCTTAGTACAACTGAGGCAAAATATGTTGCCATTTGCTATTTGGGAGGTAGTATGTTTGTTTTCAAAACTACTATTTGATTTGGTTGATTTGACTTGCAATTTGTTGTATGATGCAAAGAGGAGCAGTGATCTAGATCAAGATCTCTTGAAAGAAGGATTTCTAGCATAGCTGATGAGATAGGTTTCCCTCGGACGTAATTGGTCCTCTAAAGCTTGCAAGGTCATCCTTGGACATAATCAGCCATGATGTGATTCTATGTTAGAATTTTCCAACAAGTAGGTCAGATATAAGGGCTGATCCATTCTGTCATGGTCAATGGATTTAGGTTCCTTCCATGTCAAATATGAGTGTTGGCCATTCTGTCGAGTAGGACAAATGTAAGGGCAACTACCATTCTAGGAATGGAGGCACCTGGTCAGTTGCCAGGAAAACTCATTCTAGGACTGAGAAGCCATTCTGATGTGATAGAGGGATGTGTTCCCACTTGATCAGATGTAAGGGCTGAACCATTCTATCATGGCTAAAGGATTAAGTTCCTCCAATGTTAGATGTGAGTGTTGGCCATTCTGTCGAGTAGGATAGATGTAAGGGAATTTGAGATTCTGGGAATGGAGGCACCTAGTCAGTTACCAGGTAGATTAGTCTGGGATTGGGGGCCATTATAATGTGATGATAGGATTAGTTCCTACATGATCATATGTGAGTGCACACCCTTTCGATGTGATGTGTTTACACATGGTCGAATGTAAGTGTAAATCCTTTCTGAGAAGATGAGGTCGGATATAAGTTTTGAGCCATTCTGGCGCGATGTGTTTAGACATGGTAATATGTGAGTGCTGTGCCTTTTTGACAAGATGAGGTCAAATGTAAGTCCAGTTCCTTTCTAACAAGATGGGGTTGGATGTAAGTGTAGAGCATTTTCGATGCGATGTGCTTGCACATGATCAGATATAAGTGCTGAGCCTTTCTGACAAGATGAGGTCAGATGTGAGTGCTAGGCCTTTCTGAAAAGATGCGATCAGATGTGAGTGTTGGGCATGCTTTTCTGACAAGATGATGTCAGATGTAAGAGCTAGGAAGGCCATTCTAACTTAAGTTTTAGATATAAGCGCTGATGAAGACCTACATGAAGGGTAGGCCTACATGATTGAATCTGTAGAACTTCCTGTGATGAGAAGAATCGAGATAGCACCATTATGAGATAGCATGTGATGATGATCCAGAATTGATGATGATCCAAATCAATTGATCTAGGTGTGATGATCCAGACTTGATGACGATCTAAATCAAGTGACGATCCAGATGTGATGATGATCCAGCTTCGATGACGATCTAGATAAAGTGATGATCTAGACTTGATGATGATCCAGTCGAGACGATCAAGATCAAGTAATGATCCAGAATTGATGATGATCCAGCAGTGATGATCCAGACCGAGTGATGATCTAGATCTGGTGATGATGATCTAGATCGAGTGATGATCCATATCCAGATGAAGATGACCTGAAGATGAAGATGACCTGAAGATGAAGATGACCTGAAGATGAAGATGACTTGAAGATGAAGATGACGAGAACTTGATGATGATTCAGATGACACAGAGAAGAATACTTGTGCTCATAAATTGTGTCGAGAGAATACCTTCCTAGTTAAGAGGGAGTGTCGATGTATTTGTAACTTTGGAATGTATTCATATGTATTTCTTATGTATTGTAACCCGATGTTTATTCCGAGATGTATTTGATTCATGTCATGCCCCGATGTTTTGATCAGGAAGTTTCTATAATGTAAAAGTCATGTCAAGTCATTGTGGGTAAGCCTCCTATTGGTCAAGGGTTAAACTGCCCACAGTTATGGGGTCCTAGGGTTATTATACTATCCTAGAGAAGTAGACCCTAGGTGAGTCATTGTAAGTCAGGGAAATAGTCCCCACCATCTAATTCAAGGTTAACCCTCCTGGTTGAGTAGAGGGAAAAGTCCCCACAAGTTGTGGGGCACTAGAGTTATTAGACACTCCTGGAGATGTCGGCTCTAGTAAGTAATTGTTAAGTGAGGACGACATGTTGGAGTGCGCTTCAATTGTATGAAAGAATATAAATAGAGAGTGAGCCTCTCTATTTTACACACACACACTCACTCATTGGGGCACATGAGTGAGATAGGAGAAGCTCTCTCGGTATGAGAGAGAGAGACAGAAGCTGTGGAGATCATCTTTATGTTTTGGGCTTTTCTATTTTGGTGTTGATTCTATCTCTGAGGAAGTTGCAGGGTTTTCTCCTTTATGGTTTCCCCAAGGAAAATATATTTGTGTCTCTTGTCTCTTTTGTTGTGCTTTTGTTTTATTGTTGTGCATATTATTTTCTCAATTAAAGATCCTAAGATCATAATGGTATCTTGAATGATAAGAATCTAACATGGTATCAGAGCTAACCTCAGAAGAAGACATTGTGCAGCTGCAGAATATAAGGCTTATTAATTTTTGGGTCTCTCTCCATAATCCATTAGCAAAATCATGCTAGGCTGACTCTCCATTGAAGGGTGCATCTTTCTGTCGAAGCGGAATTCGATTCCGAGCATTTTCAGTTTTAGATGCGGAAATTAGGGATTTATACAGAAGAGAAAATTTTCAGTGAGCCTAAAATAAGATTTTTATCCTCATCAAAATTGAATTTTAGAGACCTGGATCAATAAATTTGGTTGGGTAAAACTCTGGGAAATTCAAACCCTAGTTTGACCCCGAGCTAGAAAAACCCTAAATACTAAAACTGCTAAGTTTTGGTACATTCGCTATATCCCAATATTGGAGAAGGCCCAGGATCTGAAAATTTTTGAGGATGAATATGACATCCTGATGAACACTATTTCCAAAATTCAGCCTCCGATTTACTACATTCTAGGAGATATGATTCCTTCATGTTAGGGTTCCAGCCTCTTCCAGAATTCATTCCTAAACAGGACACCTGGGGAGAATTGAAATAGCTTGGGATAAAAATATTGACATGGAATTTATGAAGCTGTTCTAGAAAGGGCAAGGAATTTACTTTCTATGGTCCAAATTTCAGACACAGAAGATGAAACAGTGACACATGGCAGTCCGTACAACTGTGTTGTTCTGAACAATCCTGTAACAGGTCACCTTGGGAAACGGATCATAAATCCCAATTGGTGAAATCCATTCTAATGAAACATATGGTGTTAGATAATGGACATGCGAGGTTATCATAGTGAGAAATTTAAAACATAGAGGAGGAGTAATTTTGGAGATATCACAAAAATAGTGATAGGCATTTCTGCAGAATAAATTGGAAAACTAGGGCTTCCTGTTCCAGGAGCTTCCCTCCACTGTTTTCAGAAAATGAGTACATTGGACAGCTCCATTTGAAGAGATATATATTTCTATCCAATCATATCTGAAATATTCCAAGTTTTGAAAATCAGGTTTTTTGTGACAAACCCTAGATCAGCCAGCTCCATAACCAAGACAGACACCTCAAATCGGTAAGATCTAATCCTTTGCTATTTTCATTTGAGGTTCTCATTTCAAAGTTATCTATCACATCAGCTTGATGATAATATTGGTGAAGTTGACAACTTCCAAGTATGGAAGTATATGATCTCTCTAAAGAAAATGAATTGGACACCTACATGAGTAGAGAGGTTCTAGTTCGAGAAGGAGATGAGGTTAGAAGCCTTACACAAGAAGAACCTTGTCAAGGCCAATAATATCATTGTTGATTCAATCACAGATCAAATTGTACCACAACTATATTCCCTAAAGACACCAAAGATGTTTGATTCCTCAACCAAGCTATTTGAAGGGAAGAACATACATCAGCAGATTACCTTAAGAAACCAGTTGAAGAATGTGAAGATCCAGAATGGAGAGGCCATGCAGTCATAAGGATCTCTCAAATCAAAGAACAACTTGAAGTGGTAAAAGAAGAAGTGAAAAATGCAAAAGTGGTGATGGCCACCTTGAATGGCCTCCCAAGATCATGGGATTCATTCATTCAAGGAATGTGTGCCAGAAGGAAGTGATTACTTTCAGTAGACTTTGGGAAGAAGAAGAAGCTCGACTCATAAGAAGAGAAGAGAAGATGGGAACAACTGAATATCAAGCTCTCACCATCCAAAGAAGATCCCTCAATTGATGAGGAATATGAATATCTCAACTCTTGAAGAACATCTTATCCACTTTAACATTTGGATAAGAAACGATTCTATTATGAATGAAGAAGATGATGAAGCTGAAGGCTCAAGAAGGAGTCTACCCATGAAACAAATAAAGATAAGTATTCAATTGTCATTTCATGATATTGTTTTGTTATGCATTTGTTTATATTCAGTTGATGTATTATGCATGATAGGATGTTTGAATTAATTACAGTATACTACTAATATGCATGTGATGGGTAAGTAGCTCATGGTGCTATACAACTCTCCATTGCTACTTATCTGGAATGAAACCTCTTTGCTAACATATTGGATTAGTGCACAATCTCAATGTTGTCCTGGTAGAGATGGAAGGCATCTAGAAAGTTTTTGTGAGATATGGATGAATGTTGTATTGGCTAAAGTAGTTGCATGATCATATGTTTATGCATAAGAATTTGCCAGTATGAATATTTCTTATGAAATGTTTCTAATCATACAAATTCATTTGACTTGTAGGAAAGTTCACATACATAATCACCTACAAGCAAAGAAGGATGAGACTTGTTCCGAAGAACAAGTGACAACAGTTCAAGATGAAGAATAATATGATGAATGCAGTGACATCATTGATGTAGACAATTCCAGCTATGAAGAAGTAACCAAGAAGAAAGGGAAGACTAGTTCAAGAAGAATGATGTCTAGGATACAGTATCAATACGAAGGGAAGTTCGTAGTTCCATTATGCAATAGATGGAAACATCGTACAAAGCAAGATTCGTAGCACGACGCTTCTCACGAAAAGAAGGCATAGACTACGAAGAGACATTTGCAGCCAGTAAGAGTTGAAACGCATACATAATGAGCTTGATGAAGATCTTAACCTTTGCTACAAGGTTGAAGATGAAAGTCTATACACTATACGAATACATAGAATATTAGTAGCATAGGAAGCTACTTGTCACTCCAGTACAGAATGCTTCAGTGCATAGAGTACATAATACAGAGGGAGTATGATGCTCTGCTTTAGAGGGAGTACAGAAGATCTTGAGGTTCAACATGGAACGACACTATGGATAGATTACTGATGACTATAGGCTTTACTGAGAGTAAAGTGGATTCCAACCTTTGCTTCAAGGTTGAAGGAGGAAGACCAGTGATGCTCCTGTTATGTGTAGATACACTATTTTCTAAGCATTGAGGTATGGGCAAAGGAAGTATGAAATAGAGATCCTGAAGAGGTTCAGGATGATGGACTGCATGACCACACCTATGGCATCAAACTTGAAGCTATTGAGTGTTGCTTCATCAGAGACGGTTGATGCTATGATGTATCATCAGATGATTGGTTCCTTGATGTACCTGACAAATACGAGACTAGATATTTTCTTTGTTGTGAACACATTGAGACATGTTCACCTGATGGTTGCAAAGCATGCAGTGAGGTACCTGAAGGGTGCAATTGATTATGGGCTCAAGTATGAGGCAAATCAAACGATTATGTGGATTCGTATTGAGCAGGCAGTGCCATTTATAGGAAGAGCACTTTGAGGTGCTACTTCAGTATGGGATCAAGTGTGATCTCTTGGTTTGGTGGGATGGAGCCCCGCATGGCGCTGAGTACAGGTGAGGAAAAAGATGTTTCCATTTCTTATTTGGGAGGTAGTATGTTTCTTTTGAGAACTACTATTTGATTTGGTTGATCTGACTTGCATTTTGTTGTATGATGCAAAGAGGAGCAGTGATCCAGATCAAGATCTCTTGAAAGAAGGATTTCTAGCATAGCTAATGATCGGATATAAGTGCTGAGCCTTTCTGACAAGATGAGGTCAGATGTGAGTGTTGGGCCTTTCTAATAAGATGCAGTCAGATGTGAGTGTTGGGCATGCCTTTCTGACAAGATGAGGTCAAATGTAAGAGCTGGGGGGGCCATTCTGACTTAAGTGTTAGATATAGGCACTGATGAAGACCTACATGAAGGGTAGGCCTATAGGATTGACTCTATAGAACTTCGTGTCATGAGAAGAATCGAGATAGCACCATTATGAGATAGCATGTGATGATGATCCAGATCAAGTGATCCAGATGTGATAATCTAGACTTGATGATGATCCATATCAAGTGATGATCCAGATGTGATGATGATCCAGCTTCGATGACGATCCAAATCAAGTGATGATCTAGACTTGATGATGATCCAGTAGAGACGATCTAGATCAAGTGATGATCCAGACTTGATGATGATTCAGTAGTGATGATCCAGATCGAGTGATGATCTAGATCCGGTGATGATGATCCAAATCGAGTGATAATCCAGATCCAGATGAAGATGACTTGACGATGAAGATGACGAGAAATTGACGATGATTTAGATGATACAAAGAAGAAGACTTGTGCTGATAAATTGTGTTGAGAGAATACCTTCCTAGTTAAGAGAGAGTGTTGATGTATTTGTAACTTCAGAATGTATTCATATGTATTTCTTATGTATTGTAACCCGATGTTTATTCCAGGATGTATTGGAGTCATGTCATGCCCGATGTTCTAATCGAGAAGTTTCTATAATGTAAAATTCATGTCAAGTCATTATGGGTAACCCTCCTCTTGGTCAAGGGTTAAAGTCCCCACAGTTATGGGGCCCTAGGTTTATTAGACTATCCTAGAGAAGTCAACCCTAGGTGAGTCATTGTAAGTGAGGGAAATAGTCCCCACCATCTAAGTCAAGGTTAACCCTCCTGGTTGAGCAGAGGTCAAAGTGCCCACAAGTTGTGGGGCACTAGGGTTATTAGACACTCCTGGAGATGTCGGTTCTAGTAAGTAATGAGTCTACTAAATCTGAATATTTGATTCACAGAGATTCAAAATATCTTCTAAGTATCTGCAACCTGGATGTCCTTACCTTATCCAAACCTTGATAGGTGCTCTCCAATGTGTCCCATGAATTCTTAGCATTAATTGTTGTTGCTACTCTTGGTAGTACGCTTTCATGCATGGCTTCATGTATGTAGAACACGGCCTTTCAATCTCTCTTCCTTTGTTCTCTCAGGGCATGTTTCTCAGCTTGTGTGAGATTGTTATATGCTTCCATATCTGTTGGTTACGCATAACCATGCTGGACTATCTCCCAGACATCTTGACCTCTGAACAAATACTTCATTGTTAGAGACCAATATTCATAATTCTTTCCTGTAAAAATTGGAGTTTGCAATGAACCAGAAGTGGAAGTTATTTCTATATTTTTTAACTTTCCTTATAAAATTACTTTTCCCCATTTTAAGACAACATTTCTTTCCTAAACTGTGCTCTAATACCAGCTATCCAAAACCGAGCCAACTAAACTTGAGTTTACCTCTCAGTTATTAAAAATTTCACACCGACCTCTTTTTCATTTTACTTGTTGGGTGAAACCGATTAGACAAGTGTACCAATTTGGTCAGCCTTTTAGACACAACTATATTTCCTTGACAAGTTCTTACTTGTTGGTTTTACCGACAGGTTTTACTTCAACCACTTGTCAGTAACCGACAACCTGTCGATTCTACCACTTAGACAGAACTTAACCAAACAACTTGTAGATTTCACTCGACTGATTTACTTGGACTCACTTGCCCTAATCTAGTTTTAGTCAGAATTTACAAAGTATGATTCTTAGTCTAAAAGACTTAAGAATTTACAAATTTTTTTCACCTGTGAGTAAGATGAAGTAAAAACCAACACATTAACAATTCAACAGAACTATAAAAACATATAACCAAATATTTAGGAAGACTATTAATAGATTTATGATTAAAAAAAATTACATGATTTTTTATGTCATTAATAAAAAAATTAATAGATTTGAGTTCAAGTTTTAAAGCTATTTTTTTTTAATTTTTTAATTTTATGAGTGGATATAAATTTTTTAATTACTTTTTATTTTTTCCTTTTTGATGACTTAGTGGTTGAATTGGAAAAATATAAATTGCACGCAGAAAATAAAAGTTAAATGTTGTAATGCATGAATAAAGATGATAAATTTATAAACACTTTGAATACATAACTATGAACTGAAACCAAAAGAAATTTTAAAGTCATAGAAACCATTTCATGATACCAAACATGATGCATTGAGTATGAACATTACCTATGCCCATCTAAAACAAGGTATCCTTGATTTCCTAATAGACGTGCATTATGTAGTTAGGCAATGAGTGCACAGGGTTGATCTACTCTTGTGGCCACATCTACTAAGTTTAAAAAAAACATAATGGAAATACTATGATGCTATTTATTTCACATGAGGAAGACATGAATCCCAACAAAAAAAAGATCTTAAAAAACAACTAGCAGAAGAAGAAATATCAAGTGAGATAAAGTCCATTCTATAGTTGGCATGAGTTTGAATCTTATGGGAACTGCTCGAAACAGGCTCAACTGTAGGATAAGGAACACAAAGTTTAATGATTCTTTAGCATTTCTACAATAAGTTGTGTGAATTCAATGACCATGAAATTTATATGCTTACCTATACCTAAATATAAATCACAAAAATTGTGGAAATGAGGAACTAGATCCACTCAAAAACACTCAAAATGTTTGTTTCCATTCTCTACAAAATGCACATAAATTTTATTGCAATTTCACAATTTTCATTTAATATTAATAAATTTATTCACTTGACTAATAAGAAACTCTGGATTATCCACAACACAGAAACTCTACAACAAAGAATTGAATTCATATGCTTACCTTTAACCAAGACACTGTGCCAATGACCATGAAAGTTATATGCTTACATATTGTTGGATGAGCTAGTCGGTAAGCTGACTAAGTCGATCAGCCAACTAATGAGAGATTAGGTCAGCCACATAAGGTCATGTTAGTTGACCGATTCGATAGGTAGTTATTTGTAACTGTTTGTAAATCATATATATTAGGCTGTTGATCCACATGAGAACTCGGTTCAATTCTATGTTTTGTATGGACCCTTATAATATAATATAATCTATCATTCCACATCTATGTTCTTATTTCTTGTCTCTCCTATGTCTGTATGCTTTAATGTGTATTATTGGTAACCCTCTGTGATCCATGAGATTACAACATTGGTTCCATTTTCGGTAGTACATATCTGAGATGAATACAAGCAGATGATATTAGAGCAAGAGATTAAGAACTGGTGGGAGTGCAAGATAGAAAATTATTTGCAAAATTATGCGCAAAGAAACAGATTAACGACTGCTCAGGCGAAAGAACGATTCTTCACTGAAACCCATGAGAAGTTTGTAGAATCGGTACCCCATATTTTGAAGAAACTTCTGGATGAAAAAGGAGAAAGCAACTAAAGAACAACAGCTGCTAGAGAAACTGATTCGAGGGGGAAGAACAAAACTGTCGGAGTGGTTTGAAAAGATCACATTCGAATTCCGCGAGGAGCAAGCTATAGAAGAAAGAACTTCGGTAGAAACCATTCAGAAGAAATTCTATACAGACCTTACCGAGTAGTTCCTGTGCTCCTTACCGACCATGTTGTTCAAATTCCTAATAGAAAAAGGAGTGGGTCATATCGTCGAACCTCATCCATCACTACGCGAATCGCCACCAAATTCCAATTGGGCAGAGAAATAGAGGAAGTGGGAGAAATTCATTACCGAAAGGCAGTGGGAATATTTCCTAAGCAAGTAAATAGAACTATCTGAGCTTTCTAAAGAATTGGGTAGGTAATGGGGAGGTAGCTAGTCATATTTCAGGGTAAAGTAAAGAGGATTCTAGTCAACTAAAAAGATATACCATCACCAGCGATGAAAAGTTGACCTAAAAAGGAAATCCAACAAATAGTGACACACAAAAGTACGGTGGATTTATAGAAGCTAGAGAGTGAGAAGAGGCTGAAAAGAATTGAAGAAAGAAGAGAAAGAGCTATAGCACTGTAAAGAGGAATGAGTACTAGGGTGATAGACTAAGAAATAAATCTGCCAGAGTCGGGTCATGACCAATAGGAAGAAGGCGTGGATGAAGAAGTATCACCCATGGAAGAAGACTTGTGGATAGAGCAGCGAGATGCTCTTCAAATAGAAGTTCCCCAAGAGATAAGACCTCTGTCTCCAACGAATCCAATTACTAGGATACAAGCCATTGTCGAAGAAGACCTAAGACTAAGAGCTGGTGAGTTTGGTATATGGAGTCGACTACACGATGAAGTAAATGATGACAATCATTTAGTGATCTGTCGACCAGAGGAAGGAAACTAGGTCACGCTTTAGACGTACCCTCCAACCGAATTATCCACTTACTTTACCCGACACATGAAGGAGCACTCCCCTACTGAATACATCTTTTGAGAATACAGAACAGTTGGACCTGCAGACAAATAATTGCAGTTAGACATCGACAGAAGTGTTATATTTTTAACATTAAGCTAGCATATCTTTAGGATCTTTAACTGAGAGAACAAAAAGAACAGTAATCAAACACAAGAGACAATGAACACATTGTTTTTCATTGGGGAAACCATAAATGGAGAAAACCCCGCAACTTCCTCAGAGATAGAATCAACACCAAAAGTGAAACCCAAAATAGTAAGATGATCTCCTGACAGCAGTAACTTCTTTCTTCCTTACCCCAGTGTCTCTCTCTTCCTCAGCTATGCGCTACAACTGAGTGTGAGTGAGTGTGTGATAAATAGAGAGGCTAGCTCTCTATTTATACTAATTCTTGACTTGACTAAACCCAACTAGGGCCGAATTCACTAGGTGAGTCTAATAACACTAGTGCCCCGGAACTGTGGGGACTTTAACCCTTAGACAATAGGAGGGTTACCCACCTTGACTTGACATGACTTGTTTACATTATAGAAAATCTCGATAGGAACCTTGGGGCATGACATGACCAAAGTACATTACAAATACATCCCAGAATAAACATCAGGTTACAATACATAAGAAATACAAGTGGATACATTCCAAAGTTACAATTACATCAACACTCCCTCTTAACTAGGAAGGTATTCTCTCGACACAGTTTATTAGCACAAGTCTTCTTCTCTGTATCACCTGGATCATCATTGAGTCTTCATCATATGCACCTTCAAGTCATCTCTATCTTCAACTCACCTTCATATTCAAGTCATCTTCACCTGGATCTAGATCATCACTCGATCTAGATCATCATCATTGGATCTGGATCATCCCTCGATCTGGACCATCTTTGGAGCATCATCTCTGGATCTGGATCATCCCTCGATCTAAATCATCTCTATTGGATCATCATCACTGGACCATCATGGGTTCTATCTCATGATTCTTCTCATCACAGGAAGTTCTACAGAGCTAGCCCTTTTTCATGCTAGTTGTAGGCCTAGCCTCCATGTAGGTCTTCTTTAGCACTTATATCTGACCCTAAGTCAGAATGGCCCACCCAACACTTATATCTGATCATGTAGAAACCAATCCTATAATCATATAAGAAAGGCACACCCAACACTTACATCTGACCATGTGGGAACCAATCCCACAACCCTGTCAAAAAGGCCCAACACTCACATTTGACACATGTGAGGAACCAATCCAACATACATGTTCAAAAAGGCTCATCGCTTATATTTGACACATGCGAGGAACCAATCCAACATACATGTTCAAAAAGGATTTGCACTTACATCCGACACATGCAAGGAACCAATCCAACATGCATGTTCAAAAAGGCTCTGCACTTACATCCAACACATGCGAGGAACCAATCCAACATGCATGTTCAAAAGTGATCTGCACTTACATCTAACACATGTGAGGAACCAATCCAACATGCATGTTCAAAAGGGCTCTGCACTTACATCCGACATGTGCGAGGATCCAATCCAACATGCATGTTCGAAAGGGCTTGCACTCACATCTGATCAAGTAGGAACCAATCCTACAGTCATATTAAAATGGCCCCCAGTCCTAGACTGAGCTACCTAGTAACTGACCAGGGGACTCCATTCCAAGAATGGCATTCAGTGCTTACTTCTGATCATGTAGGAACCAATCCTACAGTCACATTAGAATGGCTCAACACTCATATCTGACATGGAAGGAAACAATCCTCACCATGACAGAATGGCTCAGCCCTTACATCTAACTATGGAAGGAACCAATCCTCTCACCATGTCAGAATGGCTCTGAGTCTCATCATTTCCCTTTGGAGGAAACCTCAATCTAGAGAACACCAAGCTTCTCCTTGAAGTACTCAAACTTCACCTTAGCCAATGGCTTTGTCAACACATCAGCTATATGTTCCTCCATCGCAACATATTAGAGCTTCACTGCTACCCTTTGCACCATATCCCTGATATAGTGATACTTGATCTCAATATGCTTCAACTTGTCATGCAATACTGGATTCTCTGACAACTTCACGCAACTCTGGTTGTCACAATGTATACAAGTAGCATCCATATGGATATCAAATAAATTAGATAGTAGCTTCCTTATCCATACTGCCTCACAACTAGCTGAACAAGTTGCGACATACTCTACTTCAGCTGTACTCAATGCCACATAGGATTGCTTCCTGCTAAACCAAGAGGTCATGCCTAATCCCATACTGAAGAAACACCTTAAAGTGCTCTTCCTATCAATGGCATTGCCTGCCCAATCTGAATCAACATAACCCTCCAGGTTAATCTTCTGATTTTCCTCGTACTTGAGCCCATAATCAATTATACCCCTTAGGTACCTCAGAATATGCTTTGCAGAAATCAAGTGAACATGTCTCGGATTTGTTAGGAACTGGCTCAAGGTTTTCACAGTAAAGCAAATATCTGGTCTCATGTTTGTCAGGTACATCAAGGACCCAATCACCTGACGATACATCGTAGCGTCAACCATCTCTGATGAAGCATCACTCAATAGCTTTAGGTTCAATGCCATAGGTGTGGTCATGGCCTTGCATTCCATCATCCCAAACCTCTTCAAGATCTCTACCGCATACTTCCCTTGTCCCAGGGAGATCCCATCCACATTCTGCCACACCTCCATGCCTAGAAAATAATGCATCATACCCAAATCCTTCATTTCGAACTCGGTAGCAAGCTTTGTCTTCTTATCAGTAATCAACCCATCCATACCTGTTACAAACAGATCATCTACATACAGTAGGAGCATCACTGGGTTGCCATCTTCAACCTTGTAGTAAAGGTTGGAATCTGCTTTAATCTTGGTAAATCCCAAACTGGATAGAAAGCTACCAATTCTACCATACCATGTCCTAGGTTCCTGTTTCAAACCAGACAGGGCTTTCTTCAATCTACACACATGAGACTCCTTGTCATGTGTCTCAAAACCAAGTGGTTTCTCTACGTACACTTCCTCTTCCACTACACCATTCAAGAAGGCAATCTTGACATCCATTTGGTGTATCTTCCATTTCATCACTACAGCCAGAGCAAGTACTGATTTAATGGAAGTGTATCTAGCTACAGGTGCAAAGGTTTCTTCATAATCTATTCCTTCCTTTTGTTATAAGCCACGAGCCATGAATCTTGTGTTATATTTCTCTATGCTACCATCTGCAGCATGCTTGATCTTGTAGATCCATTTGGAAGTTACAACCGACTTCCCTTCTAGTCTTGGGACAACATCCCAAATATCATTCTTCATGATCGATTGATACTCTTCGATCGTGGCATCCTTCCACTCTGTTCGTTCTGCTGCTTCTTCATAATTGGAAGGTTGTTCATTAATAAAGTCACATAGTAAAGCTACATACCCGAAATAGGATTTGGTTCTCTTTCTTTCTCCATGATTCTCTTCTGGAGCCCAATATCTTTCCGTACCTTGGATAATTTCTCATACCCAAGTAGGTTTCCTCTTGTGAGGATTATTCTCTTGAGGTGGATCTACACGTCTTTGTGGTTCTTCAAATTCTCAATCCTCTTCTTGAGTTTCTTCATTCATGGTTGTATCATGAATTTTGGGTGCTTCTGCTTCTTTACGTTCTTCAGTAAGTATCTTTCTACATTTGTTGTAAGCTGTTCTTCATCAAATGTTACATCCCTGCTGATGTTGATCTTCTTGAATCCTGGAAAGTATATTCTGTAAGCCTTCAAGCTTTCAGAATATCCTACAAATATACCCTTCTTTCCTGAAGGATCTAACTTTGTCCTCTTTTTTTTTTGGAATGTGTATGTACAATGGAGAGCTGAATATTCTGAGATGGCTGAATTTTGGTTTCTTTCCAGAGAAGACTTCTTCAGGAGTCTTGTTCTCAAGTACTCTATGTGGAGTACGGTTATGTACATACAACACTTTTCTAGCAGCCTCTTCCCATAGATGCATGGGAAGATCTTGGTCATGAAGCATTGCTCTTGCAGCTTCCATGATAGTTCTATTCTTCCTTTATGCAACCCCATTATGTTGTGGATTATATGGAGTGGATAACTCCCTCTTAATCCCTAATTCTTTGCATAAGTCTTTGAATTCATTTGATGTGAATTCTCCGCCATTATCTGATTGAAAGGTCTTGATCTTATTTTCTGTGTGGTTCTCGATCAAGGTTTTGAATTCCGTGAACTTGTTGAAAAATTCATATTTGCTCTTCATGAAGTAAATCCATGTCTTCCTAGAAAAGTCATCAATAAAAGAAACATAGTATACATACCCACTTAGAGAAATTGATGGCATTGGTCCATATGCATCGGAGTGGATGATTTTCAAGATTCCTTTTTCTTTGCTTTCGCTACATGGAAATGTCTTCTTTGTATTCTTTCCTTTAGCATATCCTTTGTAGACCCCTTCATGTTTTGCTTGAATTTATGGAAGACCTTCAATAGCTTTTCTTGCAAGTGGTAGTGCTCTGTAGTGCACATGTGCAAGCCTTATGTGCCAAAGTTCATTTGGCTCTACTGTGTCATGGACCAAGGCTTGTTCTGGATGGCCCTTCAATTTGTATAATCCTCCTTCTTATTCTCCAATTACTATTGCATCGTCAATAGTATTTCCTCTTGGCCACATGAGGACTTGGCCATCTACAAATACAACACTCATGCCTTTTGCATCCAGTGTCGATATGGAGAGAAGATTCTTCTTTAGTCCTAGTACAAACAAGACATCCTTCATTTTCATAGACTTTCCAGAGTGTAGATTGTAGGATTATTCACCACTAGCTTTTATGGCATATTGGTAGTCATCCCCAAGTTTCACATTATGGGGTGAATTATGTTTGGATAGTTTCTCAAAGGATTCCTTGAAACCTGTCATGTGTTTGGAAGGCCCGCTATCAATAAGCCAATCTTTGCTTGCATGAGTGATAGTTCCTGTGAGAGCGGAGATCAAAACATATTCATCTTCACTTAAAGAGTCTTCACTTTCTTGTTTTACTTTCTTTCTAGGAGGATCATCATCCTCAGCAGTGTGATCATGATGTCTTCTTTTGGAGTTCCTCTTCTTCTTGGATCCATTCTTATTCATAGGACAGTTTCTAGCATAGTGTCCTATTTCATCGCATGTATAACATCTGAGTTTAGATGAACCTTTCTGATGAGAATGCTTACCTTGGTGATGATGTTTTTCCCTTCTTCCTTTCTTGGAGTGCACTGTGAGAGCTTGATCTTCACTTCCCATCTTTTCTTCTTGAGCTACTATTTGAGCTTCTTCTTGTGAACATTCTTCCTACCAAAGATTCCTTGGATGAAAGAATCCCATGACCTAGGGAGGCCATTCAAAGTTGTCATCACAATTTCTGCATCCTCCACTTCTTCATCTACTACTTCCAGTTGTTCTTTGATCTAGGAGACCCTTGTGAAGTATGACTGGATGATCTCCTCATTTTGGATCTTTACATTCTTCAACCGGTTCCTTAGAGTCATCTTTCGATTGTCGTTCTTCCCTTCAAACAGTTTGGTTAGGGCATCAAACATAGCTTTAGGTGTCTTGAGGGAGGACACCTATGGTATGAGGTGATCCTTGATAGAATCAGCAATAATCCTCTTTGCCATAACCAACTTCTTCTTATGTAAGGCCTTACAAATCTCCCTCTGGAACTGGAACCTCCTCACTAATATAGGAGTCTAACTCATTTTCTTCTAGGACCACAGAGATCCTATACTTCTAGGCTCAGAAGTTATCAGCGCCCTCAATATTTTCATCAAGATTGGTATGATGAGACATATTAACTGAGAACCTCAAATGGAAATACAAAATATTTATATCTTACCAAGTCAAGATGTTTGATCTGGATTTGGAGCTGAAATCCTGCAGTGTTGGTTCAAGAGCAGATTAGGGTTTTGCTTTTCCAGAGTTTTGTCCAACCAAATGCTTTGATTTTGATCCCTAACTTCGATTTTGGGAAGGTGATCAATCCAGGCCTAGGCTCACTGAAAAATTCCACTTCGGTGAAAAGCCCTAATTTTCGACAGTAGTGTCGGGTCCAAAATTGAAAAACCTCAGAATTGGACTCTACTTCAATAGAAAGATGCACCCTAGGGAGGATATTTATTCCACCGTACGTTTGCTGAAAATCTATGGAGAGAGATCCGCAAAATAGGAATCCCTAGTTCCCACATCTGCACAGTGTCTTCTTCTCAGTTTAGCTATGATACCATGTTAGATTTTTAACATCAAGCTAGCATATCATTAGGATATTTAACTGAGAGAAAAACAAACACATAAATCAAACACGAGATAATGAACACAGTGTTTTTGCTCAGGGAAACCATAAATGGAGAAAACCCCACAACTTCCTTAGAGCTAGAATCAACACCAAAAGTGAAACCCAAAACAGTAAGATGATCTCCCGATAGCAATAAATTCTTTCTTCCTTGCCCCAGTGTCTTTCTCTTCCTCAGCTATGTGCTACAACTAAGTGTGAGTGAGTGTGTGATAAATAGAGAGGCTAGATCTCTATTTATACTAATTCCTGACTTGACTAAACCCAACTAGAGCCGACTTCACTAGGTGAGTCTAATAACCCTAGTTCCCTAGAACTGTGGGGACTTTAACCCTTAGACAATAGGAGGGTTAGCCACATTGACTTGACATGACTTGTTTACATTATAGAAACTCCCGATAGGAACCTCGGGGCATGACATGACTCAAGTACATTACAAATACATACTGGAATAAACATCGAGTTACAATACATAAGAAAAGCAAGTGAATACATTCTGAATTTACAATTACATAAACAAGGAGAAGTTGACCCCAATCAACTACTTGTTAGAGAATAAAAAACAAGAAAAACAACCAACAAAAATGAGAGTTTTGTCGACAACATCTCTACACAAAGAAACAAGCAAAACATCCCACTACCCCTACCACCACCACCTCCTTAGGAAGATAGTGACAATGAATCTGACATGGGTCATGGATCAGTGAATATCTCTCTATATGAGGGTGATGAAGATCCCAGATGACATTGGTTCGTCTGTGAGTCGACATGGGAGGCAAATCAAGTCACAGCGAAAGATAGGCAGATGGCGCAGTTCATTGGTGCCTTGAGGAAAAGAGCTCTAACGTGGTATATGACCATTACTGAGAGAACCCCTCAAGCATCCAAAGCATAAATTAAATTACAATTTTTGACATTCTTTAAAACTCCAGATGCAAAACATATGGCAGCTAAAAAGTTGAAAACAACCACACAAAAGCCAGCAGAATCTGTCCGAGAGTACAAAAAATGTTGGAAAGGCCTTCTCAGCCAACTCGATTATGTAATTGACGAACAATTATTAATTTAGTGGTTTCTTGTAGGTATTTCACAGAAAATTTGATGACATATAATCCTGGAGATGTTGAAGACATATAAATATGCGCTTACTAAATCCCTACAAGTGGAGATGGATGAATATTTCCCAGCATATCCCACAGATACTAGACTGGAAGAACAGCTCAAAATCATGCAGAAATCATTGAAAGAGTTGAACCTTAAGAATCAGGATGTCTGGTGCAAAAAATGCTCAATGGCCGGACATTCCAAAGATAACTGTTGATAGGACATCAGCTGACAGGACGTTCGATTTGTGCAAACAAAGTGTTTTTGTGACATCTTCCAAGAACATGGAGAACACACCACAAAATATTGCCTGTTTAACATGAATAATGGTAAAGCATCTTGGTGTGCAATCTGTGAAGTTAAAATTCATACCACGGTTGACTGCCACATAAACTTAAAAAATCGACAAAATTACCAAGCAGTCTACAAGACAAACGTAGTTGTGCAGAAAAATGATAACAATCAATGAAGCAATTCTCAAAACAAACAGAATAATCAAAGATATGAAGGCCGTCGATATGAGTGCTAATTCAAAAACCGACATGGAGGATATGCAGGTCGAGGTCGATTCTCTAGGAATCATGACAACCGACCACGTCAGCCCATCCAATGTTTCACATGTTACAAAGAAGGTCATCGATATGTAGACTTCCCATACAAGGACATAACTGATTTAAAATTTTGTACTAGCTGTGGAGTTGGGGATCACTCATTAGAGGATTGCCCTACTATGCTTGATAAAATTAATAAGAAGAAAAAATTTAATGTCTTGTTGTCCATTCAAAAACATGATATGATCAATACAAAGAATCTGCATATAGTAACCCGACAAGGGACAAAAATTGGGAGTGATAATCCACGTATAAGAAAAATAAAATAAAAGAATGATTATCCTAACCCAGCTAAACAAAAACAACTATATAAAGACACAACGAATATATTTAAATAATTCGATCGAGAAGAAAAAGTTGATGATATCCAACAAAGCACAGTTAAAGAATTAATATTTTTAGTACAAGATGATAAAACGGTATCTCAATTCATCGACTTATTGTATAAAATAAAACACAACAATAATACAAAAAAACAAACAAAAAATATCTGTACTCTAAACCAAAAGGACAAAAATGATGCCGACCCACTTGTCGACCTAGAAATTGAAGGGTACCATGTCCAACAAGTTGTGCTCGACTTCGGATCACAAGTAAACATTATGATTGATGACACTTGGGAACAATTGGGTAGACCTTGACTATACGAGTTAGGAATATACCTGAAATTAGCCAACCAAGGCCTGATCGAACCTATCAGAGTTTGGAGAAATGTCGACACGACAATAAAAGGAATATCAACCAAAGTCAATTTTCAAATTATGGACCCTAAGGAAGGATCTAGTTCCTTACTAGCGTTAGTAGGTCGACCTTAGGGAAGAAAAATGAAAGCCTCAATATCCTTAGACAAGGAAAGGATAAAATTAAAAGGGAATGGAAAAAAAGTCATAGTACCTATCCATCCATCCCAAGAATAACATTGGATAGAACCTGTTGATGAAGAAGTTGACATATGACAACTATATCAAATACAAAACAATGAAGACTACACAGAACCCAATGCCTATGGTGAACTTCACTTAGCCAATCAAGATTCAGTAGGATACAACTTAGATGCATAATTATATGATTTGGAAGTCGAGAACTATGAAACATAAGCAAGAGATTGCTGGACCATTCAAAAAGTGCAGAAGAAACCCGTCCAACAATGCTTCTTGGTGTCTATCCTCCCAAAAATATTTGAAAAGAAAACAAGGGAATATCCTACCCTAAAACCAGCAAATGTAAATGTTAAACAAGTCCGAAGATACAAAGAAAGAGAATCACCATCTATGCATATAGAACAAGTATCCAGAAACATTGGTCAACATGGCCGACTACAAAGCTTAGTGGAAACCTTCATAGGATAAGATGCTATATTGTGGGATACCCATCAATCAAGACTGCATACATGGAAAACAGCTTCGAATTACTTTATAGAAATATTCGGAGGAAAAAGGTTAACCAATCAATCCCAAATACCTATGTTCATCCAAGGACAAGATCCAAAAGACCACATAAAAACATGTGAAAAATAATGGAAAAGACTTGGGTGTAAGGATGAATGAACATGGCCACACTTGTTTCCATTAACGCTATCTGACTTACCAAACAAATTGTACAAAATGGAAGAAGATCAAGGTGAAACATTCCTATGGCATGAACTAAGAGAGAA
Organism: Pseudotsuga menziesii; assembly: GCA_001517045.1. Lineage (NCBI taxonomy): Eukaryota > Viridiplantae > Streptophyta > Pinopsida > Pinales > Pinaceae > Pseudotsuga > Pseudotsuga menziesii. The sequence continues at coordinate 14,570 of LPNX010334879.1, read as the reverse complement.
TTTTATCAAGGATTTCAGCTTTATACCACAAGACGAAAAGTTAGTCAAAACTGTAAAACAAATTAAGACATTTATAGAACTGACCGAGAACAAAAACTTAACACAATATCAGGACTGACTGACAATAAACTGCAATAACATAAAAATCGAGACAATACCATAGTCAACAAGACTACATATGGAAAATGGAAATCTGGAAGGGAAAATCTTAGATGGAAATCATACCATGCCAAAAAGACAAAACCAATTCACACAGTACTCAAAGTTGAGATAGCAAACAAAGAAGACACCGACCGAATGACTACAACAGACTTTCTTGCTACATTTTCACAGTTTAAAGAAGGGACCCAACCAATCAATGAAGCCAAAGCACCTGAATGGTTAGATGCTAAAGTGAAAACTAAAGAAGTCGACATATCAAATGATGATCGACCAAAAATAGCAAAGATTGGAGACTAGTGGAGTGAAGAGAAAACAACAGAAATAGTAAACCTAATAAAATAATTCCAGGATGTATTTTCTAGAGACTACAAAGATCTCAAAGGTCTAGTCCATGAAATGGGTGAAATGAAGATCAACATTAAACCTGATGTCCAACCTGTAAATAAATGAACATATAAATTAGCTCATAAATACAAAGAGATAGTCAAGAAAGAGATTGATAATATGCTTGCAACAGGAATTATCTACCCTATTGATCAATCGGAATGGGAAATTCCAATGGTTTCTCAACCAAAGAAACACGATCCAACTAAGCCAAGGATCTATGTTGACTTCAAATACCTAAATAAAGTTACAATAACAGACCCATTTCCAACACCTTATGCAAATGAAATCTTACATGAGGTCGAAGGACATGAATGATACTCATTTACATATGGATTCTTAGGTTATGACCAAGTACCAATAGCCAAAGAAGATCAGAAAAAGACAACATTCGTATGTGAATTTGGCTCATTTGCTTACAAGGTTATGCCTTTTGGACTAAAAAATGCACCTGCAGTATTTTTGAGAATTGTGTTCAAAACATTTCAAGAATATATTTACAAAACGATGGCAGTGTATTTCCATGATTGGACAATATAATATATGCTGAAAGATCACTGCAAATGTCTAAGGCTCATGTTGGAACGATGCCGACAAATCCAGCTATCTCTGAACATAAAGAAATGCATATTTTTAACCGCTATAGGGATACTATTAGGACACATCGTCTGCAAAGAAGGTATCAAGGTCGACTTTGCAAAAATAAAAATCATCCTCGACTTAAAACCACTGGTGAACCCAAAAAAAGTCAGGGTACTACTTGGTCATATAGGATATTACAGGAAATTCATAAGATACTATTCAGATATGACATATCCACTGGAAGAACTGTTAAGAGAAAATTAGGTGTTCGACTGGACAGAGGAATGCAACATATCATTCGAAACACTAAAAAGGAAGCTAGTTGAAGCACCCATTCTAATATTTCCAAACTGGTTGACCAAATTCCATGTACACATTGACGCATCAGGCCTAGCAATAGGAGAAATCCTAACTCAACTAGGGGATGATGGGATGGACTACCTTATAGTTTACAACAACAAAAATAAAGCAGAAAGAAACTACTCGACAATAGAGAGAGAAGCATTAGAAATGGTATTTGCACTACAGAAGTATCAACATTACCTACTAGCGAACCCATTTATCTTTTATACCGAACACCAAGCACTAAAATACCTTGTCAATAAACCCTTACACCATGGGAGAATTTGCCGATGGCTATTTCTATTCCAAGAATTTGAATTCGAAGTCGTTGTCAGACCAAGAAAATTAAATGTTGGACCCAACCACTTATCACAAATTGACATAGGAGAGGAACCGACAGGAGGCAAAGATGACCTACCAGATGCACTTTTATTTTGAATAGAAGTAGTCCCAGTAGAATTAGAGGAAATAGCTCAATTCTTAGAAAATGGACAAGCACCAGAGGGCATGAGCATGAAGAGGAAACAAATTTTAGCCATGAAAGATGCACCATATAGCCTCATAAATGGATTCTTATATAAAATGGGCCTGGATGACATCCTCAAAATATGTGGACTGGTAGGAGGACATTTTCAAGCAAACACAACTGCTAAGAAAATCCAGCAGTTAGGGTTATGGTGGCCGACACTTTACAAAGAAAAATAAAAAAGTTTGTAAGCCAATGTAACAAATGTAAACAACTAGGTCGACCTCTACCTAGTACAGAAATGCCCTTGATATCAGTAAACCCAATTTTGAGATTTGAAATTTATTCCATCGACTTCATAGGACCATTCCCCATACTAGCAAAAAGAACAGGTGCAAGGTACATAATAACTGCAATGGAGTATGTAACCAAGTGGGTAGAGGCAGAACCGGTTGACACATGTTCTAGTGAGATAGCTTCTAAATTCATCTATGAAAATATAATCAACATGTTTGGATGTCCAATAACCTTAATCAATGACCAAGGTTCACACTTTATCAATAAAACCATCAAAGCATTGACAGACCAGTTCAAAATTGACCACCAATGTAGTACAACTTATCACCCTCAATCGAATGGAGCAATTGAAGAATTTAATAAAACATTAACAAAAGGCCTAACAAAAATCTGTAACACCGACAAAAACGACTGAGACGAAAAGATACTTGCAGTACTGTGGAAGTACAGAACAACATACAAATGTTCGACTAACCAAACACCATTTCAACTAGTCTATGGATAAGAAGCAGTAGTTCCACTACATTTTCGACAGCAAACACCTATTTTAGCATAAATTTTACATGTAGATGTCGAACAAGGAAGGAAGGACCAACTGATACAATTAAGTAAGCTAGAAGAACACTGACTAATTTCTCTACAACACCAAGAAATCCAAAAACAATAGCAGAAGGTGTGGCACAATTGCAACATCAAAAACAAGAACCTGTCGGTAGGGGACCTTGCCTTACTATACAACAATCAAGTAAAAGGGAAACCCAAAATGCTACATACAGAATGGATGGGACCCTATGTTGTCGAAGAGATTCATGACAGCGGATCAATCTGACTAAGGATGTTACAAGGCATAGTATTTCGGAAACTTGTTAATGGTGCCCGACTAAAATAGTACAAAAATTTAAACAAGTTAAAAAAAAATAGAAAAAAAAATCATATAACGACCATAACTATCAGAAAAAATTATAAAAATCTAAAAACAATAGAACAGAACCAACAACCATAAACCCAGGATGACAGGAAACCAATGCTTCGACAGCCGACATCAAACCCATCGACATACCACCATCAACCACTTACATGATCGACATCGACCAATGACCCTAAAGGTCAAATCACGCCTTCATGACTATGGTCAGAACGAGTGCCAAAATCAAATCACCATTAACGCAAACTCAAGTGATCGCGTTGGACCATCACTTCCGCCATTAATACACCCATCAACAAGTATGTCAAATGCATCACCTATAAATACTGGACTGAAAGAGGATCATTTACAGTATTTTGAACAGAGAGATCAATTTAGCAAACAGAAAAATGAGAACCGAGAACCTATAAGAAAATTCGAACAAAGAACCGACAAAATGGCACCAAAACAAACTAGAGCCGCAGTGAAAACAAAGGAACTACAATATGTTGAAACTCCATGAATGAGGAGGTTAAGAAACATAAAGAACGCCAAGGTCCAAGAGACCTCATGGGAAAAAACATGGGTCGAGATCAAGGAATGGGCCTATGTCGACAAGAAAACCAACCCAACAAGTAGAGAAGGAAAACCGTAGCTCTATTATGAACTACATGAACACACCATTCATGGCAAGTTTTGGAGGTACAAAAGAAACGGTAGTGAAGTTCATTATTAGCCGGTACCATAATGGGAAATTCTACTTTGATAGACCAGTCGAGATCTCTGGTGAAGTCATCTATAAACTGATCGGTTTATCCAACCAAGGTGATCCAGTACCAATCGACATAAAACAAGGGCTGGTAGAACAATTAACAGGAACGCCCTTCGGAAAGAATTCAAAAGGGATAATGATTAGCCAAATACAAGCCTAGACGCCACAAATCGTGTCCAAAATCATAGCAATAGGACTCACACCGACAGGTCGAGGAAGCGACCTAAAGCTGGATATGATAGAGGCATTCGACACGATAGCCACTATAAGAAAAGTATACATATGGGCTCCGTATGTCACCAACATGCTTATGGGCATCTGTGATAAATGCTAGGAGTTGGGAGGGATTATAAGGTTCCCATCGCTGATAATCTGGATAGTAATGTACTACTTGTTCCCAGTTGGGGACAATCAGTTCCAAGAACCCACAAAATTCCATATGTGGAGGTTTAAACCATTTTCCTAGATTGGAACACTGAAGGAACTGGAAAATGGAAAAGTACTATTGGAAAACTGGTTCTAATAGCTGAAAGTTCTGACAACCAGATGGAGGTTGCCCCAGAACATCCGACGAAGTCTGCCAAAAACCGCACACATCCAACTGGAACTTGAGCATACTACAGTTTGGTATATGCAAGGTGCAAAGGCAAAAGCAAAGACTCTTAACTACTATCCAATAGTCGAAGAGATCTTCCATGAACCAACTCGACAGTCTGGCACAAAACTGTCGATACCAGCAAAAGCCAAGGAAGTAACCCTAGCAATAGAAGAACCATTAACATACAAAGAAAAGGAAGAAAATTATGAACTCCTACTATACATCAGCACATTCGTGTCGGAGGAAACACCAACAGAGGACACCAACCGACTTCAAATAACAATCATGTGGCCGACAACCCAAAGGAGAAGTGCACAGACAGAGTAGCAGTAGCCATTCCAGCTGAGAAAAGTGTTAGACACTGAGAGGGGGGTGAATCAGTGTAAATCCAATTTTATAACTTTTCTTATCTTGTCACAATTAACTGCCAATTCATCATTCTACCAATCTCATAATCATTTCATAAATAACTTTTACTTCATCATTCACATATCATAAGCATTTGAAAGAACACAAGACCATATAATTTTGTAATATTTTTATATTATTTTTGTTCCGGCTACAACCGTGATGTAAAATCAGCACCTACTAATACAAAGAGCACATACTCTGCATCCAGGACCCTACCTAGTTTTCTTAGACCCTGCTAAGAATGGTTTGAGGTATCCTAACCTCAAAAGGAAGTCAATCTTGCATTTACAATTTAAGCTAACTGTCTCAACACATTTTCATCGCTGTCACATCACACTAGCACTTATCTCTAGCACCTCTTCAATCAGCATCAACATATTGTCTCAGTCCTATCATCAGTTGTTCATCATCATTCTGTCCATATCTACAGGCACATCATTTTGACCATAACCACGAATACATCAAATTGCTGCCAGCATCATGCAATCATCCTTTCTTACTGCTGTACATACACATCATATCAATCTATTCACCACAAGCACTTTTCCTGGTCATATGCTCATCAACCATGTCATTTACACTGCTGCAATACTACAAAGTCTGCTCGTCAACACTACTTGTCAAGTCATAAAGTTTTGAATATCATCAAGGTCTGGTCAGCATCAAGGTTTAGGCTGTGTATTCATCATATAGGGTGTACCTCAACATCATAGTATGCATAGTATGCAACATCATCATCATAGGATATTCAATCTAGAAGTTCATCATCAAAGTGTACAACGTATGTCCTCATCATCATACTGTATATGTTCATAGGTAGTATATCAATCATGAACATCATACATGACTATTCATACACCATTGCATTCTTCACTACTGTATATCACTTTCAGGTCTTGACTGTGTATGTGTTAAGTACACATCATCATCATCAATAGTTTGTAGGATAGCATACATACCTTGACCTTGAACTATGTATACATTATCATACCTATCAAGACAATGTCTTGATCAAACTTCAAATGGTTGCCTTAAAGAAAATAGTCAAACCATCGCAAACCCTTCATGCATTGATTGTTTAAAACTGAGCTATATGTTGACCCTTTTTTTTGTTTTGGACAATTCTGAGTTGTCTCAGTCTGCAACATTTCATACTATTTTAGGCCTACAAATTTCAAACCTGAGCAGCCTTAGTCCACTCCTATATATGTCCTCAGTCCACCGTGACCTCAGTTGCAATTTTTATGTGTTTGCTGCACTTTACACCCTGAGAACTTTGGAATGTCAAAATTGGTTGTTGCATAGGAAACTGGATTGGCAATGTGAAGTGTACCTTTCAAACCTCAGACTATGTTGTATGCTATGAAAGACCTTTCCACTGAAATTTGGATGGCCTGAAGTAAGTTTTAGAAGGACTGTTATGTGCTAGGGTAAGCCCTAACTGAGGTGTGTTATGTCCTTACTGCTGCCAACGAACTCCTTCATATTGTCATCGGTGGGATAGATCAATATCCAAAAATGTTATGTAACGACAAGAGAATTTCAAGAGGCAGCCTTATATGACTATTACCAAAATTCTGAGCATATATAAACTTCAAAAAATAGCTGATGTCACAGTCAGATCTTGATCATCCACAAAAAATCAGAGTTATAATATTCAACACTTGTTGTAGTAAAAGATGCTCATGTTCATGCCTCAATGATACCCCAAATTCAGAGAGGAATACTTCATATGGCTGCCCAAAAATCAGAGATGGAACCTCCACTCACAACCTGCTGCTACCACTGATTTTTTACCATAGACATCCACGAAAATAAGAGCTGTTTTTTCTGCATTTTTTAACAGTGGACTACTCCTGCATTTTCCACAGTCTACTTCACATGAATTTTCCATAGAAAAACAATCATGAATTTCAGACCTCTTCTTTAACTCCCATATGCTGTTGCTCCTTTTGTGGCTACCTCAGAGACCCGAAAATCTCAGAGCTATATTATTCTCCATCGAATTCCACACGAAAATCAGAGAAAGTGTCACGAATTTCATAGCTCTTTTTCTTTACTGCTGTAAACAAATTAGGGCCACAAAGGACACCACAATTTTTTTTTTGCAAAGAATAGTCTGCTCCCCGAAATTAGACCTCTGAATTTCCTCAGTCAATTCTGCTTCAGCCATCAGAACTGCGGCTACCACAAACCTCTGAATTTACCTCAAATCCTTCCACCAAATTTCTTCATGCTAAAGTGAGGACATGAGGCCTCTATTTATACACAATTTCAAATAATCCTGGGTCGACATGCATACATATATTTATTTTAATTTTAATTTATTTATTTAATTTTTGGGTGAGCCGACTTCATTTGTTGGTCCAAATTCCCTTTTTTTTGAGCTGGCTTGACCCTACCCTTTTTCATATTGTAAGGGATTTGGACCCTTACCTTTAAGGCTTTCAATTCCTCATCATTAAAAATAACTTTTCTTGTGGGATTTATTCAACATTAAATCAACAAGGGCTATATGCCATGACACAGTCAAAGGGCTCCATTAACACATTGAAGGCTTCTTGTGAAAGAAACGTTAAATGTATTCACTTTAAGGGTTCAAGCATTACAATCAACTTTCAAAGGACATCAAAAGATACCATGATCAAGGGTGTCCTCCACATCATCAAGAACCAAGGGTGCATCAAGCCACTAAGTTTCATGTTCCCCAAAACCCAAGATGAAGGGTGCAAACCATTTTCAAGGGTTTCAATATCCCATCAACACACAAGTGACCCATATGCAAGAGGACCATCATCTCCATGCAAGTATGAGGGATTCTTCAAAATTTTGTGGGCTTCAACACACTATGACCAACTTGTGGGTCCAAGCACTTCTTCAAGGGCTTCTTCATCAAGCAGGAGACTTCATGGGGATGTTAGGCCTTCTCCTAGGGTACCATGACACCATCAAAGCATGAATAACCACATAATGGGTTTTTAATGCTCTTCCAACCCATCTAGGGCTTCTCCATAGTCTGCAAGGGCTTCAAGACCATATCCAAGGTCTTCAACATCTTCAACAAGGTGGTGGCATCAAGATCCAGTCTTGTGGGTGCAAGGACCTTGTCAACTAGGTACAAGGTGCTTCAAGGCACAAACCCACTCTATAAGGAGTCTAGGCACTACAGGTGGGACTTGGTGGCATCAATGTCATCCTGTGGGACCACTGCAAGTCCATGTTGGCACCAATGACAATTTCATCAACAAAAACTGTCATCCTAGCACAACAACAGGAGGAAGGGGAAGAATTGGGAGATATTGAGTCCGACAACCCTGAGTACAACATAACCAAAGAAAAAATCAAAAAGATAGCAAAGGAAATAGCAGCAGCAAGGAAGAAAGCAACTGAAAAAAAAGGGAAGGGGAAGCGTAAGCTAATCCTTTTAGAATCAAAGGATGAAGAGGAAATATTAGCTATCGCGGTCAACATCATAGAAGACGTCATAGCAAAAAATGTTTCGGTCAAGACGCAGTTCCAAAAGTTTGTCAAAGTAGGAGCACAGCAAGGTCGGCCGAAAAAGGAAAAAAGTACAAACACCTCAATGACCAAAAATATTGTCGACTTAGTATCTACACCTCCACACCCATCTCCGGCCCAAATCACACAGGAATAAATTCCACATCTACCCTCCATAATCCCAATCCACATATGCAAAAATTCTATGCTGGAAACCCTAAAGGAGAGGTTCGACTGAGACAGATATTTCCAGGCATACATTGAAAAATTGCTTGAGCTACTCACCTCTATCCAATAGATCACCACCAAGTGTCCTCTGATCAAATTTAGTGGATCAATACAACTCATTCCCCCACAAATTGGACAAGTACCTCAGAAGCTGAGGTCGGTGGGAACTATAAAATCATCATTTGTGAGGAACCCTGACAAGATAGCTCAAGTTGTCGCAAGTCAAACCTCATCCTTCATCCGAGTTGACACCCCACCCCTTCCATTAGCCAATGAACCAACAAGAGATGTGGAAGAAGAGAACCTGGAAGAAATCAACCAGGTAATCGATAACCTATTTTCTGATGTCCCAGAGGATTCACCACCATGAGTCGAGGAACTAACACCTAACCACATCCCCACCACATCAATCACACCCGACCATTCATCATCACCACCACCTCTTCAGAATCCATCACCTCCAACCAAACTACCTGCACCTGAACCACTTTTGCCTGAACCATCTGCACCAAAAAGATCTATATCTAAACCTCCTGTACAAAATCCCCCAGTTACACAACTAGTTGCAGAGCTCACCCAAGAGACCCAACCAGAAATCCTACTGACCATCGTCGACCAGCAACCAGCCAATCCACTACAAGAAACCCAACCACAGGAAGGTCTAACCCTTGTAAATGCACAAGCACAACAACAAGTAGAACAACATATGCATAAGAGGAAGAGATACAGGAAGAAGAAGGACCACCAAAGAGAATCACAAGCGGAAATGGTCCACATTAGCCAACTTGGGTCGACCACTGAAGTTCACGCAACAAAGCTGAAGGACGGAGAGTTGGGACAACTCTTGGAAACTCTGGCCATTGAAGCAAAAATAAGAAGCCAGACTAGACGCAAGGAGCTCGACGACACTGAGAAGGAACAAGTTGATTTCCTTGTAAAATGTAGAAACCTAGCACAATCTGTGATACCAGGACCAATGGAGGCCAACACTGACAAGCCCCTAGAAAAATCCTATCAGCCGTTTGAAAGCATGGTGTCGGCCCTACATGTACAGATGCAAAACATGAGAGAAGAACAAAAAGAAGAGACAGTTAGATTGCTGACACAACAGCACACAACCTTCTTAGAGGCTTACAAAGTGCTTCAAGATCACATGGAAGAGTCTATCATAACAGAGAGGGTACTACTGGACTGGCCTACTTATTATGGGCAAGTCTTCCAACAGACCCGACATACTCGACAAGAAATTCAAGCACTAGAGAAGAGAAAGAGAACAAAAGAAGCTTTGAGAATCACTATTGAAGATCAAATCATGCTCAAAATAGCCAAACTGCAAAAGCTCAAGAGACAAGCACACTAGTGGGTACAACAGGCACTCCCAAGCTTGAACAAATTAGACACCATCTGCCTGCAGATGAAAAGGATTCTGGAGACAACAAAAGAGAAAGACCAGTTTATGGGTCCTAACATGGAAAGGATAGCATACCTTTCCATTCAAGATAATATGTCGACACTATCAAGCATTACAACATCAACCATCAACATCCAGAAAGTACTCCAAATTGGATAGAATTACAACATCAACTGGCCGTGACAACAAAAGCAATTGTTGAAGTCCGTATACAGAAATGACCAACTATCCGACTTCATAGCCCATAAAAGACAAACAAAGAAATAACTACTTTAGATAGGTAAAGAATTTTTTAGTACCTCCCCTGTTGTAATACCCTGGTTTTAACCCCGCTTGCATTAAAGTACATAGGATACATATGTTGTAAGTAATATTGGTGTGGAGCTAAAGGCCAAGGCCACACCATAGATTTGGTTATGTTGTGTTTCTGATTAAGAATGGTCACCGATGGTATATCGGGACATGATTCCAAAGGATTAAGACGCATTTTAATTAAATAACCCAACCAGCTATGTTTGCAGCAACTAAATTGAGAAGGGGGCATGATTCCAAAGGATAAGGAAAGGGGGGATGTGGAACATTGAGTCACGGGGGAAAACTATTTGTCACCACCTCCCTTGGTTATTTCCTTTTTGTTAGTTGAGGCAGTGATTGGCTGGCAGGAAGACCACTACCACGCCCACGCTTTCTCTCCTCTCCATGACATAGGGACCGTTCTTCCCACTCCCTCGAATCATGGCTGTTCGTATTCCTCATGCAGGACAGGGATAAATTTTTTTACCATCCATTGTGTGGGGGTTTGCCTCCTCTCCCTAGTGCTAATTGCTGGTCTGTAGTTCTGTTCTTTCCATCCACACAGAGAACCAACTTTTTCCTCCACGCATTGGGCTGTGTATTGTTTTCATCCATCATAGCAGATTACAGTGGAAATTATTGGGATTTTTCCCACTAATTGATGGGAGCAATTTTCCCCACGCATTGTTGACTGAGTTATCTACAATGCGGCATTGGTAGAAGATCAGGGTGATATTTCCTGTGAATCCATACTGAGCTGTGAATGTTGGCTGTGTCTTTTTAACCATTTTCTGGTCTATGTAAGTCTCGCAGTGATAGTATTGAAGATTGGTTTGCTATGGGTTCATGTGAGTGTGTTAGCTACTATTTGCCATGATGGCTTGACTATGTTTTTCCCTTTAAATGCTTGAATAGTTGTTTGGCTACTTGCATGCAATGGATTTGTCCTCGGACTATTCTGGGTTGGTGAATGAGGGTCTGAGGTGCTTGATAAACCTGGTGGGTTGAGAACCACATGGACAGAGCTACTGAGCTGGATTTCTTCTCCACAACCCCTGAAGAGCACTGGAGCGAAGATCAGGGTCTGAGGGACTGCGTTGCAGAGAAGGGACTGACTTCCTTATGTTGGGTGTGTGTGGGTGTTATAGAATCCAAGCTGGTTATGGTGTTGGTGTCTACAGCTCTTCAACGAGCTCACTAGATTAGCATTAGCCTTTCCCAGCTCCTGGATGGCCTGATAAACCCAACTCTGTTGGCTTGGTTGATCTATTGTTCGCCTGATAAACGCAACCATGTTGGCTTGGTGTTATACAGCTGATTGGCACCTCTCTGTCCGAGTGCTGACATCCCTCAGGTCGGCACACAAAAGGACACTTATGGATTGAGGTTTGCCCAGTTTCATTATACCTTGGTTGATGATGAAATACATTACCTATATGCCCAGCTAGTTACTTTGCTATTTTGAGATTTTGAGTGCATGCGCGACTATCCCTATTGGCATGTCGCGCATATGCGCGAGTGTTACGTTCAGCAGGTCGCGCATACATCTATGCGCAGGTTGCCCTTCTACAGAGTCGCGCATGATGCGCGGGTTGCCTTACTACAGACCCGCGCATATCTTCCTCAAAATTAGTTTTTAAAAACACGCGTTAATGGGAGATTAGTTGTTTCATTTACCTTAATCCCATTAACTGCTGCAACCTCCCTAACCTTCGAGAACTGCCTCATTTCCTTCAGATAAATAGAGGCCTTGGGGAGGGTTTGACATTGATACTTGGAGAGCAAAGTTATGCTGGTGGATTTTCTACAGAACCTTTGGAGCAGAGAAACTCAGAGTCCTTTGGTGACAGAGGAGTCCCTTGTTCAGACATTGGGTTGTAACCTAAACTCCCTCTATTATTGTTAATAAAGCAGATTACTTCTTCCATATTGTGTTTCATGTGTTGTGTCTTGGTGAATATTTATATTTCATTATAATATGTGATTTGCCTAACCTGCATCTTTATATATGAATCATACTGTATATTGGAAGAATCTTTGTTAACAGGTTGAAGGAGGAATTATCCTGGAGATTGTAGAAGTGAAGCAAAGAGGAAGGAGTTAGCTTGGACCAACCTTCGTTTATTACAAGTAAGTTCCTGCTACTTCCCTATTTCCTATTTGTGCTTTTATAATCAAATTGTCTGCAAGGTCATAGTATGTTGGTAACCCCCAGACCTAGGTTATTAGGTGAATTATCCATTACAACAGAACTGGTGACTCCGCTGGGGATGCCAAGTCTTCTTTAGGTCTTTTCTGTTTTCCTGGCCAGTAATTGCTCGAAGTCTTGTCTGTGATCTTTTGTCCTACCTTCTTACATACTTACAGCATTTGAAAGTCTTGTTTTTTCTCTGTTTTTTGAGAAAATTTTGCACTTATGCGCGGGTTGCCTTTATAGACAGTCGTGCATATCAAGTTGCATGCGCGGGTTTTCCTTATAGACAGTCGCGCATCATACGCGACCTGCCCTACTACGCAGTCGCGCATATCCCTGAAGACTGTGATTTTTGTGTTGAAGTTTGCTTGTTCTTTGGCATGTTATGAGTCCTGTCTTCTGTAGAGGCTTTCTTTAAGAGTGTTGCATAGTTGTCTGAGTGTATCAGGTGATCACGTTTGAGTGCTTTTCGAAGCCCTTGGGTTCTTTCTACTTGTGTTATTTATTGTCTGCATTTTGAAACTTTCTGGCCTGTTTGGGTTATTGGTTGAGTACCTGAGTCTAGATCAGTGATCAGGGTCTTAGACTCTGTTTGTCCAGTCTGTTGTCTATCATTTTTTGGTCTGTACTTGCCTGTTGGAAAGTCTGCAGTGATCTTTAGGTCATTGTTTGCACCCAAATTGAGGTCCTGACCTGCTTCTTTTGCTGGTTTTTAGGGTCTGTCTGCCTTTCAGTTTCAGTTTGTGTCCTTTATACAGTATATAAACGTCAAGTTTACTCAAGCATTGCATTTATACATGCACAATACCTTTTTGAGCATTTTTTAAAGTGAAAAATAAAACATAGATAATCTTCTGCATTGTAATTTTTGCATTAGAATAGTGTTTGTTTCAGTTTAAGAAATACATATCTCAAAAAAAATACAAAACATATAGGCTAGTTTCTCTTATTTAAGTGCTGATAGTTCATCATATATCTTTAAAAAATAAAAAATAAAAAAATAAAAAATGAAAAGAAGCTTATTTTTATAGTGTTAGATTGCTTTAGATACACCTTTATTTCATTTATTTTCTGCTGAGTCAAAACACCACACAGTCCATCACTACCGCTTCCTTTGAGTAAAGAACAGACCTTAAAATTAACGCTTAAATTTAAAATCTATTAGTAAGTTTTTATTTTTAGGGCCTTCCACCTACTAGCTTAGGCTAGGTTTGTGGGCTAGGGAGTGTAAACTTCCCACAAACTATAAACTCAAACATAGTCGGCCATTCATTAGGTAAATCCTTGGTTCTACCGCTGTATCTGGGAAGCTCCTCTCAAAAGGGAGTTAAGCACGAGGCCGCGTGGAGCCGCGTGGAGGCTTGGACAGAGGGGATAACCCCCCGAATCCTTGTCAAAATGTAACCCAGGACTTTTACGCATCTGAGGATTCTGTCTAGGCAGAATTTTGGGCTCAGCTACCCTGCTCATGCGTACGAGGCCGGCTTGTGACTGTCCCCCCAGACAGTAGGTATTGTCAAGGTAGCCTTAGTCTCTTGTCTTTTAGGGCTCATACACAGGTAAACCGGAAGGTTATTTCTGGTTCACCTTGAACGGACTTGGAAGGTAACCCTTGTGGAAAGTGCAGGAGGGTGGTTGGGTGATTCCTCTGCTTGTGCCTGAGAACCCCTCAAGGACGCCAAGTAACTGTTCATCAGCCTTCTTCTGGGAGGTATATCTTTATAGCCTGTTTTGATTGCTTGAGACTTAGGATTTTTTTAGTGTATGCTCTGTGGATTTGCTTGTGATTAGTCTGAACTTAGGGTGTGGTTTGTTTGAGTCTTAATTCTGGAGGACCAAGAGGTTAGAAGGTCAAGAAGGTTGAGAAACCTTCCTCCTCTCACACCACTGGAACCTCCACCTTTACCTCAAAGGCGGAGACTAAGCTCAGGTGGTTCTTTTGAACCGGTAGGAACTAGTGAGGTTCTTGGTGAACCTGAGTTAATAGCTAACCGCTTTGATTTAGATACAGTTGAGATAGAAGAGCT
>LPNX010334861.1:15047-31864 GCA_001517045.1 Pseudotsuga menziesii | reverse complement strand
TTAATTAGTGTATAATAACTCAAGTGCCCCTAAATAGTGGGGACTTACCCAATGACTTGATATGACTTGTTTACATTATAATCCTCCTGATCGGAACATCGAGGCATGACCACATGACTCAAATACATAATAGAAACATCCCGGAATAAACATTGGGTTACAATAATATAAAGTACATAGAAGAATACATTCCGAAGTTACATATACATCAACACCAGGAAAAGCAGAAAGTTGTCATAACTCAAAAGAGGAAACTTTTGACTAAGGGAGGGTGCAGTTTCTAATTGTGAAGGATGATTTGGAATTGGAAACAATTCCACATGTTCCTACTTACCTAATTTCCCAAAGGGGGCTCTTTTGTGGCTAGGGTTAGGTCACCCATGGGGTTGACTTTCTCTCACAGGTCACCATTGGCCTCAACTTACTAAGCAGGTCATACATAAGTCTATACAAGATAAATTTGAACCCATTGCTTCCGTTTGGTTGATAATTTGATTGCTGAATTTTTATGTGAGCATTACTTCTGAGTGTTGTGCCTCAGACTACTGGGAGATGAGCCCCAACCTTCCATTCCCCTCTCCTTCCATCCCCTTTTCTTCCATTACAGGTGTGTAGTGCTATATTGCAGGAATTGAAGGATTTATAGATTTATTTATAGCCTCCATCAAGTTCAGGTCAATATCCAGTGAAGCCTTAGCTTCACTTATGCTCATAGCCCTTGCTAGTCATAATTCGGGCCTCCTGCCCCTTCTTTTTGGAGAATCCTTGTAATGGTCACTCAATGATGTAATTTATGTTCTATATGGTCATAATATTCTGCAAAATACATGTATCAGGTCGAAACATCTCTTCCCATAAATATTCTTGTCTTCAGTTTTGCCTAAAAGGCCTATTTTAGCAATGTATGGGGGAAATTGAATAAAAATGAGTGCTATAACGAATATGTCAGGTTGGGGAAGTGATTGAAGGGAATTTACATATTCAATGAACTTATATTTATCCCTGTTACAGTTCTCATGTTTTACAGAAATGCATTTGAGATGATTTAATTATTGTTTTTAGACCCTAGCTAGATTACTAGTTTTTAATAACTAGTTTTACTGAAATTGATTGAAAATAGGATTTGTAAACTCAAAGTGAGATATGTTAGTTCCTATGGGTTATTAAAAGGCATAAATTTCCATATCAATATCCAGAACCATTTTTGGTTTGGTTCATACCACCCTTTTTCATCCTCCTCTGCGTAGGGTTTCTCTTGACCAAAATTGCTAGAAATCCCCAAATTCACCCAAAACACCTTAAAATTTTCAGAAACTCAGAAAAATTTCTAAGTAAATTTTTATGTATTAAATTAAGGCTGTAACAAACCTCTGCAATTTTTCCGAATCCTCTGGTTGAAACATGCAGAACTACTCTCATTTTTTTCTTCCCACTGATCACTCTTTTCCTCTGCAAAATTTCCCAGAATAAACCCCTTATTTTCCTAGTCCGAGAAGTCATTGTGTAAATTAATTCAAGTTCAGAAATTTTAATATAATTTACAGAATTGAAGAGTGATTATAACATTGAGAAAATGATTAATGGAGGGTTTAAATATTATTTTGGTCTTGAAAATAATTGTAAAGCAACAAACCTTGTGATGTGGTATAAAAAGAAGATCCTCTTTGAAACTTTAGTCAATCCTGCCATCTTGTATGGATGTGAGGTTTGGGGTTGTAGCATCTCTAGAGAATCCTGGAGAAATATTGAGCAAATCCAAAAGTGTTTTATAACGTATAACCTCAAAATTAAAATTAATACACTCTATCATATTCTCCTTATAGAAGTGGTCATTTCCCCTATAAAGAGCCTAGCTATGACTAGGCTCCTGTTGTACAAGCAAACGATCAATAACATGGGAGACCATAGACTTCCTACGCTAGCTTTAAATTCTAGCCAAAACCAACTAAGGCTCAAGTGAGGTTGGTATAAAGATACCTGGGCCTGGTTAAACCACTGGGAGATCGCCGAAATTTTTACATTGCAAAATATTAATAACCATAAAAATATTGTTACTTCTAAGTTTAAAGAGAAAATGTGAGTGGAAAAGATTTAGAGGATAAAAATATTGTTACTTGCATTGCAATATATTATAAGGAGGTCATCAAACCTACTCTAGAAGATCAAAAGTATCTCTATGTTTTAACTAGTTCAAAGAAAAAAACTAATATAGGCAAGATAAGAATGAACTCTCATGAGCTCCATAGTGAAACAGGTCGTTGGACAATTCCTAAAACACCATGGGTGGAGAGGATATGCCATCTCTGTGAGAATATGAAAATTGTGGATGAAAATCACTTCATATTAGAGTGCCCTGCATACAACCACATTAGATATCAGTTTTATAATATTTTTTGCAATACCAACCTTCCTATCCTTTTAACACGTCAAAGTTATAGTGAGCTCAGGACGCTTCTCTCCAAGCTCTTTGAGCTTAGGAATACAATTTTTTTTAAAACTAAATAATACATTTGTTTAGGTTCAATGGACCAAACTTTGGGCTTAGTAGATGTTAACCACCACCACCACCATCATCATCATCAATTAAAATCAAATCCTTAATATATATATAAAAAAAATGTAAGCTACACAGTTCTATTAAAATACACAGGAAAAATATACAAAAGTCATCCTTGCCAAAACTGAGGGCTGTCTACATAGACTAAGTGACTGAGAAAAAGACATAGATAGATACCGAGTTCAAAATTAAAGCAGACAAATACATAGGCATATTCATGGACATAGTTTGCAAAAAATGACACAAATAGTAGAAATAGATACAGAGTTCAAATTTAAAGACAACCATAGATAGGCTTGACATAAAAACATGCATAGCAAAAGTATGGGACGAAGGGACTTTTCTGCTGCTGGAAAGCATGAACCTTAGGCCAGTGGAATTTATTCAATCATGGGGCATGCCCATCGTTCTTCCTATGACTAGTTGGGTGAGTTGGTAGCAGCTTCCTGACCCGGTTGCGAAGGTTCCTATTGTTGTTAAAGATTCTAGCTATACATTTCCTTCAGGCATTTGAAAAGCGGCTCCACCATCAAAGGGATGGGGAAAGGTGGAGAAGGAGGAGCTATCATTGTGCACCCTATTTCTCTCCCATTGCCACATCCCCCATGACTGGTGAAAACCATTCCCCCAGTTGCGCTACCACTGCCACCCCCTCCCCTATCATGGCCTCCCCTATACAGACCACCATGCCCTGAAATGCCTCTGGTACCCTTCCAGGAAAATGAGTTATCCATGGCCGTGAGATGAGCATCTATCTCAGCCATTCTAGTTTTCATGGAAAGGATGGAGTCGTGAGCTTCAACCCAGTTGCTGAGCATGTCTTTAACCAAATTACATAACTTGTTTTTCATGAGCCAGTAATGGTTTATCTAGCTTCCATCCTTACTATTTGCAAGCTTCTGGTTTAGGACTTGACCTTCCCAGGCTTCTACGAGGATGCAAACCCGAGGAGAGATGTGGGGTTCATAGTTGGTCGAGACTTGGAGGCTACAACCATGGTGGGCTTTGCCTCTGCCAGAGCTATCTTGTCTCAACGTTTCTCTCTAATGCGACATGATGACCAGATTGCACCTCCGATTTCGAATGTTAACAGCCTGAGAAGTGTTGATAGAAACTAACTAGAGAGCCTCTAGACACACATAGATCCTAGAAATTCTCAGAGCTAAGTAGAGACTACATAAAATGTCAAAGTGTTTTGCCATGGTATTCATATCCACCTTCCAACCTATGATGGTACCTGCGTACAATGAATTTATTTCAAGAGCCATCAAGGCTATGAGGAAAATAGGTCATCTCCAACCCACATCACAAGTTCCAAAGTGACAAGCATAGATTCTCCCACGCGTGATGGAGGGTCAGGTTCTTGATGGTTTCCACACCTCAGGTGTGAATCACAAGGTGATACGTGTCATCGATCGTCAGATTGGTCACCTGCATCCGAGAGGGAGAGGTCGGATATGGCTAGTTCTTTGCTCTTGAGAAGCACTGCAGTGTCATGTGGGTCCTGTAATGTGCCTTCCACAAGGGTGAGAGGAGATTTCATGCCTGAGTTAGCTAGAAATTCTGCTAGGGAATTGGATTTCCTGCACACGTGGTGAAAGGTGATTGCTTACATGCATCACAGGAGGGTAGCAGACATCTTAGTCCTTGCACTAGGTGCCAACTTGAGGTGACTTTGGAGACCAATGAGCCATAGAGAATTTTTGGCAGCCAGGGAGAGGATGATAGCCAAGTCACCTTCCATAATCACCAGAAGAATATTATTCCTGTCCACAATCATTAAACTTGCTACCATACCTTCTAGTTCGGTGGAATTATTAGAGTTGAGACCCATGTTTCCATAAAAAATATGAATGATCTCCCCTTTGTGGTCTCTTATATCTCCCCCGAAGCCAGCCATTCCTGGGTTTCCCTTGGATGCTCCATCAAAATTCAACTTGAAAACTTTCTTAGGAGGCAGATCCGAGTGCAGGGGACTCACCACCTACATTATGGGTTTGCTGTTGGAGGGAGGGACTACAGAAGAGTTGAAATTTAAGGTTTCCAAGATTTGCAGTTCACTCTAAGAGGTGGGGAGGTCCTCATTCATCCAACCTTTGGAGTGAATGGTTTCTTGCAGGTTTTTTTATTATCAAATCCCAGAGCGAGTGAGATGAGGTTTTGGAATCCTTGAAGATTTTGTTGTTTCACTCTTTCCAAGTGCTCCAGAACACAAAACCTAGAGTGAGCATCCAAAGTAGATTGAGGAGGTTGCTTTCAAAAGGAGAATCCATCCACTGAATAAGGGAGTCATTTGCATTACCTTTGACTCTATTAGTGTGATGAAACACCTCAGCAACTTGGTCCCAAAGGGAGATGGTGAAGGATCATGTTTCCAATAGGTGGACAATGGTTTCCTAATGTTCATTACAGAGACAACATTTGGAGGGACCATGAAATCCTTTGTGGGACATATTCTCCCAGGTGAGTATCCACTGATGCATGAGAAGCTAGAGAAATGGTAAATTTTGGTCCATTGAAGAGGCTTCCAAATGTGGTTCCAAACTAGAAAGGCCTATATATCCGCTGAGGCTGACAAGATATCATAGGTTTCTTTAACCGAGAAGGTACCAAATGGCCTGTGCCCCCATTGAATGGTGTCCATGCCATGAATTTGATTTAGGTAGCGGTTGCATATTTATGGCTAGATTTTGTCCAATAGATCTTTGTTGGGGACAATGTTCCAGGTGGAGGGATATTTCCAACATCGGAACCCACCACTTGAAGGTTTCAAGTACTCTTCTACTTTAAGGTGAGAATTGAGATATATGTAGTACTTACTATCAGGGTCAAGAAGGAGACTTTTTAGGAAAGGAATTTTCTTCCAAGAATCATACCAAAACAGGGCCTTGTCCCCTCCTTTTATTTCCCAGAAACTATGTTGTTGAATAAGAGCCCTTTGTTTTTTGGTTTCCTTCCAAATATGGGATCCTAGAGAGTCTTCATCAAATTTTATCAAGGAATGAGGGGGGTGATCTGGTGCATATTTTTGGTTCCATAACTTAGTCCAGGGTGAGTTTTTTTAAGAGATCTAGTTCCACCAAATTTTTGCTAAGAGATCCTGATTATTGAGATCCGGATCTCTGATGCCAACGCCTCCTTATTTCTTCTTTTTACAGAGCTTATCCTAGCTTACCAGTGCCCAATGATGATTATTATTGTTGCATCCCCATAAAAAATACCTCTACATAGATTTGATGGCTTCCAAGACCCATTTTTGGGCTTCCAAAATAGAGAAGAGGTAGAGAGTAATCGATTGCAGAGTGGACTTGAGAAGGACTACTCGACTGGGGAGGTTGAGGGATTGAAAAGTCCAGGAATTTAGATGGTTTTCAAGTTTGTTTAGAAGCTCCTCCATGAAGCATTCTTGATGGCAGCATAAAAAAAAGGGGCTCCCAAATACTTAGAGGGCAAGGAGGAGACTGAGAAATGAAGGATATGAGTGATGTTTCTCTGTGTTGCATCCCCGGTATTGAAGAAGAATATATGAGAATTTTCAAGGTTTATCATGGTTCCAGAGGCTTCTTCAAAGGTTTTCAAAATAGATTGAATGCCGCAGGTTTCTTGGATAGAGGAATGACGAAAGAGGAGATTTTCATCCACAAACTATTGGTAGGCCATTGAAGGGGAATTGTGGAGTGATAAATCTCTTAAGGTGTGATCTATCATGGTTGATTGAATCATATGTCGTAGACCTTCAACCATGAGGATGAAGAGGAAAGGGGAAAGAGGGTCACCCAGACAGATACCTCGCGAGGAGAGTAACATGGAAGAGGGAGAGCCATTGAATAGGATTGAAAAAAAGGTGGAGGAAATGAGGGAGAGGATCCATTGAACCCAATATTGACAGAAGCTAAAGGAAAGAAGCATTTCCTCTATGAAGAAACGACTTAGTTTATTGAAGGCCTTGGAGAGATCCAGTTTGAGGATCATGCCAAGGGTTTTGGTGGTTTTGAGAGAGTGGAATACCTCATGAGAAAGGATTATGCCATCTAGGATTTTGAAGCCTTCAACATACCCTGATTGCTCCAAAGAGATGAGCAGGGGGAGGAGGGGTTTTAGTCTGTTGGCCACCACTTTAGATATGATTTTGTAAATAACATTGCAGAGGGAGATCGGTCAAAACTTACCAGGGTGAGAGGTTCCAATTTCTTTTGAGATGAGAGCAAGGTGAGTGGTGTTGAGCGTTGACATCATCCATTTTTTTTGGAGAGATTCCTCAGTCAATTCGAGGACCTCCTATTTGAGCATATTCCAGCAATAGTGAAAGAAATCAATGGTGAAGCCATCTAGGCCTGGGGCTATGCCATATTCCATTTGCTTTACTGTTGCTTCCACTTCTTGCATGGTTATGGGTTGCATGAGGGAATGGTTGTGCTCATTGTTGACCAGAAGAAGGATGTACTAGACCACCTTGTGCACTGCATCATGATGGGAATGGTTCAGTTCCAAGAGGAGCTGATTGAAATGCATGGTTAGTTATTTAGAAATGTCTTCTTGCTCCTCCAAAGTCTGACCATTTTACGCATGCAGTTTTCTTATTCTATTCTTCATCCTGTGATGGATAGTGGACTTGTGGAAGAAGCTCGTATTATTTTCTCCTTCTTTTATCCATTTGAATTTGTCCTTTTGGTTCCAATAGATCGCTTCTTATTCACATATCTTGTTGATTTGGTGCATTAGGTCCCTTTTCTTAACTTTAGTTTGCTGTTCGAAACCATGGTCCATAGCATAGCATTGGATAGAATCTAAGATTTTTTGGATAACTACTTTTTCTTTGAAAATATCTCCAAAAGTGGTCTTATTCCATTGTCTGAGGTGATGTCAAAGCCTCTTGAGTTTCTGATGCATGATGTCCATTTTTGAATGTCCTGTTACTGACATATCTTTCCACTAGGAGATGACTGAGTCCATGAAGGTGGGATGGGTAAGATAGAATTTTTCAAACCTGAAGGGTTTGTGGAGGGGGGTTCCCTGATTGTGCTAGGAGAGGGCGATGGGTCAGTGGTCCTATTATCACTCCACGAAACTCCTCTAGGTTGCAGCTCGAGGATGCCTGGTAACATAAATATTTTCAATTCAGATGAGCTAAAGGAACTCACACACTGAAGACATGCATAAAACTCAATCAAAAGATAATGCTTCTAACCACCAATGTTCATAGGGTTGATCATAAGGTGAATAAATGGAGAACTTACTATGCTGGAAAATCCATATATAAAGAAATCACATATGAATGGCTAATCCTAACAAGGAAAAATACTTGAAATTCAACTCAGCAACACATATATAGGATGACAACTATCTGGCATTAGATAAAAATAATAAACCCAAATCAGACATTCAAGCACAAGTACAGAACATAAAAGATATGGAAGCTAAACATATAATGGAAAAAGAGCTTATATTAAATGATGAATAACATGAGAAGCTTGATAACAATAAGGGTCTAAAATTCTCTCAAGTTAAACCCCTTGCTTCAACATAAGTATTAGGATTTATAGCCTTTACAAAAATCTTTAGTTTCTGAAAAGTTGGATCTGATTTACTAAAAATAGGTAACATAACTATTTTGCAAAAATTTAGGTCAAAAACCCTAATTTAAGTGCTATTCTATCTAACTCTAACACTTTGTTCACTCATTGAACTCTTTGATAACTGTAGTAATCACTGAAGTAGAGCTATAACCTATTACCTGATAGATAAGCCATGGTTTGTAAAAAACAGGTAGGGTTTGTGACCCATTTCGCCTTGATCACACCTTCAAAACTAGAACAGACCTCCTCCATTGGTGCTTTTCATCAATTTTCAGCTTCATAATTTACCCCTGAGGTGTTTGTATGCACCAAAACTAGTTTTGTGTGTAAATATATCTTTCTTCACCCTTTTGTGCTTTCGGTGCTTAACGAAGCATAATCCTGGGTCTATAAGCTACCGAAAGCTCTGCTTTCGGTGGCTAATGAACAACTAATGTGTTCTCCTAAGCCACCGAAATCTCTGTTCTCTGCAAAATTTTATTAGCCTTTAATCAGCCTTTTACACTTCACTCCTAACCTTCTGGTACTTCTTCAACCTGCATAAGATTTGGAATATCAATAATATTATGGGCTACCTCTGGATCCTGAACGCTAATAGCTTCCTCTGCTATGGTTTCTAGTGTAAAGTGAGCTTGAGAGCTAGGGTTTGAGTTTTTGTTCTCCAACCTCGACAGCCTAACCATTCTGTAGAGCCTGGAGTTGTCCTTCATTAATCTTAGATTTCTCCTTTTCAGCAAAACATACATCCCTCTCATTTCTAGAAGAGAATTGTGCAACTCAGTATTCTTCTTAGTTAATATGGCATTATTCCCTTTGATCTCTCTATCTAAGATCTCCATTTCATGTATTTTCCCTAACAGCTGGTTGATTTTCTGAGACCTAGTTTTGCTTGAGGAGGTCTCTTCCATTGGTTCCTCTTGACCTTCCCTTGGTGTTGGTGAGGGAAACTCTTCATGTTCTACTACAACCTGCTCTGTTAGGTCAAATTGTTTCTCGTTTTCTTCTTCTGAGTCTGAGTAGGGTAAGTTAAGTATATTTTCACCTTGTGTTGGGGCCTCCTTCTCCTTTCCACTGAAGTCCATATTTATTTTTGGCTTGGTTGGTTTTAGAAGTTGGAGAGGGCTGATCCACTGTCACTAGTGAGATATACCTCCTCTTCCTCTTGCCACTCCTGGGAGTGGTTGACTTCTTTGAAGGGGATTTTCCTTTGTCTTCTAGCTGTAAGCATGTTTCAAACTCATTCCAGAATATGAAATATGTCCATGCCATGTTTCTTCTTTGCAGCAATTATTTGACAATGAGCTTTATCAGACCATGGTGATATAACCTCCCTATGACCTTGCTGGGTTGAGATTTGACCTGGTGGGCCATCTTGGTTAGGCTCTTGTGGAGGTACAAAGGTAGGTTTAAAGGGATTCTGCCTATAAAATGGTTCATCAATTTAAATTTATATATCATCACCCTGTTATACCTACCTTCACAGGTTATATAAACCAATATTTCTTTCAATAACTACTGCCACTTCTCCTCAAGCCAGGTGGATGGGATGCTTTTCTTCCATACCACGTATTTGTGTTCAGGCTTTAAGTAGGACCTGAATTTCACATCCTTAGTATTGGTGGTCTTGAACCATTTCTCCCTAGTACTTGGGAGTTCTACAACTTCTTCTATTAGGGTTTCATCAACCTGGAACTCTTCCTTGCATGTCAATGCCTTAGAGCCATCAAAAGACAGAGAAAAGTCTTCTGCCACTTGCTAGTGGAAACCCCAGATTTTCTCACAGAACTTGTAACAACCTGCATATTTGAAGAATAGGAATACTTTTGGATGTGACTCAAGATAGATAATGTTACCTAAATCTTGTTTGAGGGAAAGTCCTCTTCCTTTATTCATCTCTGGACTGTTCTTCTAGTACCTACAAAAATCAAAATTTGAATTCTGTAAATGGGATTAGCGCGCTGGTTTCAGGGGTGGTCTGGAGCAGTGAGGGTGCATGCAGATAAATGTGGAGTGTAATGAGGATATGTTGCTGATTTTTAGGGGTTAATCAGTCTATTGGTACTTGAGTACAATGATGGTAAACTCTGGTGATAACCACAAGATAGTCAGTACAACAATCATATTTAACTGGAACCTAATGTTTCGTGGTGGTTCAACTGTAGTCGTGGGACAGATGGAGGGTAGGCTAGGGATTTGGTCTCTATTAGTCACTTCGGTTCAATAACGACCTTTTATTTACCAACTAATTATTTTCTGCAGTCCCCAGTATTTTCGGCGATTAAGTGTTTGATCATGACGTCGCTCATGCTAACAGCATTTGATTTTGATGGATAAGCTAACCAATGTTCCTCTTTTGGCGTTTTCGGCGGTTAAGGGAATCTTGGGTCTAATTTGCAAGCTGTCGAAAGCTAGGATTTTTGGTGGCTAATGAACTGTTGGTATGTTCGCCTAAGCCACCGAAAGCTTCCTTTCCAAAATTTATTCAAAAGAGTATTTAATGAGATTTCAGCGGTTAATGTATTCCTGGACCCAATTGTTAAATTGCCAAAAGCTAAGCTTTTCAGTGGCTAATCAACTGTTGAAAAGTTTTCCTAAGCCACCGAAAGCTCCCTCTCTAAAATTTTATTAAAAACGAAGTCCATAGGGTTTCGGTGGTTAATGTAATCTTGAGTCCAAATCGTTAGCTGTCGAAAGTTGGGCTTTTCGGTGGCTAATGAACTGTTGAAAATTTCACCTAAGCCACCGAAAGCTAAACTTTCAAATTTCTTGAAAAAACTGAACACCGAGCATTCCAAATCTGTTAATCACCCAAACATCTTTCATAATATACCCTGAAATCTTCACTACTACGAAAAAAATAAATTGTCTGAGTTTTACCTATCGAAAATTAATTTATTTAGGAGATAACATCTGCCTCCTACTCGGGTGGGAACCTCCCTGTGAGGTCCCTAGAACCCCAGAACAAAATGCCTTTCCTGGAAAAATAAGAATTAAACCTATCTTCTACTGTTCCATTGGGCATGGAGTTTCTTTTATAAACAAAAACAATCAGCTAAATAATATTTTACAATAACAAGGCCTTAAATCCTCATATGAAATAGAGTTTTAGAAATTGCCCATTTACTAGGCCATTAAACACCTCCTCTCCTTCCAGATTTTGCAATTTGAAGGTGTTGTTCTACTACACCTGAGCTATCATAAAAGGGCCTATCCACAGACAGTCAAACTTTCCATGCTTTCCCTTGTATTTCCTAATAGTATCCCATTTGAGAACCCAATCTCCAACCTGAAAGTTGACCACCTTTTCCCTTTTGTCAAAAATAATCTTGATATTCTTTTGATGAGCTTCTGACCTTTCCATCATTTGTTCCCTGACTTGCTGTAACTCTACCAAATCAAGCATCCTCCTCACCATGTCATTTGGTTCATCCTGTTCCTCCTGAAAGAATTTTGCAACTGGTAGAATTAGCTGAATGGGAAAAATGGCCTCAGTACCATAAACCAACTTGAAAGAAGAAGTCCCTATGGATATCTTTTTAGTCACTCTATCAGCCCATAGAGCAAACTTTAGCTTAGAATCCCAGATTTTTTGATTATTCTCCAATAGTTTTCTGATGATTCTGACCAGGCTTTTATTGGATGACTCATCAAGGCGATTTCCTTGAGGGTAATAGGAAGTGGAATGCAACAACTGAATTCCCATTGACTCACACATGTTAACCAATGCCCTAGCTTTGAAAGCTGGTGCATTATCAGTCACTATCCTTACTGGGCAGCCAAACCTGATAAAGATGTTCTCATATAAAAACCTCATGATGACCTGGTGAGTGGCATTCCTTGTAGGGACTGCCTCTATCCACTTGGTGAAATAGTATGTGGCTATTAGGATCCATTTGTACTGACCACTTGATGAAGGATTAATTTCACCTATGAAATCAAGACCCCACTGTTGGAAAGGACCATTCACTACAATAGGTCTAAGGCGTAAGGATCTGAGCTGTTGCTTTCCTATGAATCTTTGGCACTTGTCACAGGCTCTCACAAAGGTACACACATAAGAGAAAAGAATAGGCCAATAGTACCCAGCCCTCAAAATATTGTGGGATGTTGTCTTCCAGTAATTATGGCCTCCACATGTGCTTGAATGAAACTGATGCATGACCTAAACGGACTCTTCTTTATCTAAGCATGTTAGCAAAACACTAGACAAATCTTTCCAATATCGCAATTTATCAATTACACAAAATTTAACAGACTTAAGCTAAATAGCCCCTGCCTTATTTAGAGTAAGTCCAGGGGTGACTTCTAAATTTTTTAGGAAATGAATAATACTTGAGTACCACTCACATGAGGACAATTTCTCAGCTACTTGTTGACTGTCATTCTGCTCCTGAACTGCCTATGCCGCTACTTTTGCTGCTATTTCTCTCTGCATGTTAGCTGAAGTTATACAAATGAAATTCATTCCCAAAAGATCACAATTTTCTTCAGCCATGAGTTTAGATAGACCTTGGCCTTTCACTAGCTTGGTGGGATTTACTTCTATGTCAAAATCAATAATATTGGCAATCCATTTAGCTCTCTTTCCATCAATGTCAGGTTAGGTCAATACATCCTTTACAACAACTGAATGGACATAAGCAAGGACCTTTGTATGTAGAATGTAAATCCTAAAGGATTTCAATGACTTGATGAGAGCATAAGCCTACTTTTCAATAGGATTGTACTTCAGTTCATCATCCATCAATGTCTTGTTGAAAATGAAATTGGGTGACCAAAGCCTTCATCATCTTTCTGCAACAGGACTGCTGCCACCGTGTCATAGGAAGCAAAGGAAAAAATGTACAAACCCTTGGTGTAGTACGGACTAATCAGAGTGGGAGCTTCCATAATATCCTTCTTGATGGATTCAAACAATTTCCTTGCTTGCTTTGTCCACTTTATTTCAGCCTCCTTCCTTAACATGGAGGTTATGTGTTTTACCCACTCAAAAAAGTTTGGGATAAACCTCCTGACAAAATTTATCTTACCCATAAATTAATGAATATCCCTTTTTTAACTAGGTATGGAAAACTTCTAAATTGATTCAGCTTAAATAGGATCAATCTTCACACCTTCAACTAAAACTATGTGACCTACGATTTTTCCCTCACTGAGTGAAAATTGAGACTTCTTCGGGTTCAGTGATATCCAAAATTTTATACATTTCAAAAACACCCTCCTTAAGTGTTGCAAATGCTCTTCATGGCTGTTGGAGTAAACAGTGAGGTCATCAATATATATGAGAACAAATTTGTCTTTCAACCCCACGAAAGCTATGTCCATGTCCCTCTGGGAAATGGCCCCAGCATTCATCATCCCCGATGGCATTTTTGCATACATGAAGGTACCCTAGGGAGTGGTAAACACAGTTTTTTCTTGGTCATCAGGGTGCACACCAACTTGGTTGTATCCAAAGAAACCATCCAGGAATTATGTGACACTAGCCCCTGAGACTCTTTGCAACAGGTGCTCCATCTTGGGTAATGGATAGTTGTCTTTTTTGGAGCATTTGTTCAGGTTTCTGAAATCCACACATAACCTAATTTCTCTGTTCTTCTTCCTGACCACCACTAAATTTGCAATCTGTTTGGAATACCTGAGGGGGATTATGATTTTGGATTTAAGGATATTTTGGATTTCTTTCTCAATCACGGGAAGCAAGAGAGGACTCATGGATCTTAGCTTCTCTTTGAAAGGGATGGTGTCCTTCTTCAGGGGAATCCTGTGTTGGATGATATTAGTGTCATAGGTTTTCAGGTCACTGTATTCCCAAGCAAAGATATCAGCAAACTCTTTCATTAGACTACAAAATTTGGACCTCTGATCAGCAGTCAACTCAGTGGACAGATTTATGAATTTTGGATAACTTTGGCTACCTATGTTTTGCTCTTGGACAGCAGGATCTTTCTCCTTTTTGGCAGGTTTAAATGGGACATCATTATGATCAAATAGCTCTTCCAGGGGTACTAGACCCTGAGGTATATAATTCATAGGTAACTGAACAATGTTCTAATTACCTACTTTATCTTTTAACTTGAGCCCTTGATATTCTTCCATGTTTAGGTTTTCTTGATCAATATGCATATCAAAAAATTCATCTACCACCTGGAGAAACTTACTAAGCTCATCATCATTCTCAAAAACCTTCCAAAATCTTACATTATCAGGAAGGGATGGCATGTACTTGACTTGGATATCATAGCTCATCTTACGACGTAAAGGGGGAACAAACAGACTTGTAGAGACAGCAAGGGAATCAGCAAGATGGTTCATAGCCCTAGGTATATATTAGAGTTCAAAAAACATGAAAGAGTCCCTGAGTTTCCATACCTCATCTCTGTATGCCTTCAATCTAACATTCTTTGCTTGAAAATTATTCTTCACCTGCTGTATGATGAGATCTTCATCTCCAAAGATATTCATGCACATGATTCCCATTTCTTTGGTAGCCTTCACTCCCAGCAGCAATGCCTCATATTCTGCTATGTTGTTAGTAGTCTTGAAATCCAGCTTATAAGACTAATGTATAGTTTCCTTTGAAGAAGAAATCAGGACTATTCCTGCACCTGTTGAGTCTTGAGTACTCGCCCCATCAAAAAACATGCTCCAGACAAAGGTGGTCACTTCCTCAGGTGGCTGATAAGGAGGCTTTGTAAGCTGCATGGATGTTGGATGGAAATCATCTATCTGCAGGATGCATGCCCCAAAGTCTGTGTCTACTGCATAGATGTGATGATTTACAGATTTCTTGTCATTACTAATGATATAGGTGAACTGGTTCTCTCTGTAGAGTCTCTTGGTATCCCGTCCAAACATTGGGATTGTAGCATATGTAAGGTCCATCTGAAGGGTACCGCCCAACCTTTTACTCCATGAGAGAGACAAAAGGAGTCCAAACTTAGGTGGAATTTCAGTGGAAGAAAGATTTAAAAACACCGCAGGTATCCCTACCTCATTTCTTAAGAGTTTCCAATTTGCCTCTGGCGGTTTCAATAGCTTCTCCCACTAGGATGGTATCAAAAATCTCAATTTTTTCATCTAACATGCTCTCTTCTGTCCTCCGACCCATAGCCTCAGGCTCTACATCATCTCTCACCCATAGTACTTCTATTAGATCCATTTTCAAATAACATTGAAGGGGTACCAAAGGCTTACCTTGTTCTGTAGCACAGTCTCCTAGCTGGTCCAAGCTAGCGCTCTGGATGTGGTCAGATATTCGACGGCTTTGAGGTTTCAGAACAGACAAATCTTTGTGACTTCGTGTCAGCCTCTTTATAGCTTTTCACATAGCATAACATCCGCGCATTTCCCATATGGTTTGTGCCATATATTTTAGTCTTCGCGGCCTGAACCGTAGATATGTGGGGTTCTTTATGTCATGCCTATTCTTACCTCACGCGTGTGCAGCTCAACCGTTGATCAAGACCGACTTCCTTCACAACCGTTGATCTAAGAGGACCCCACCATTCTTTGTGAAGTGAGGTTCAGTTTTTCTCCGTGCTACTCCAAATTGCGAAATGAACTATAACCGCCGATCTCCTTCCGTTCTCACAAGCACCGTTGATCAAAACGCCCCGTACCAATTTTCACAATCCAAAATTGCTGCTTCATCCTCACTAGTTTGGGATGCAAAATCATTCTTAGTCATAGATATTATTGGGTTCCAATATCAACCGTTGGATGCATCTATTCTTTAAACTATTCCACAAATCTGAAAAAGCAGCTTTGGTCGGGCATGTTCACTGTGCGAAATGGTTTGACACCATTGAACTGCCCTCTAATCAGCCTCAGCCTTCGATCATGACTCCCTTCTAACACCTCTAGCATGCCCCATGTTTTATTCTTAGCCCCATTTCTCTGATCCATAGACCGTTTCGCTGCTTTCGGCATTCATCATCGAAGTTGATTCTGAAGGCTGGGTGCTATCTTGTGTCTTCCCTCGGCTCCTTCTGTGAATACTATGTTGCCTTCTCAACACTTCTCGATGGGGCCGAAGGACGTGAGTATCACTTATGCCCAAAATTTAACATATTTTTAACAACTGGCTCCACGAGGGATTCTATCCTCCCATTGAGGTAGCAAAGAACCCCCTAGACCAATCACCTGATCCATTGAAAACCTCCTATTATTTTACTGCCTGAAGGAAAAACAAACTTTGAAAGAATGGTTACCTCTTCTGATCTTAGGGCCTTCTCCATGGGCTTCAAATATTCTGATTCACTATCTGTACTGATTAAAACATAAGACATATTTACACTATGATACATGAACCTAAGTCCCTTTATTCTAAGTAATGCTTCAGGAACCTCCCATTCACAGTGCCTTGTTATAGCTGATTTTACCACTCCAGGTGAATCACACTTTGTATGGCCTTCCCCTGTCCCACTATAGACTCCTTAGACCCATTGGACCATTTTTTGTAATTTGATGTTTCCTTGATCATCCCTAAAAACATGTGAAAAATGATACACGTGACTTTTAAACCCTTAATTGTATATATACACGGGTTTGACCCCTAAAACCGCGTACATCGATATGTGTACAAAATCCAAATCCTTTTGGAGTTTTCCTTGACATGGATCTGACTCACTTGACTCCTGGCCTTCCCTATGCCTTGAGATCACTCAGATTCGACCGCTCAT
>LPNX010334861.1:0-13996 GCA_001517045.1 Pseudotsuga menziesii | reverse complement strand
CCAAGCTTTCCTTTTGCTTGTGAGCTTGCTATCGAGAGATGGAGGATTGAGGTGGTGGAGGCCCAAG
This sequence comes from Pseudotsuga menziesii, assembly GCA_001517045.1. NCBI lineage: Eukaryota > Viridiplantae > Streptophyta > Pinopsida > Pinales > Pinaceae > Pseudotsuga > Pseudotsuga menziesii. The sequence goes on along the minus strand of LPNX010334861.1, from coordinate 13,929 downwards.
TGGGGAATTTAGTTTCTCCAGTTCATAGACGTGCCGCCAGAGGTTGTATCTATTGTAATCTCTTATTTATATTAATAGAAATATATTTTCCTGTCCAATAATGTGTGTTTGAATGAATATTTTATCCATGGGATTATTTCAAATGATTATACATTGTTGATTATATATGCTAGAATAGATCTAACACCATGATATATAGTATTCTTGTATTGTTTACTTGTTGTTGAGGAAGTAATTTATCAATTCAAGCTGAATTTGGAAAGCTGAACGGGGATCTACTTCAAACCGTCTGGAATAAGGTACGAGGTCTGATCCTTTAGTGTTATACATTTACTTTCTATTGCATATTGGAAAAGATTGATTTCTGGAGTCAAGCTATCTTTTGTGGTACCCCAAGCCATAGGAATTTCTCTCCGTAACATGCCTCCTTCATACTGTGACCCATCTGGATACTGCAAAATGAAGGCATTGTATCCTCTATGCGTCACAATAAGATATGGGCCTACCCACAAATGGCCGAATTTTCCATGCTTCCCTTTGTCCTCGTGAGGGGCATCCCATTTTAACACCAAGTCATTGACCTAGAAAACATCTTCTTTTACTCTCCTATCGAAGGTATTCTTCATTTTCTCTTGGTGTATCTAGAATTTATCATAAGCCTTGTCCCTTACTTCATTAAGCTCAATGATCTGGCTGATCCTTCTTTGAATGGGATTAGGCTTGTCCAACGGATCCCGTAATAGCTTCATGACTAGAACGCCTAAAGAGGTAGGAAAAATTACTTCGGCTCCATATACTAACTGAAATGGTGACATACCAATGGCACTTTTGGTACTGATTCTATCGGCCCAAAAGGAATATTTCAATTTAGTGTTCCAAGCTTTCTTGTTATCCTCCAACAGTTTCTTAATTATCCTCACAAGACTTTTGTTAGAAGATCTTGCCAATCCATTCCCTTGTGGGTAATAAGCCATAGAGTGATTTAGGCTTATATGGTACTTATGGAAAAAATTGATCATCTTTTTGGATTTAAATGCAAGGGCATTATCGGTCACAATCCGCCTTGGGTAGCTGAACCTTGCCAGAATATTGTTTTCTATGAAATCCATTATCACTTCTTCTGTGGCCCTCCTGGTGGGTGTGGCCTCAATCCACTTTGTGAAGTAATCAGTGGCAGTCAAAATCCACTTATGCTTCCCAGAGGAGTTTGGATTTATCTCTCTGATGAAATCTAATACCCATTGCTAGAATGGAGCTTCCACATATATCGGGTTGAGGGGGAGAGACACCACCTTCCTTCTCCCTTCAAAAATTTGACACTAGTGGCATTTATTTGTTTTCTTATAGACATCTGAGAACAATGTGGGCCAATAAAATCTTGCTCTCAGAATTTTGTTCGTGGTAACTTTCCAGGAATGGTGTCCTCCACAATCTCCTTCATGAAATTCCTTTTCCATACATTGAGTTTCATCCTCCAGAAGACAATTCAGCACTATCCCCCCAGGGTCTTTCCAGTAGAGATATTGTTCTATGATGCAAAATTTTGTAGCTTTCAGCTTTATGGATCTAGCCCAGGTTTTGCTTATCCCAGCAGGGGGTTGTAAATTCTGCAATACAAAAACAACGTCGGCATACCAAGGGGACGTAAAGAAGTCAAGCTTCACCAGCACCTCCGCTTCTTCTTGACCATACTGACAATTAAGAAAATTTAGCTGCAGAGAGTCACAATGGGTCATCATCTTACCCAATCCTTTCCCTTTGATTAACTTTTTGGGCTTGATTTCTGTGTCATATTCCAAGATCACTGCAACCCATTTAGCTCTCTTTCCTTCTGGGTCAGGTTGTGTAAGTATGCTTTTCACTATAATGCAAGGTACATAGGCAATTATGTGGGAATGGAGGATGTAGATTCTGAAATCCTTCAAGGATTTAACCAAGGCATAGGCTTGTTTTTCCATTATACTATATTTCAGTTCTCCATCTCTCAATATCTTACTCAAGAACACTATGGGCTATTCTTCACCCCGATCATTATTTTGCAGCAACACTCCTGCTATAGTGTGTTCTGAAGCATAAGAGAATACTAAGAAATCCTTTTCAAAATCTGGGCTGATCAGAACAGGAGCTTCTAAAATGGCCTGTTTTATATCTTTGAAAGCTTTCTTGGCTCCCACCGTCCACTTAATTTCATGATATTTCCTTAGCATGTAAGTAATGTCCATCAGGATTTCGACGAAGCTAGGGATGAATCTCCTCAAGAAGTTGACTTGGCTGATGAAATATTGGATTTCTTTCTTACTGCTTGGTTCTTCTACTTTCAAAATGCCTTTTACCATATCTGGATCGATTTTGATCCCTTTCTTTGAAATAATGTGCCCCAGCAACTTCCCTTCTTCTAGAGCGAAGTTCGACTTTCTAGGGTTCAACGAGATGCCATACTTCCTACATTTAATGAAAAATCTTTCCAAGTGCCTAACATGATATTTGGCCCACCTAGAGTATACGGTAATGTTGCCCATGTATACCAACACAAACCATTCTTTCTCTTCTACAAAAGCAATATCCATGGCACGTTGGAAGTCGCTCCAGCATTCATCGACCCAAATGACATCTTTGCATACATGAATGTACCCCAAGGTGTGGTGAAAGTGGTTTTTTCTTGGTCTTTAGGAAATACCTTCACTTGATTGTAACCGGAAAATCCATCCATAGTGGATATCCTTTCTGAGCCTACCACCCTCTGCAGGATCTGGTCCATCTTTGGCAATGGGTAGTTATCTTTCAAATAAACTTTATTTAAATTCCTAAAATCTACGCATAGCCTTATCTCCCCATTATTTTTCCAAATAGGAACCAAATTGGCTACCCATTTTGAAAACCCCAGAGTTACTATTATCTTCGCATCAAACAACCTTTTTACTAGTTTTTCAATAATGGGTACTAGCTTTGGATTAATCCTCCTGAGTTTTTTCCTGAATGGTTTTTCTCTAGGCTTATTCGGAATAGTATGTTGTATGATGGAAGTGTCATATTATTTGATATCTTCATAAATCCATGCAAACACATCCGTGTACTTTTTCATGGGGTTCACATACCCTTCTTTTTCTTTAGTGGGCATTTTCTTGGACAATTTTACAATTTTAGGGTCACCTTCAGTGCCAATATCCACATCTTCTATGGCATCCATGGCAGGCTCGACCTTCGAATCCCTGGCTACATCATTTTGGTCGAAAAGAGATTCTAAAGGGATCAGTCCCATGGGAATATGATTGCTTTTCAATTGGACTATATCCTTTCCTCCCAAGGAATCCTTCAGTGTTCCCGTCCCGACGGCTTCTTCCCCTTCCTCTTCAATGTCTAGGAAGTTTTTAGGGTTAGCACTATCTTCATCAATGTGAGTGTTCACAAAATCACCAAACATATCCAGAAATCTTTTGATCTGCATATCATCTTCGAAAACTTACCAATATTTAGTGTTATCTGGTATGGAAGGCTTGTTTACAATCTCCACTTTGTGCTTCTTTTTTCTCACCATGGGAGCTTCAAACTTTCCTACTGCAGTTTCCAGAGAGTCTTCTACCACATTCTCATATCTGGGAATCACTTGGACCATATGTTCAATGAAGAAATTTTTGAACATATCCCACTTTGTGCTTCTTTTTTCTCATTGTGGGAGCTTCAAACTTTCCTACTGCAGTCGCCAAAGAGTCTTCTACCACATTCTCATCTCTGGGAATCACTTGGACCATATGTTCAATGAAGAAATTTTTGAACATATCCCATACCTCATTCTGGTAGGCTCTTATTCTTGGATGTTTAGTCTAATAGATATCGTGCACTTGGTTTACTACAAGCTCTGAGTCTCCAAAAATTTGGACCCCTTTCGCTCCTAAATCCTTTAGTGCATTCAGGCCTAGTAACAAGGCTTCATACTCTGCTACATTGTTAGAGCATTCAAAGACCAACTTATAAGATTAGGTTTTGGTATCTTTAGTGGGGGAGATTATATACACACATGCACCAACACCCGCTTTAGAAACTGAGCTGTCAAAATACATCTTCTACATTCCTTCATTCGTTTGGTTCCTTCCCACAGCTTCCATCCTGGTAGCCTTTTTTTATCTTTTTGTGGCGCAACGACTTCTAAGTTGTAAGGAGATCTATCATTGAAGAAAATAGAGGACCCCAAGTCCGTGTCGACGGTGAAAACATGATGGATGTCAGGCTAAGTCTGACTACTCATGGCGTAAGGAAACCTCTTCTCGCTATATAACCTTTTGCTTTCATTCCAAATAGGAATTGTTGCATAATTCATGTCCATTTGCAGGTTGCCTTTCAGCTTCGAAGTCCAAGACCTTGACATCAAAATACCAAACTTGGGAGGATTATCAGCCATGATGACGTCCATGACCACAATTTTAGATTGAAACTTATTTTGAAGATACCACCATGTATTTGATCAGTCCTAGACATTTCACCCTTTTAGAATCAAAGTAATATAAGTCTTTATAAGGCCTTGTAATCTCCAACCCCGGGCTTTCCACCACTCCCTTTGGCATCATATTGTGTGAGGATCCTAAATCCATCATACCATTGTACAACACCATATCATGCACATTCAAGCTCATGTAAAAGGGGGGCACCTCCTCATCATCGTTGTTCATGGTGTCAACCTTAGATCCCAGAATGAAAGTAGGGTTGTCTTCAGTCAGCTCTAAGATATCTACATGAGATTCTCCTTGATTTGCAATCATCTTAGTTATAGTATCTCTGTACTTCTGATTCCTCAATAATTCATTGAAAGGAATCAAGACCTTTAGTTTAGCTAGCTCGTTTTGGAGATTAAACATGGGAGGGTTATTTCCTAGTTCGACAGGTGCCACTAGATCAAACACTCTCACATCATTGTTCCCTTTTTCCACTTCTGGTGTTGTCATCGGCCTCTTTTGTTTTTCTTCTCCTTTCCCCGGGCTGGTTTGACTACTAGAAGGTTGGTATGGGTTTAATCTTCATTTAGGTACAGCAACTTCACCAACAGAGTCACCCCCTTTCTTATGTACAACAATGTCTCTGTTTCTTAACTTGATTCTCCTGGCATCATCTATAGCATGCATATACCCTTTATGGTATTGCTCCAATTCCCCTGTCAGGGTCTTATCATCCACTTGAGAGAACATATCATGTTCCTCTTCAGTCAAGTAGATTTCAGAGTCCAAATTTTTGAAATGATGGATATGATCTTCAGTGGACTCAACTTCATCTTCGGTAGCCACATATTTTTCAGGGAAAGGAGGCCTGATTGGCTACTCTTATTGGTTTCATGGATTCCTCACATCCCTTGGTTTGTTGGGTTGGGGTGGGGGAGGGACTTGCCTCCTGAAATTAGGATTCCTTATCTGAGGTTCATTCTATTCCCAGTTCACCGGATTGGCCTCCACAGTTATCCTGTCCATCAAATTTTCCATAGTTTTGAGCATCATCTCAAATTTTGTATCACTGGATGAAGAGGCGGAAGTAGAGGGGTGTGCTTCTCTACCTTTCCTTCTGTCAATCTTCTCCCTTGGTTTAATTTTCCCAGATGCCATCATATTGGCCTCTACTTCTAGGGTGTCAATGAACATGGTTGGGAGGGTGTTTGACTTCCTTTCTCTCAATAACAGAGCAAATTCATTATCAAAGGGATCAACTTAATGAAGTTTAGCCACCCAGGGCGAAGGTTTGATATCAGCAGGTATCGAGTTGTAGACCCGCATGAATCTGTTGGAAAAATCATGGACTGATTCAAAACCTCTTTTCTTGAGATTGTTGTATTGAGACAAGACCTATAAGGGGATTTTTTTATCATCCCACCTTTCTAGATATATGGTTTGAAAGCCAACGAAGCTGCGGATAGACCTAGGTGGAAAATATTTGTACCATTTATTTCCTTCCCCAAACAAACTCTGAGCGAACAACCACATTTTAACATCTTCATCATCCACTTCTTCTAGGCCCATGAATTCATCGAACGTATCCACATGGTAGCTTGCTGAGACATTCCCCTCCCCATCATAGAGTGTGATTCTTTGGGCATAATTCATAGGGAGGTCATGTAGAACGAAAGGTAGGCCTAATGGGGAAAATATAGAAGCAACTATCGGGGTAGGTCAGTTAGGAACAGACAGGGGGTTGGGAAACTGGCTGTTCTGAAAGATAGGGGCTATCTCTTCAGCTTTTGGTGGGGTTTCTAGGTTCAGCCACAAAGAATCAAGAAGATAGAATTGCAGCGTATTAGGTTCAACCCCAGCTTTTCTCAGGTCGGATTTAGATTTAGATTTGGTTAGCAGTCTTTTAGACCTAACCCCCCACTTGGGTTTATCTAATCCATACAAAGCTTGAGATGATGAAGTATCAAACAATGGAGAATCCAATTTCTCTTTATTTCTGTTCCTAAGTATTCTTTCTGGATTATCCACACTGAGTAAAGTTTCGATCTCAGAGTTACCTCTTGTGTGGATCTTCTGGAAGCTAGGATAGCTAGTGCAATGCTAGTCGAAGCAGGTGTGGATTCGCTAGGACAAACATACAACTTTCTCATGGACTCAAAAATTTTCTTTTTCCCACAAAAATCCCTTTCTTCCTGCTCACCGGTCTCCTCATTGGAGTCACCTTCCAGAATATTTCAGTGGAGTGGCCAAGGAAAATGATACAACCTTCTTTACATGTAAGAATCTCTATTTTCCTGCAGAAACTCTTTATCCTTTGAATCTTTGTCATTCTTCCCAGGGATGATCTTCAATCTTGTCCCCGGCAAAGGCGTGAGTTTTCTAGCATTGGAATTGAACCAAAGGTTGTGGAAGGTTCGCTCCCAGCTAACAGCAAAACCACTTTCAAAGAGAGAACTAGCCTTCTACTCTTCCGAGAGGGATCTCTCACCAAATGTTAATAGTGCCATAGATAAGTACAAATGAAACTATAAATTGCTTGTAAATTTGGTTGAAAAAAAAACACGGCACCATTAGGCGATAGAGTCAAGATATACAACAGGAATGATCAGAACTAAATGCAAGCAATTTCAACACAGGGGCAAGGTAGCCACTCGATCATAGTCGATTCATAATTGTCTGGTGGAAAGGAGGAACATGAACAGACCATCAACACAGAGCATTGTAAAAAATGAATTCTGTATCAACTTTAGAAGAAAACATTGGTGAATACCTGAAACAACAGACGGAGCATAGCGAGTATGAATTCTGAGCTGTTATACCCTAAGTCTTAGATATGAAAGAAAACAAAATGGGAGAGATAAATTGGAAAAAGCATTCACATAAGAAAGGAAATAAAATACTATAAGTGCGAACAACACATGAATCCCTGTATGAAATCGCCGACCTTGGCTCTGTAATTATATTAAAATTCTCTTGAAAAACACACACAACAATATTACAATGGTTTCAACCCTTTCTCCTTCTTCAGGAGGTATATTTATAGTATTTGGATTTCCCAGAATGGCATCCAAGAATCAAAATTTGTTACAATCAGAAGGAAATCCTCTAACATCCTCTTAGGTGGCACATTTTCTATGACTTGCATGAAACAACCAGACAATGAAATGTGAAACACAGGAGGAAATAGGCACGAAGGCATCCCATACTCCCGTCTAGTGGGTGATGACTATACAAAGCTCTAAGAGAAGAAACCATTGGGACGGGCGTGCAACGCAGAGAAAATTTCCCATGTACCGTCATTTTCACCTCTATAGGTGTGTTCTGAGTTTGGTTGATCCATATTGTTGGATGACTCTCCATAAATCGAGACCAGGAAGGGTTGCAGCTATCATGTCGTATGCTTTCACTTTGAGCTCCATCATTTCCGAGTATGAATTCTTGGGGAATTTGGAGCATGTGGCTTTAAAATCAAACAATAACTCAAAATCACTATCCAATTTGTCAAAAACGACCTTCCCTGACAACGCTTGTTGCATATCTCCAAATTTGTTGTGGTCCAATCGGTAGTGCACTAGGCACTCTTGGTACTCCTTATGAGACATTAAAGGACCCTTTTCTTCCTAGAAAAAGAGGATCCTTCTGCTTAGCATTTGTCTGAATAACTTGACGACCTCTCGAAATTTGCGCTCAGTAACTTCTATTTCATCCCGTACTGTCTCCATCATCCTGTGCTTGGCCACTACCTTTCTGGCTCCAGAGACAATAGCGAACCTATTTTGAATACAGTATTTGCTAGCAGACCTGTTTGAAAAAGAGCTCAGGAAGGTTATGGCATTCTCCATGGTCACCAAAGGCCTTTTGTTCACTTCTACCGATACTATATGGGCTTGTTTCTTGGCTTCTCCCATAGCAATTTCGTGATCTTCAATAATATCTAGGTAGGGCCGGAACTTGTCAGCTTCCATGATGATTTGATCCCAGATCAAATTACTAGCGCCTTGCAAGGCAAGTTTGCCGACCACCTGTTGGCTCAATTTAGCATTTTGTTGAGTCAATTCTTGGCATTTCTCCTCTGCCTTTTCTCTTCCTTGTTTCTCTTTGACTCTTTCCTTTTCCGGTTCCTCGATTTGTTGCTTCAGTTTAATGAGCTCTGCTTCATTTAGGCATATCTGGGACATTGCTTTGGAGAGGGAGCTGGTATCTATTTCTCTAGCCATACCTATGGACTGAACTGTAGTCTCTGTACTTCTGCCTTCAAGCTCATTTTCCTTCATTGCTAATCTGGTTTTCAATTCTGCGTTGCTATCCTTCAAAAGATGGATACCTGCTTCCCAATGTCTCCCCTTTTCTTCGAGCTTCAGTAGCTTAGCCTTGCAATCAGTAAGCTCGGAGTTCAATACCTCTTTTTCCCTTTCAAAGTCAGCCAATTCTTTTGTTTGAGTGAGCTGGGTGCCAAGGATTTTTAACTTCTTTTTCAAGGTCTGGATCTCCTTCTCTTTGTCATCGAGCAATTTCTGAGCCAAACTCCCTTTCTGTGTAGATCCTTCTATTTGCATAGCTTCCTTTTGTAAGTTGTTGATTTGGGCTTTGAGTGCTTTATTCTCCACTCTAGCCTTTCTTAAAATATTTGAAGTTTTCTTCTTACTCTCCTCCAGCTTGGACATATGTATGGTAGCCTTAAGCAGTCTAGTGTTCAATATATCTCTAGTCTCTTTGTTCAGGAGTATGTTGTCAGTAGTGGGAACCTTTGAGATGTTCACACTAACCTCGAACACCTTTTCCCCCATTTCCAAGGCTAAGCTAAGGGTATCAGTGGCATGATCCCTTACAGTTTTCAGTGCTATATTGGGGTGAGGCAACCAAGAGGCTTCACTGTATAGTTTTGCTGTCTCCTCGAAGTTTTTATCATCCCTCTTTTGGTAAGATCTCAGCCATTCTTATTTAGACGCATGCTGGCTTGGAGTCTGTCCGTCAAATAAGTACTCTGGTATTCGACAATTCAGCTAGCTTGGGCTCTTCCTGTTGCTGTTCTTTTATTGAATTCTTCTTCTTTGCTTGTCCCTTTGCCTAGCCCCTTTTGACCTGCTCCAATTGCTGTCCCGGTTCCACTTTCTATTTCTTGGGCATGCTGGTAGTATCCATTTCTTCAGTGTCCATGGGATCTGGATCCCCTCTTTTCATTGAACTTTTCGAATAGCTGACCAGTGATGAGAATCCCCCTTCTATCGCAACTACTATAGCCAACTCTCTTTTGTGAGATACTACCCCCGGTAGCTGTGAGCCAGTGTCCTGCTATGCGCTGGTATCCATTGAGGCAGGATTAGGGAAATCATCCCAATTCACCGCTTCTCTAAGTCCAAGTATCTCAGTGTGCTCAAAAGGCCTGCATTTGTGAGCTTTCCTTCTTTTGGAAATCACCTGGTGAGGGTCATAATTTATTGCTTATCCCAGGGAAAACTCCATGCCTCTAAGCAAGTTGGCGACCAGGGGCAAAGCAAACCTACTTCTAACTATGTATGGTCTTAATTCCCATGGAGATATCAAACTTGAACTTTTCTTAAAGTTCAAGAAGTGTTCTTATTTGATAATGATATTTTTCCAGATTAATTCCAGGGAGAAAACCCTAGGGGTTAGAAAAGCTGGCAGGATGTAGGGTGGATGTACGAAGCCATACAACCTTATGGTCGTTCCAAATTCTATGAGGAACCAGCCCCCTATCTTCTTGATATTTAATAGTTGCAACAGTTGCCTTATCTCAGGCAACACCCTAGGTAACATTTCCTGAAAGAAGAGTTCATATATTTCGGCCATCAACTGGTTCATGAATTTATAGTAATTTGTAGCCATATCAGCATTGATTGCCAATTCTGGTACTTGTAGGTCCTCCTCATTATAGGATATGAACATCCTCAACAAAAGGGACTGGAATGTGAACATTCTAGTGTTGTGGAATTTCGCTAACTGAGAACGGATGTTCTCAGCCAGGAACTCCTCAAATTTGAGGCAACAAGACTAACTAGATTGCCTAGGCAATTCAGGTTCAGTCGGACAAGTACTTAAGATGAACAAAAGACTCAATAATGACTATGGGATGTATGCATCGGTATCTATACCTAGGAACTGACTGGCCAGGGATATACACCACTGCATTTCTTCATTGAATTGGCTGAGTTCAATAGGGTAAGATAGGTCGATGGGTTCACCATCGGGTTTAGAATAGGCCTTCAGGAAGTTTTCTTTACTTTCGTCAGTGGACTCTCTAAAATAACGTATAATGTATTCTTCTCGGTAGTCTTGGGATATATGGGAAAATTCATCTGGGATATCCAAGGTTTTACAGATGATAGAATCTTGAATCAGAAAAGGATTTTAGATTTAGACTTATTTATAATAACGCCTTCGGTGACAGAGAAATTTTCTACACACCATTTGACAAATTCAGGGCAATGGGGGGTTTGGTTGACAGAGAAGAAGTGGAAGAAAGATTTAAAAACATCATAGGTATCCCTACCTTGGTTCTTAAGAGTTTCCAAATTGCCTCTGGCAGTTTCAATAGCTTCTCCCACCAGGATGGTATCAAAAATCTCAACATTTTCATCTAATAGGTTCTCTTCTATCCTCCAACCCGCGGCCTCAGGATCTACATCATCTCTCACCCCTACTACTTCTATTACGTCCATTTTCAAATAACACTGAGGGGGTATCAATGGCTTACCTTGTTCTGTATCACAGTCTCCTAGCTATTCTGGGCTGGCGCTTTGGATGTAGTTGGATATTTGACGGCTTCGAGGTTTTAGAACAGACAAATCTTTGTGACTTCGTGTGGGCCTCTTTATAGCTTTTCACACAACATAACCTCTGCACATTTCCCAGACGGTTTGTACCGTAGATTTTACTCTTCGCGGCCTGAACTGTAGATATGTGGGGTTCTTTATGTCACGTCTTTTCTTACCTCGTGTGTGTGCACCTCAACCTTTGATCGATACCGACTTCCTTCACAATCATCGATCTGAGCGGACCCCACCATTCTTCGCGAAGCGAGGTTCTGTTTCCCTCCATGCTACTCCATATTATGAAATGAACTATAACCGCTGATCTCCTTCCATTCTCACAAGCATCATTGATCAAAACAGCTTGTACCCCTTTTCGCAATCCATAATTGTTGCTTCATCCTCGCTAGTTCAAGATGCGAAATCGTTCTCAGCTGCAGATCTTCTTGGGTTCCAATTTCGACCGTTGGATGCATCTGTTCTTTAAACTATTTCACAAATATGAAAAAGAGGCTTTGGTCGAGCATGTTTGCCATGTGAAATGGTTTGACGCCGTTTATCTGCTCTCTGATCAGCCTTGGCCTTCGATCATGACTCCCTTTTAACGCCTCCAACGTGCCCCATGTTTTCTTGTTAGCCCCGTTTCTCCGATCCACAGACCGTTTCGCTGCTTTCGACATTCATCACCGAAGTTGATTTCGAAGGCTAGGTGCTATCTTGTGTGTGTCCTTAGCTCCTTCTATGAATACTATGCTACCTTCTCAACACTTCTCGACAGCGCTGAAGGACGCGAGTATCACTTATGCCCAAATTTTAACAGAGTGTTAACATAATGAAACAATCACGGGATCATTGCCTTTCACTTCTAAATTGAACAACTTTAATGTCATCTGAATTAGCTACAACTCAAAATGTGAGTCAAATAAGTCATTGAATCCTTTTAATGAATCAAAATAGGATGTTGCAGCCACATGTAATATGTGTGGAATCACCTCTTCTCTTACTATTGTAGTAATCAATGCTAATAGAATTTTGTTTTTGCTATGACACATAACTCGTTCTTTGTCTGGGTTTTTGGGTCATATTTTAAGATGCAATTTTTTGTTTCATTGGTTTCTCCTTAAAATATTCCATCCCACAAGTAATTATAGATGAATGTGGACTTAACCTTCCTTAACCACTCTCAATAGGTGTCTTTTCCAGTGAGAACGATGCCAACGAATGCATCTTCTGAAATTGGTAATGTAATTTAGTCTGCAAATTAACAGTGTTTCGGAAGACATAAAGAAGGTGTAGGTCTATGTCTCTACTACCTTTTACAATATATATTTCATTAATAATGAGAACAATCTTTATAATACAATAGAATCTTTGTGACAATCTAAGATTACAAAAAAATGATGGGAACCCAAGCCTCATATTCCTAGAAGAAAGAAATAGTATATAGTCCATCAATAGTTCAACACATTTAGTTTCTGTGACTTAGAGAAATATGTCATACTCTTTTTGTAATCATTTTCATGGAAATTAATAGAAGATCCAAAATCACCATCAAATCCTTTCATCTCACATTCAATATCTCTATTACTCGATGTACAGGTTCACTACTATTACTAACAAACCGCTCCACATTCGATATCTCTATTACTAACAAACCACTCCACAATGGAGAGTCTTCATGCTGCATTTAATATTCACGATCCTCAACAATTTGAGTGAAAGGAAAGTTTGTATAGAGGATTAGGGTTAGGGTACAATAATCACCAAGAGAGATCATTCACATGCAAGGAAGCACATCTAAATATTGACGAGCATAGGTTTTGTTGGACAAGGAAACATTACCGAAGGACCGACAAGCAGAGATCTGGTAAAACTAGAGAATATGGAAGAATTGATGCATACTGAAAAGATGAATATGCTAGGACTGAGCAAGGAGACTTGGATAGAAGAAGGAATACTAAACGTAGGATTTATGGCGAGGATCTTATACCACTTGTCAAAGATAAATCCCATAATTGCTTGATTTTATTAACGTGCAAACAGCTATACCTGTATTAAATGTGTCTAACGTGTTTGTTATGTTTAATAACTTTAAGTATACAACAAAGTAAAGTTGCATTGTTTATATTAAATGTTTTAAAGTGTTTGATATGTTTATAAAATTTAAGTATGCAACAACGCAAAGTTGCATTGTTTATTAAATTTAAGTATGCAACAAAGAAAAGTTGCATTGTTTATTAAATTTAAGTATTCAACAAAGTAAAGTTGTATTTTGTTTTCTTTCTATGCATACGAGGTAAATATCAAGCACTCTCCATAAATAGATTTTAAGTTGTATGTTTTTTTAATATATGTAATTTAAGTTAAATATCAATAACTTTTTATAATTGGATTTTTTTTTTTAAAGAAATATATTTGAAATTAAATTTTAAAGATTTCAGAGAGTTGTAATATTCTTTTTAATATGGTATTTAATATAAATAAAACTTTTTATCACTTAGTATAAATATATTTTGTTTATGTGTAAGGCATATTCATGAGAGCTTCGTAGATATCTCTGTGAAGCTTTTGCGATTTCAATGATTTTATCTTTGCGAAGCATTTGGGATTTTGCTTCACACTAATATCTGTGATTTGTGTTTTGTGGTTTTTTCGATCTGAACCACGGTTGGAAGGCGATTTAGAACAGTTATACCAGGTACACACATTCTTTATCTTTTTTCTAATGCTTA
>LPNX010334836.1:3572-93750 GCA_001517045.1 Pseudotsuga menziesii | reverse complement strand
TACCATTTACTGGGTAAGTCGGCTAGGGTTGAAGGGAACAAGTGTGGCTAGGCTCTTTCATCCTTAAATCCAAGTCTTCTCCACTCCTTTTCACAAGTCGTGATGTGTTCTTCTGGGTTTTGGCCTTGGATAAAGATAGGTATTTGGGCTTGTGGGGTTAGTTTCTTTCCACCAAACCTTTCGACAAAGTAAGTCGAAGCAGTTGTCCAGGTCTGTAGTTTTGTCTGATGGGTGTCCCACCATCTAGCTGCTTGACCTGTGAATGTTTCCACCAAGCTTTGAAGGAGGCCATGTTCTTCAATGTTTTTAGATACTTGTTCGACATGCATGACTGGGGATTCCCTCTCCTTATACCTTGGCAGTTTCGTGGTGTTTACGTTGGTCGGTTGTAAGGTACGGCGTTCCCTTATTCTTTTTTCAAAGATATTGGGGATAATTGAGACTATAAAGCACTGTCAAGTGGGTTTCTTCTGTACTTTTTGGATAGTCTAGCACCCTCTTGCTTTTTTTTCATAATTTTCCATCTCTTAGTCATATAATTCAGCATCTAATTTATACCCAATTGAGTCTTGGTCACCTAAGTGAAGTTCCCCATGGATGGTTGGTTCTGTATAGTCTGTATTGTTGTGAACCTAGTAAAGTTGTCTAACATCGACTTCCTCATCAATCGGTTCAGTCCAGGGTTGTCCTTGGGATGGACAAATGGGCACAATGACCTTTTGACCATTTCCTTTTAGCTTGATTCGTTCCTTATCTAAGGATATAGATGCTTTCATCTTTCATCCCCAGGGTCGACCGACTAGGGTTGGGAAGGAACTGGAACCTTCTTTTGGGTCGATAATTTCAAAACCAACCTTGGTCGAGGTTCCCTTAATGGTCGTGTCGACATCTTTCCAAAGCCCAATGGGTTCAATGAGGCCTTGGTCGGCTAGTGTTAGGTAGATGCCTGACTCGTAGAGTCAAGGTTTTCCCATCTGTTCCCATGTATATCGGGTCATAATATTTACTTGGGACCCGAAGTCGAGCACTACTTGTCAGACGTGGTAGCCTTCGATTTCTAGGTCGATAAGTGGGTCGACATCATTTTTGTCTTTTTGGTTTAATATGCAAATGTTCTTAGTTTGTTTTTCAACGTTGGTACCTTTTAGTGTGTGCAATAAGTCGATGAATTGAGCTACTGATTTGTCTGATTGAGTGAGTTGGACTAATTGATGTAGTGTGTCGGGTCGACTGTTAATGGTGTCTTCTTGTCGTGCAATGTCATGAAATATGTGGGTGGCTTCTTGATAGGTTTGTTTTTCTTTGATAGGGTCAGGGTATGCATTTGTGTTTTTAATTTTGCTAATCTGAGGGTTATCAGGCCCTGTTTTTGTACCTTGTTGAGTGACAATATGTAAATTTTTAGTGGTTATTATATCATGCTTCTGGACACAAGACAAGACATTAACATTTTTCTTATTATTGATTTTTTCTAACATAGTAGGACAACCCTCCAGAGAGTGATCGCCTACTCCACAACGGTTACAAAATTTAAGATCAGTTCTTTCTTTGTACGGGTAGTCTGCATATCGGTGACCTTCTTTGGAATGTCGCAATTCCTAGGGAATCGACCTCTTCCTTCATATCTTTGTCATCGATTGTCTTACCGGTGCTCATATCGTCGGCCATCGTGTTGTTGTCTGTTCTGCATGTTGGATGTATTGTTTTGCTCGTGATTTTGCGCTACTGCATTGGTTTGATACACCGCATGATAGTTCTGTCGATTTTTCAGGTTTAGCTGAAAGTCGGCGGTGTTATGACTTTTGGTCTCAAAGATGGCGCACCAGGAAGCCTTGCCATTTTTCATGTTAAATGGACAATCTGCTGTAGAATTGTCTCCATGTTCCTCGTAGATGTCACAAAATGACTTGGTTTGTACGAAGCGGACGTCTTGTCAGCTGTATTCTTGTCGACAATTGTCTTTTGAATGGCAGTTTGTTGAACACTTGGTGCACCATATTTCCTGATTTTTGAGGGTGATCTCCTTTAGGGACTTCTGTACACTTTCTAGTTGTTGTTCCAGTCTGTGGTCTGTGGGGTATGTAGGTATGTCTTCAACCATTTCAACCTGCAGAGCTTTTGTCAGTGCATCCTCATACGTTTTAAATGTCTCCAGACTAATATGGCGACGTACTTTTGGCAATAGTCCTGCAAGAAACCATTGAATTAGTAGTTGCTCATCACTAACATAATCCAACTGGCTCAGTAAGTCTTTCCATCGCTTGTCGTAGTCACGAATGGTTTCCCCTGGCTTTTGTGATGTAGTTTTAAGCTTCTTTGCGGCCAGGTGCTTGGCATCTGGGGTTTTGAAGAAGGACAAGAACTGCGCTTTAATCTCAGCTTTTGTTGCTCTGGGTTGTCGTTTGGAAAAGGTAATGTACCACGTTAAAGCTCTTTTCCTTAATGCTCTTGCGAACTGGGCCATTTGGCGGTCTTCATCGGTAACCTAGTTAGCTTCTTAGGTTGACTCGCAGAAAAACCAGTGTCGTCTAGGGTCTTCGTCACCCTCATAAAGAGGGATGTGAGCAGATCCATGACCCATGTCTGAATCACTTTCATTGCTTTCAGACGTCGGTGGAGGTGGAGGTGGGGGTGGTGGTGAAAGAGTTGGTGTTGTTGATATAATTGGGCCTATGGAATTTTGATTGATGAAACTTGTGCTCCCGTCAGTGGTCGATTCTTCTTCGACGTGCAGTCGGTTGTTGTCGACTTCTGCTGTCGATGGCCCACTGCAACTTTGTGTACGTAGGTCTGATTCTTGGATTTATTCTAAAGCTGTACTTGGCAGGGGGGGGTGCTCCTTCATGTGTCAGTAAGAGCAAGTGGATACTTCGGAGGGAGGGTTTCGCTTGAAAAGTCACCCAGTTCCCTTCCAACGGTCGATGTATGACACGATGTCGGCCAGGGTACGTTTTGTCGCCTAGTCGGCTCCATATGTTGTAGTCACCAGCTCTTAGTCAGAGGTCATCCTCGAAAATAGTTTGTATTCTGGTACGTGGATTTAATGGGGAAAGGGTCGTTCCTTCATCGAGAGCTCTTAATTGGAGAGCTTCTGGCTTCTCTATCCACACTTCTTCCTCTGTAGGGGACGCCTCTTTCTCTACGCCCTCTTCCTGTCGGTCATGACCCAACTCTGGTGGAATCTCCTCGTAGTCGGTCTCCCTAGGGTTTTGTCTTTCATGCATCCCTGTGGATCTTTCACGTCTGGCTTCCCTTCTTTGCTGTCTTTCGTCCCTTTCAAGTTTTTGATTGTCCGACATACTTTCGTACGATACTATTTTCTTGGGGGCCTCTTCGGTCGACTTCTCATTACTGGTGACTAATACTAGATTATGGTCGACTAGGATCCACTACACTTTACCTTCGACACATGACCAGCTACCCCCCCATAGCCTACTCGACGGTTTTAGAAAGCCCGGATAGTTTGGTCTACTTGCTCAGGAATTATTCCCACTCCCTTTCTACAATGAATTTCTCCCACTTCCGCTGTTGCTCTGCCCAGTTAGTGTTTGTAGGCGGTTCGAGAAGTGGTGGACGAGGTTCAACAATATGGGCTACCCCTTTCTTGATCAAGAATTTGAACAACAAGGTCAGTAGGGAACACAAAAATTGTTCGGTGAATTCTGTGTAAAATTTCTTTTTAACAGATTCCACGGAAGTTCTGTCTTTGACTGCTTGTTCCTCATAGAAGTCGTCGGTGATTTTCTCAAACCACTTCGACAGATTTGTGCGGCCTCCCCTGATCAGTTGTTGCAGCAACTATTCTTCTTTAGTCGCGTCCGGCGTTCTCATCCAGAAGTTGCTTCAGTAGTTGAGGCACATAT
This sequence comes from Pseudotsuga menziesii, assembly GCA_001517045.1. NCBI lineage: Eukaryota > Viridiplantae > Streptophyta > Pinopsida > Pinales > Pinaceae > Pseudotsuga > Pseudotsuga menziesii. Next base: position 89,887 of record LPNX010334836.1, on the reverse strand, counting down.
TCGAAAAACGTTTCGTGTGTCTTGGTGAAAAATCTTGCTTTGGCTTCAGCGATTGTTAATCTGTTGCTACGTGCATCATTTTGCAAATAATTGGCAATTTTACGCTCCCACCAGTCCTTAATCTCATGCTCTGGTATCATATGTGAGCATATATTCTAGACATGTACTATCGACAACAGAACCAATGTTGTAATCTCACAGATCACATAAGGTTACCAATAATACATACTAAAACATATATAAATATAAAAAGAGACAAGAGACAAGAACAGATAGGATGAAACAGATTATATTATTGTAGTGAGTTCATACAAAGCAAAGAACCGAAATGAGTTCTTGTTTGGCTCAACAGCCTAATATATACAATTTACAAATAGTTACAAAATAACTACCTGTCGGTTCAGTGAACCGACACGACTGTTAGTTAGCCAACATAATCATCTGGTTTAGTTGGCTGATCGACTAAGTCGGCCCATCGACTTAGTCAGTAGATCGACTAAGTCAGACCATTGACTTAGTCAGTTTATCGACTAAGTCGGTCTTCGTTCAAGTCGACTTATGTCGACTTGCGCCTTCTACACCATGTCCGACAAGTAGTTCTCGACTTCGGGTCCCAAGTAAATATTATGACCCGGGATACATGGGAACAGATGGGAAAACCTTGACTCTATGAGTCAGGAATTTATCTGAAACTCATCGACCAAGGCCTCATTGAACCCATTGGGGTTTGGAAAAATGTCAACACCACCATTAAGGGAATCTTGACCAAGGTTGATTTTGAAATTATTGACCCAAGAGAAGGTTCCAGCTCTTTCCCAGCTCTAGTAGGTCGACCTTGGGGAAGACAGATGAAAGCATCCATATCCTTAGACAAGGAACGAATCAAGCTAAAAGGAAATGGTCAAAAGGTCATTGTACCCATTCATCCATCCCAAGGACAACCTTGGACTGAGCCGATTGATGAGGAAGTCGATGTCAGACAACTTTACCAGATCCACAACAATACAGACTATACAGAACCAACCATCCATGGGGAACTTCACTTAGGTCACCAAGACTCAATTGGGTATAACTCAGATGCTAAATTGTATGACTGGGAGATGGAAAATTATGAAACGCAAGCAAGAGGGTGTTGGAATATACAAAAAGTACAGAAGAAACCCACCTGAAAGTGCTTTATAGTTTCAATTATCCCTAAAATCTTTGAAAAGAAAATAAGGGAACACCCTACCTTACAACTGACCAACGTAAACAATGCACAACTGCCAAGGTATAAGGAGAGGGAATCCCCAGTTATGCATGTCGAACAAGTATCTAAAAATATTGGAGAACATGGCCAACTTCAAATCTTAGTTGAAACGTTTACAGGCCAAGCAGCTCGATGGTGGGATAGCCATCAGGAAAAACTCCAGACCTCGACAACTGCTTCGACTTACTTTGTCGAGTGGTTTGGTGGCAAGAATTTAACCCAACAAGCCCAAATCCCTATCTTTACCCAAGTTCAAAACCCAGAAGAACATATCAAAACTTGTGAAAAGGAGTGGAGAACACTTGGACATAAGGATGAGTGAACCTAGTCACATTTGTTCCCTTCAACCCTAGACGACTTACCCAGTAAATGGTATAAGATGGAGGAAGCTAGAGGTGAAACCTTATTTTGGCCTGAACTAACAAAGAATTTCATTAAATACTTTAACTTCATACCTCAAAATAACAACTTGGCTAAGACAGCACAGCAAATCAAACAATTTCTCCAACCGACCGAAAAACAACCCTACCAGGACCTTCGACCGATCAAGGATTGTATGTTGGGGCACGCACCTTAACGGTCCTTAAGTGTGGTAACTCCGCAATTTTTGTGAAAGTTTTGTAAGTGGATTTATGACTCAAAATAGTCTTAGGGGTGTCAGGGTTGAGTCAAAGCCCTCTTTTTGTAATAAACCCATGGTTTAAATCTAGGGTTTAGGGTCTCGGGGTGCCCATGGTTCAATTCCATGGTTTTTGTAATAGTGTGCTGTATAAATAGGCACTTGTGTAAAGAAGTAAGGTTAGGATTTTTTTGATGTAAGATGAATTGATGCGAAGCTAAGGCTATTTTGTAAGAGAAGGTTAAGTCCCAGCTTTGTGCATGGACGACCTCTACAACTGTGTGCACAGAGGGTTTGTAGGTGATTAAAAAGATATGCAGCTGTGTGCGCAGAGGCCTACAACTGTGTGCGCAACTTTGGGAACTTGAAGGGATCTGCAGCTGAGTGCGCAGATCAGAACTGTGGTTTTTGTAAAGAGTTGAATAAAACACAGTTCTGTGGATGTATCCCCTACACTGGGGGTGAACCACGTTATATCTTGTGTTGTGGTTCTTTGTGTTGTTTCTGCTACCTTCTTTCATGCATTGATAAATATATATTTGATAAGTAAGATCACTGATAAAATACTAACTTCGCTGTGACTTCCTAGTAAAGGGTTGAGCAAGTCACGTTGTTTATCTAACTACGAAGCAATATATATGAATGTCGAAGCTCTGTGTTATATGATTATACTTTTCTAAAGGATAAAGGTACAGTAATATCCCTCTTCTGCTTGCAGAAACCTAATTCTACGGCACCCCATAGCTGTTTCGGGTGAGACTGCAACCTGTTCACAGGTTGTTGCCGAAAGGGCCAACACTGTGGGTATTTTGTTGGTGCGAAGTGAATGGTATAAAACCTGGGTCTGCCCTATAGCCCAACACTGTAACAATATAAAAAATGAGTCAAAAACTGAGTCGACTTGTTTACAATTAGAAAATGAACACACAGAAGGCAAGAGCTTCAAATGGAAGTCCAACCATGCTGAAACAACAAAACGGATCCGCTCAACCCTGAAAGTCGCAGCCACCGACAAACCAGACCTCGACAGAATGACTGCAGTCGACTTCCCTACCACATTCTCACAGTTCAAAGAAGGAAGTAGGCTGATCAATGAAGCTAAGGCACCAGAGTGGCTAGATGCCAAAGTAAAAACTAAAGAGGTCAACATTTCAAATGACGACCGACCAAAAATAGCAAAAATTGGTGACTATTGGAATGACCAACAGACCACCGACATAGTAAATCTACTTAGAGAATTCGAGGATGTCTTTTCTAGGGACTATAAAGGCTTAAAAGTCTTAGTACAAGAAATGGGAGAAATGAAAATAGATACTAAACCTGATGTTCAACCTGTCAAGAAAAGCCCTTATAAATTGGCCCACAAGTACAAGGAAATAGTTAAAAAGGAAATCGACAACATGTTAGCAGCAGGAATCATTTACCCTATCGACCAGTCGAAATGGGAAAGTCCCATGGTCGTTCAACCCAAGAAACATGACCTGACACAACTAAGAATTTGTGTTGACTTTAGGGAGCTCAACAAAGTAACGCTGACAGATCCATTCCCCATACCCTATGCTGATGAAATCTTGAATGAAGTTTCAGGCCACGAATGCTATTCATTTACAGATGGATTCTCAGGCTATAACCAAGTACCAATAGCAAAAGAAGACTAGAAGAAGACAAAATTTGTGTGTGAATTTGGGTCCTTTGCTTACAGAGTTATGCCTTTTGGGCTAAAGAATGCACCTGCAGTATTTTCTTGAATTGTTGTCAAGACTTTCCAAGAATACATATATAAGACCATGGTAGTATACTTCGATGACTGGACAATATATTCCACCTTAAAAGATCACTGCAAATGGCTAAGACTAATGCTGGAGAGATGTCGACAGATTCAACTCTCCCTGAACATTAAGAAATATATCTTTATGACTCCCATAGGCATACTCTTAGGGCATATTGTCTGTAAAGAAGGTATCAAGGTCAATGTTGCAAAAATTAAAATTATCCTCGACCTGAAACCACCACTCAACCCCAAACAAGTCAGGGTGTTACTTGGCCATACAGGTTACTATAGGAAATTCATAAGACATTATTCAGATATGACCTACCCTATAGAAGAACTACTAAAGGAAGACCAAGAGTTTAAGTGGACAGAGGAATGTGAAATCTCCTTCGACAAATTGAAAAGAAAACTGGTCGAAGCCCCCATACTAAAATTTCCAAACTGGTCGACCAAATTTCATGTGCATATTGATGCATCAGGAATAGGAATCGGAGTAATCCTCACTCAACTAGGGGATGAGGGGATGGATTACCCTATAGTTTACAGCAGTCAAAAATTAAATAAGGCTGAAAGAAACTATTCAACCACCAAAAGGGAAGCCCTAGGTATGGTGTTTTCCCTCCAAAAGTATCGACATTACCTATTAGCCAACCCCTTCACATTTTATACCGACCATCAAGCCTTGAAGTAACTTGTCAATAAACCACTTCATCACGGGAGAATTTATCGATGGTTACTTCTTTTTCAAGAATTTGAATTTGAATTCATTGTCCGACCAGGGAAGTTAAATGTCGGGCCCGATCATCTATCCCGTATAGACATAGGGGAGGAACCGACCGGAGTTGACGATGACTTATCGGATGCACATTTATTTCGTATAGAAGCAGTTCCATAAGAACTGGAAGAAATAGCTCAGTTTTTAAAGACAGGCCAGGCGCCAGAAGGTATGAACACCAAGAAAAAACAAATCTTAGCTATGAAGGCTGCACCCTACAGCCTCATCAATGGATTTTTATACAAAATGGGGTTAGATGACATTCTCAAAAGGTGTGTACTCGACCATGAGCAAGACCAAATCATGCACGAAGCACACTATGGACCTACTAGAGGACATTTTCAAGCAGACACAACTGTAAAGAAAATCCAATGATCAGGCTTGTGGTGGCCGACACTCCACAGAGACTGTAAAAATTTTGTTAGCCGATGTGACAGATGTCAATGACTTGGTCGACATCTGTAGAGCACAAAAATGCCCTTGATATCCATAAATCCTAGTCTTATATTCAAAATCTGGGCTATCGATTTTATAGGACCATTCCCATTCCTAGCCAAAATATTAGGTGCCAGATATATTATGACCGCAGTAGAATATGTCACTAAATGGGCAGAAGCCAAACCCGTCGATACATGTTCTAGCGAGGTAGCTACCAAGTTTATCTATGAAAACATCATCACTTGATTCGGATTCCCACTCACATTAATTAGTGACCAAGGGACCCACTTCATCAACAAAACTATTAAGAATTTGACCGACCAATTCCACATCGACCACTGACAAAGTACAAGATATCACCCTCAGTCGAATGGCGCGATAGAATCTTTCAATAAAATGTTGACAAAAGGGTTAACCAAAATATGCAATACTGACAAAGATGACTGGGACGAGAAAATCCCCACAGTCTTATGGGCATACAGGACAGCCTATAAGCAGTCGACCAACCAAACCCCCTTTTGACTAGTTTACGGACAAGAAGCAGTCGTCCCCCTAGATTTCTGACAGCAGACACCTATTATTGCACAAATACTACATGTCGATGTCAAACATGCTAGAAAGGACCAACTATTTCACCTTATCAAGTTGGAAGAACACAAACTCATGGCTATAAAACACCAAGAAATTCACAAGCTGCAATAGAAAGCATGGCACGACCGTAACATCAAAAACAAAACCCTGTCAGTCGGAGACCTTGCCTTACTTTATAATAGTCAAGTCAAAGGAAAACCCAAGAAACTTCACACAGAATGGATGGGACCTTACGTTGTTGAAGAGATACACCCCAATGGATCAGTCTGTCTAAAGACATTATAGGGGCTAGTATTTCGGAAACTCGTTAATGGAGCCCGAATTAAACGTTATAGAAACTGGAAAAAAAAATCACATAACGACCTTAACCGGCAACCAAAACCCATAAAAGCAAAAAATTCTAAAAAAAAAACAATGCACTTGATACAAACAAAACATGATAGGAACTCACTACTTCGACAACTGACATCATCATCTTTGACCATCTTCATCGACCAGTCCGGTCGACCATTCTCACCACCAACACCGACCGACGACCTCGCAAGTCCCATCACGCATTGATGGCCTCGAGCGCTGAAACAAATCCGCCATTAGTTCGCACTCAAGTATTACAGCTGGAGTGTCATATCCACCATTAATACCTCCATTTTCACACACAATCCCACCCTCGCCTATAAATAATGGACCGTCGAACGTTCATTCAACACACCCCTTACACACAGAGCATTCGCATCCTCAATCGACCAAAACCCACAAACCCTGTAAAAACCTCAACCCATTCGACCCAATGGCACCCAAACTAACCCGAGCAGTGACCAAGGCGAAAGAGCTACAGGCTAAGGATACACCCTTGGTCCATAGGTTCAAACACATCAAGAATGCCAAAGTGTAGGAGGGTCCATGGCAAAAACTATGGGCCGAGATTCAAGAATGGGCCTTCGAAGACAAGAGAATGACCCAGGCTGCCGAAAAAATCTGACACAGCACCCTCTATGGCTATGCCAATGCACCTCTGATGGCAAGCTTTGGTGGGATGAAAGAAGCGGCCATCAAGTTCATTATCAGTCGCTATCACAACGGTCGATTCTACTTTGACTAGCCGATCGACATTACCAGGGATTTCGTCTCCAAGATCACTGGCCTGTCTAACCAAGGAAACCCTATACCAATTGGAATCAAGGAAGGGTTGGTCCAAAGGATTACGGGCTCGCCGTCCGGGAAAAATTCTAAAGGGTTGATGATCGGGCAAATCATAGCTCGTACGCCACAGATTGTGGCCAAAATTATCGCCATCACACTCACCTTAGAAGGTTGGGGCAGCGACCTCAAATTAGAAATGCTGGAGGCTGTTGACACAATTGCCACAGACGGTCGCATCTACAGATGGGGAGATTATGTCTCCGACATGATCAAAACCATCTACGAGCGATGCCAAGAGATGGGAGGAATCATCAAGTTCCCCTCCCTCATCCCATGGATCGTGATGTACCACATCTGTCCCGAAGGAATCCTAGTATTCTGGGAGGCATCCAAGTTCAACATGTATAGATTCAAACCCTTTTCAGAGAAAGGAACCCCGCATGAACTGGCCCAGGGGAAGGTATTTCTGAAAAATTGGTTCCAACAATTAAAGGTTCAAACGACCAGATTGTAGGTGCCACAAAACATCCGACGCAATCTATCGGTGAACTCCCACATCCAGTTGGAGCTCAACCATACGTCAGTCTGGTATATGGAAGGGGAGGACCCCAAGGCTATCCCCCTCGACTACTATCCGTTTGTCCACCATATCTTTTAAGAATTGTCCTGATAGGAAAATACCAAAATACCAGTACCTGAGGCTGCCAAACAAGTCGACTTCTCAATCGAGGAGCCACTCACTGACTAGGAAAAAGAGGAAGACTACGAGCTCAACCTCTACATAAGTACATTTGTTTCGGAGGACACCTCGGTCAAGCCCACTATTCAGGTACAAATCATTATCAACCCTCCGACCCAACAGAGACCCGACCCACTGCCAACAGAACCATCGGTACAACCACAACAGCAAACCACTCTGCCGGCTCTAGAAACTGTCGTCCTAACTCAGGTACCAATGGGTGAAGTCGAGCCCGACAATCCCAAGTATGCGCTATCAAAAAGCATCATTAAGAAATTGGCCACGGAGATAGCTGCTGCCAGAAAGAGGATCAAAGCCCAAAAAGTACAACAAGGCAAAGGTAAGCACAAACTTATCATTGCTGATTCATTGGATGATGAAGAGGAGTTAGTAGCTGCGGCCGTCGACATTGTAGAGGATGCCGTTGCAAACAAAGTACCAGTTGAAAATCAGTTTCAACGGTTTCTGGAAGCAGGAGCCCTAGAAGGACGACCGAAAAAGGCAAAAATAACGCCGACGCCTGAAAATGTCGTCGATCTTGTGTTGACCCCCCCACCCTCATCACCGACACCGATAATTGAGGAGCAAGCACAGGCACAATAGTTGGTCAGCCCCCTCGACCTATATCAAGGAACAATCCCGGAGACAGTGAAAGCCAAGTTCGACAAGGAAATCGAGCTTAAAGCTTTCTTCAAGAAGCTACCTGGGTTGTTTCAGTCGGCTCAGAAAATTCAAACAATGGCTCCTCTCTATGCGAGCAAAAAGTTCTACGCACACATCACATCGACATTCACCAGAACCACCCAAGAAGGCGACGTGATTGGAGAAATGCAGTCTATCACGGAGCCAATCGACCTTGAAAACCAGAAAGACCTACCCACTACACAACCATAAGTAGACATATCTTTCGGTGAAATTCCACAACACAATCTCGCCAAACCTGCTAACCCTGTCCATTCCCCCACTCCTTCACCTCTGCCACCATCATCTCCACCACCTCCCCCATCATCACCACCACCCCCACCACTCCCAGATTCACAACCAGATATTTTACAACCAACTACCTCCTCACAGCCGGAAGTGTCAAACCACCTCCCCAACCAGAAAAACCACCGACTTCCATTCCGCCAACCACAGATCCACCCTCAACTGCTGCAGGTACCCAGGAGCCAGAGGCAGACAAGCACAAAAAGAAGAAAGAACATCATTCAAAAACTTCCAGCCTACGGATCGGCTTAAGGGATGCAAGTTCGTTGACCGACACAAAGGTCGTCCAACTCCTTAAAACCTTGGCCAAAGAAGCAAAGACAAGGACGGTACGAAAAAATAAAGAGCTCACAGACAAAAATGCAGAACAGGTCGAGTTTCTCGGCAAGTGCAGAGCTCTAGCTCAGTGAGTGATACTAGGCCCTATCGATGTCGACATAGATTGACTGCTTGAAAGAGCTTATTAGCTCTTTCAGACCATGGTATCGACCGTCCAGGCCCACCTCCAAGAGACCAAGGAAGAACAGAAGGAAGAGACTGCCCGACTGCTCCTGGCCCAGCACACTGCCTTCTCGGAAGCATACAAATTTCTACAAGACCATGTGGAAGAATCTGTTGTCATCGAGGAAGTCTTAAGAGATTGGCCTACTCACTATGGGCAAGTCTATCAGCATACACGACATACGCGTCAAGGCATTTAGGCTTTGGATGGCAAGAAGATGATAGAGGCAGAACTCAGGCAGACAATAGAAGAACAGACCATGCTGGAGACCAACAAACTACAGAAGCTGGAACGGGAAGCACATCAGTGGGTACAATAGGCTCTTCCCAACTTAGAGAAAGTTTACATCATCTGCCCATAGATGAAATGACTCATCGACGCAGCAGAAGAGCAGAACCAGTCTTTGGGCCCCAACATGGAAAAGATCGCGGAAGTACCCATTTCCGAGAAGATGTCGGTTCTGTCCAGCTTAACTACATTAACGATCGACTTCCAGAAAGCTCTGCAGAGTTGGACAGATTTTCAGCATCACCTTTCCATCACACCTTCAACCATTGTTGAGATATGCATCCAGAAAAGACCAACCATCCGTCTGCACAGTCCACCACAATATCATTTTGGAAGGTTCGACGAACATCCTTTTGCACCTCCCTGTTTATTTGGGATGAAGAAATGTTTTGTTCGTGGGGGAGATGTAGAAGGAGCAAGTCGACAAAGTCAACTTGAATGAATACTGAATTAGTCGATCAACCGACTAAGTCGATGGGCCGACTTAGTCGATCAGTCGACTAAGTCGGTTGGCCGACTAAACTAGAAGATTAGGTCGGCTAACTAATAGTCGTGTCGGTTCACCGAACCGACAGATAGTTATTTTATAACTGTTTGTAAACTGTATATATTAGGCTGTTGAGCCAAACGAGAACTCAGTTCAGTTCTCTGCTTTTGTATGGACTCAGTATAATATTATAATCTGTTTCATCCTATCTGTTCTTGTCTCTTGTCTCTGTTTATAATTATGTATGTTTTAGTATGTATTATTGGTAACCTTATGTGATCTGTGAGATGACAACAAACTACATCGAGTGTTTTTTACCCTCTTTGAACTTGTAAAAATGAAAAGAGGCACTCATCAATCATTATGGGGAAATTAAGGGAAGGGAATCAATTCATTTTTCAAATAAAATGGTAGTTTGTCATCACCTTTCAACATGGCACTTGTCTTCATTTCATTCATCCAATTGGGTAAATCAACTTGTCTCTGAGTCGATCCACTTTCATGAGTCATGTCACTCCTTTGAGTCTTTCAAAGAATGCATTGTCCAATATCGTATTTTTTTTCACCTTGTTGAGTCAATGCCACCAAGTCTTTTGTTGTGCTGACCGATGTTCAAAGGGAAGTTAGAAGTTTACCTATGCAGTTAAAACATCCTTTGTGTCAGTACCTTTTGATTCATTCCGATGGTTACATTATCTACAACATTCCAGAACTTTGTTTCAAGTTTCATGTCACCGATGTGGGATTCATCATGGCCCTCCTTCGATGAGAGCATTCCTATCGACATCAGCTCATCAGCCAGGAATTAGTCTTAGAGACATGTTTAGTACCTTGAGATCTATATGCCTCAATGACAGATTTTCTCGCTCTTGATATAGGTTTACATCATTGACCTTTGATCAAGAGATTCGACTGAGTGTTTGAAATCAAATCATCTATTCACATTCAGTATTTTGTATTAGGGTACCTTGGGAATCATTGACATTAATGGTGATCTCCCTTGCACTTGTTAACGATTCACATCATTGACCAATAATCAAGTCGTTTCTACCATGTCTGACTTCAGATCATTGTAATCACATGGATAGAATCGTACTTTGTGGAAGACGAGACGAAGACCCTTGGTATCTATTTGAAAGCACTCATAGTTTTCTCCCCAAGGTTGTGATGGAGTATATTGTATGAAGTACCAGCATGGATACACATTTTTATGGTCATGGCTATGCTCAAATTTGCTTCTGTACGACATAGATCTACATTGTATATATGGTAGCTATGTCTGATTTTGAGTCCTCTATTACATGGATCTATGATGTATTTTAGTATCCATGGTTGTTTATCTCTCTCATGGATCTGCCTTGTATTGTTCTATATCCATGATGACGACACATTTTGCTCATGAGTCAAAAGTATTGATGTATTGCAGATGCTTGGTTGATGATCTTTGATCAAGCTAATTCTTGCCTCGAAGTGATAACTTGCTCTTTCAAAGCTCTTGCCTATTGTATCCCTCTAGCCTCATGCTTTGGGGGGCATTTTGTTATACCTAAATCTCATCATTAGCATGTGATAAGATCCCAAACTAATGTGTTTCCCTCAATCCCAAACTATGAAGCAAGAACATTGGTCTAGACATCAAATTTGTATATGAAAATCCAGCACCGCTTCTACCATTTAGTAAAAAAGCGGTACCTTCTTCAGCACCTCCTATAATGCATTGGTAGTAAGCGATGGCACCTCCTTTACCCGTTAAGCAAGGCATGGTTCTGTCCAAAACTGCTCTGTCATGGTGAAGAAAGAGCGGTGCCCTTGGTAAAAAGTGAAAAAGAGAAGGTCTCACGAAGCTTCTTGAAAGAAGGCTTCGTGGCACCCTTATCCATGATCACTAGGGTCAATTGGGATCAAGATCCATCCTTGTAGGATCTCCTAGACACCTCACCCATCAATTTCTCAACCATCCCTATCCATTTCAATCCTATAAAAGCAGGCTCAATTCCCATGGTTGGAGGGGGAGTAATGTTATGTTGTTGCTTTGATATTCTGGCCTAATTCATTCAAGAGAGCTCGAGGGAGCAAGTTGGAGTTGTAGAGGACACGTTGTTGGATTTGTGAAAGAGCATATCAACAATAAGTCATAGGTTGCAAACTCTTTCTTCATTTTATTAATATAAAGTTGGTCCCTTTCCCATATACTTGTTATGCTATAATCTTACATGTTATTGTTAAATTCCTTAGTCATTGGCATAGATCGATAGATGATGTTCTGGTATCTTTGATCTTTTGTGTGTTTTATGTATTTATACTGGTGTTTCTTTGAAGACCTTTTATCACGAGAGAAGAACCACATCACTCCATCAAATATTGCATTGCTTTTTAAGTCTTGTTGAATTCTGGGGCACTTTTGATTCTTAGGGATCATTCGGTCTTATGAGGGTTTTATTCTATCTTGGGAGCATTGGTTTAGTGAAAGTGTTATAGAGATCAAAATATATGATTTATTTTATTCCGTATCATGTTTAAACTATCGAATTTCATTTATATGTTATTAGTGGATGCTACCCTTGATGGAGAGACATCGCATGTTTTTATATATTCAAACTGAATTTAACGAAATTATTTAAAATGTGTTTTTATTAGGATCTTGCTATGCAATTATTATTGGATCTAAGGGGTTAATGAGAGTGTATATATTCATATTTTATGTCTTCTATTGTTGATGTTTGGGATTTTTGTCATATAAATGAATTCACATTGATTATAATGGATGGGTTACACTAGATTGGTTCTTATTTTGGTGGTGTTCTTGTAGAGTTTTCCAAAGCGTACTTGTAGATTCTTTTATTTCTATTGAGAAGTTTGTGACTAGTAGATTTTTTTATTCATATTTAAAAGTTTGTCCATTTTATTTGTGACCTAAATTTGTTTGGTTCAGTACTTATTTATCGATGTTTTGTTGTTTGTAAGGGTCATTGAGAAGTAAAATGTTTTTTGGTGATTTGTTTTGATGTGTAATTTCTATCATCATCTAGAAATGGATCTAGTTATGTATGATAAATATATGATTTAGCTAGAACACGATACTTCATTTCCATCATGATTGTATATAACATGTACAACACATGTTTGACCTAAGATGTAGACATTATGTTATTTGATATCTAGTATTTTGCATTGAACAATGAGGCTGATAAAAATATTTTACCACATTTTGCATGCTTTCAAAAATTTCAAGAACATGGATACAAACACCTCCTTAGTTTATATGAGAAAAAGTAGTATTTAATAGAGTAGTTCTAATGATATGTGTGATGATGCATTAATGTGATTTATATTCTTCTTAGTGTATGTTCTTATTTATTATAACCATTGCAATTTCCTAACTAACTCTAAATATTCTAAATCAAGTAACATAATTGATATTTTGATTGTCAACAAAAGAAAGGAAAAAGTGGCATTCATATTTATAAATAGATAACCAAGTTATTTTTTTTCTTAAAGGGTATCTTAAAAATGAGAGATTTGGAAAGTAAGCTAATTGGGAATTCATACACACTATTAAGTTTGTGGGTCTCAATAACACTCCATGTTGTTATAATGGTTCGTGGGTGCTGTTATAGCCTGTTTTTGTTTTCTATTTTTGAACCATTTGCTTGTCTTAAAAATATGTTTTTTCTTATTGTTTTAAAGTCTTGACCTTGGTCTGTTTTAAATATTTTGACTTTAGCCTTATGTTTATAGTTGATTTAATAGGTTTTCTTTTTAATTTTGGCTTTACTTAATTAATTTCATGGTTTTTATGGGCTTATAGGATGTATATATTTCTGAAAGGTTCTAAAGAAATATCATAGGACCTTATTTAAAGTTATTTACCAAAAAATAACACTTTGTTTGTAGTTTTGGTTAAAAAAATAATAAAACAGATATTCCTGTAGCGCAAGCCAAAAAATGTTACACAGGGGCGCTATAAGAAAGTTGCGCAAAGTTAAAAATCCTCTTTCAATCTTGCAGAGGCATAGTTCTTTAAATTGCTGATGAGATAGTTCATAACGCTTCCGACTACGGCAGCATAGGTCTTTAAAGCGCCGAAGAGATAGTTCATAATTCTTTCAATCGTCGAACGCGAAGCCAATGGTCTAAAGTGCCACGCAAATTTAAAATAATCTTTCAACGTTGTGGAGATTAAATGGTCTAATGTGCCGGCAGCACAATGGTTTAAAGTGCCGACACTATGGCAGCAAAATGGTTTAAGGCGCCAATGAGACAGTTGATAAAGTTTTCGACTGTGGCAACTTAGTGGTTGAAAGCACCGACGAGGTAGTTGATACAGCTTCCGATCTCCAATCACGAAGCCAATGGTCTAAAGTGTTGCGGAAGTTTAAAATCATTTTTCAACCTTGCGGAAAGCTAATGGTATAAAATGCCGACGTTGTAGCATCATAGTGGCATGGGGTTCCGATACATTATAGATTTCTGCTTCCGATCGCCGACAGGTTAGAAATGGGAAGTGTTGATTCGTTAAGTCTTGAACCTCCGATCGGTGATGCTAAGAATGATTAATTGTTAGTGATGGGAGAAATTGTTACCGTGGGAAAATTCAAATGTTAATCACTTTGACAAGTGGAATATAATCATGAAGGTGAATCATGGAGGTTTCTTGCAGAGCTGATGAAATAATGATGGCAGATCACAATGAATTAAAGGCGTTTCAAATCACGTCTTTTCCTGAAGTGCACGAAGAGAAGGTGGAGATCTTGGTGCAAAATTAGTTCTTGGAAAGTGAAATTTTGAATTAGAGCGAAAGTTAGGGCTTTCAGGAGCATTTGTCTAGAGTGCTCAAAATGGTCAGAGAAGATTGGATGCATGTATTTTGACACCTGACAAACAGAAGAATAGGATTCCAGCAGCTAGATTAGTTGTTGTAACAGCTTAAAAGATAGTTAAAGATGAAGGAATTTAAGCCAGTTGAAGATATTTTACCTACAAAACAAGTTCAATATGTAAAAGAAGATATTAAGGAGTAGAAGCAAAGCCCCATTATAGTACTGTCAGAAGAGGATAGAGTTCCTGTTATTAATGAAGCTAGGGTTTGTGCTAAGAAATAAATTCATACTCATTGTGATGAAAAAGTAGTGTCCAGAAATAAAATAATGAAGTTTTTTGAATTTGCCTCAATAACTCATCAAGGAAAGGTTCTGAAGATGTTGGAAGAGGTTAACAGTCATTACCAAGAATTAATTGCAATTTCAAGGGAAGCTCTTAAAAGTAAAAGGAAAACAAAGAATCAGTTCACACAGCTAAAGCAGATTATCCAGGAGCTGACTTAGTAGAACGAGGGGCTAACAAGGAGGGTTGCAGACTTAGAGGAAGATCACTTGAAAGCTAAAAGAAAAACTTAGGCCTTAGAGGGTGTTGGGCACCGTTTTGATCTCTTTTTTCCACTTAGATATCTTTCATTTCCCTTCATAAAACCTTCATTTTGATTAGAAAAGCTTTAAAGTTCACCCATGAACCTTGGATAAGAGGTATAATGTCATTACTTTCTAATAAATTGAGTTTTGAGACTTTTTAAGCATTTTAAACTAAGATTTTTATTTAGATTACGGGATGTGCTAACTTCCCGTATTATCTCCAAGATTGAGAATTTGCAGGCCAGCTAAGCGGGAACTGGAAGATAGAGGAAAGATGCTCAGTGTCCAAGCATGGATGAACATTCAATGGATAGGTGATGTGGCCTTCACAGATGTCAAGTCAACCTCAGTCAAAGGCGACCACCTGTGCTACATTCAGCACAAAAGAAGGGGCAGTTTTGATTCTATTGAGTTTCACGAATCTAAATGAGGATCTCGATGGCTATGCTCATTAATTAGTTTACAAGATTATAGCATTTCCAATTTTCTTTCGAATTTGTATAAGTACTTCAAAAAATAATGAAGAACCATCACGATTTTGGGAAGAACGCATTTTGCTTCTGAACTGCATGGTTTTTACTATGTAATTGATTTATGGTGAATACATTTAGAGTTTCAGCTCTGTAAATCTTCAATTGTGTGTGGAACGAGGCATTGGAGGGCCCCCATTGTTGAGTTCGCACACCCTTACATTGCCAGTGAATGCGATTTGAATGTTTGCAGTGATTTGATTTGATGCAGGTGATTTAGATTGTTCCATTGGTATGTGTTAATCCCTGTAGTTTTTAGTTTATTATTGCAGAACGAATTCAGCTAGTTTTTAATCGATTTTATTACAGCTCTGTTCTCTCATTTAATGGTTCAAGCTACGATTTCAATGTGCTGCACATTACTTACATTTACATGAGCTCTGTCATTTATTTTAAATATTAAAAGAACGGTTCAGACTGTGATTTTACTATGCTATACATTGCTGCTCATTTAAAGATAAAGTGTTAGAACAATTATAAATTACAAACACTGTCCTGTAAGGGAATTTAATGGTTAATTGTTCATCCAGCGCTAGAATATCAGGCAGAGCCTTGTAGTCTATATCTTAGGGTTAGAGTTATTGTTTAATTGCTTTTACTATCTCAGTTCTTTCATTAATATATTTCTTTCATAAATCGATTGCTGTGTACTTGAAAAGAAACAAATGAAGTTATCCCTGTAAAAGGATTTTTGTATCTTTAAGTTACAGTATTTTTAATCTGCCAGTAGGTTTAATTCCCAGTTAACTAGATTCCAGATAAGTCTAGCTCTAAGTCCTAAAACCTGGATATGCCTCTAAGCTTACTGACCCGGATTGATATAAATTTAAGGTCTGATTCACATTGGTAGATCAGAGCCCAACATTTTGGCGCTGTTGCCAGGGAGGCATTGTGAAAGCAGGCTTAGGAACTTTAGTTTTCTGATAAAAACAAAAATTTCAAACAAAAACACAAATAGATTTTACTTTTATGTCAAGATTAAGAGACGAGAAAGGAAGATTTCTTAAAAACCCCCAAAAACAGAAGTAACAGGAGCTTCTCTTCCAAAAGGATTCATCTCAACAGTTGGTAGTTTTAAAATGTCTGAGGAAGAAACATCAAAAGGGCCAACTACAGAACAAAGAAGGGAATATGAGAGGATGCTGGAAATAGAAAACCTACGAAGACAAGAGAGAAGAGAAGAAGAAAGGAAACATGAAGAAGAGAGGAGACATGAAAGGGAAGAAGAAACGAGACATGGGAGAGATGAAAAGACAGAAGAAGATCAGGAAGCCACCTTCAAATTCCCCATCCTGGACACTAGTATTATCTTAGGGGAAGAGGTAAAAATGAAGAACATCCCACCATCTGTCTTACCAAACTTTTATGGCATGACTTCTGAAGATCCTAACTCTTTCCTATTTGAATTTGATATCTTGTGCCGAACTTATGGATACACTCATGACACCCATAAGCTTCGTCTTTTCCCTGCTACCCTTAAAGTAGCTGCCTTAAAATGGTTCATGGGTTTAGGAGAACATTCTATTACTAGCTGGGATGAGATGAGGAAGATCTTTCTTCGAAAATATCAGGCATATTGCAGATCGAAGGATCCAAAAGATGACATTTTTGGAATGACTCAACAGGAATATGAGAGCTGGGAGGAGTATTTGGAAATATTTTCATATAACCTACAGAAATCTAAATACAATTCTTTAACACCAGAGATGATTAGAACAATATTTCTAAAAGGAATCAAAGAAGAGTATTTAGATATTTTGAATGTTATGGGCAAAGGTGACATTTCTTACCTTCCTTTTGATGAAATAACAGATTTATGTCAGAAATATTTGAGAGGGAAGGCTAATACTGGAAAAAGGGACATCATTACCAAAGTAAATAAGTCTGCAAATAGTGGTATTTCTAGAGCTGAGCTTGGAAATCTGCTAGAAGATTTCAATACTGATTTATTAAGTACATTGGGCACACGGGTCGAAGTAGCAAAAACTAAGAAAAGACAAGAACAACAAGACCAGCAAGATCAAGCCTTGTCTATCTTTTGTCCTAAATGTAGAAAGAAACACCCACTCAAAGAATGTCCTTTAAATGCTGTTGAAATTTGTGGTTTATGTACTTTTAATCATAAAATTGATGACTGCCCTAGATTGAAAGAGTTGCAGGCAGCTTGAATGGAGGAGAATCAAAGCATGGAGTCTCTCTACTTCATGGGACAACGAAGACCTTGGTAGCCACGATTCTCAGGTATGTCTCAAGACCCTATGCAACAATTTCATACAAATTATCAAACTGCTATCCATAATTCATGGAGTGCACCCATGCCTTGGAAAATTTGGTCTCCTCCCTTAGCCCAATCTGCTCCAAATTGGAGAGGTTATGCCCATGGTAATCAGACATATCAGCAGGCCTATTTGCAGCCCTATCAACAACCTTCAGCCTATCCCCAATACCAGCAGCATCAAGTCCAAGCCCCATCTTTTCAAGTTCCATCTTTTCAACAACCCAATATGGCTCCTCAATTGGGTCCACCACCTCAACAGCTTCAATTGCCATCCAATCAGCCTCCACCTCGGCCTACTCAATTGCCAGCTCAGCCAATTCCAAATCCAAACAATAAAATAGACAGACCAATGTATAATGTTGATGATGGAATGTCACTTCCCTACTCAGTTCTTCCACTACAAAATATCAATTTAAGATCTAGGAAAACCTTACAAAAAGAATCTCCTGTTATCTTAGAAGAACAAACAGAAAATGAGAAAATTCCAAAAAAAATTAAATACAGAAAAATATCAGTCAGAAAATCATAATAAAAAAGGAAAAACATTAGTATCATATGAACCTCCTTTTCCAGAAAGGTTGGTCAAAGAAAAACCTTCAATTTTTTTACCTGATTTTGATGTTTTGAATGAGTTAACAAATGCATATGTCAAAATTCCTTTACTGCAGGCCATAAAGGATATTCCAATTTACACTAAAGCAGTTAAGGAATTATGTCTTAATAAAAGGAACAAGGATCCATAAAAAATTCATGTGGTAGGCAATCTAGAAGGATTAATGTCTAGCACTATTTTCATTGAAAATTATGTAGATCCTGGGATTCCAATGGTTACAATCACTATTAATAACTTTTCAATTCCAAAAACATTGATCGATTTAGGTGCTTCCATTAATGTTATGACACTTGAAACAATGGAATACCTTCACTTGACAAATCTCAGACCAACTACAATAGTCCTGGAATTAGCTGATAGGTCTAAAATTATACCTGAAGGGGTCTTAGAAGATATCATTGTTTCTTTAGACTCCTGGGAGTATCCTGTTGATTTTATAGTGCTACAGCCAAAGTCTAACCTAGGAGGTCACCCTTTGATTCTTGGCAGACCATGGCTGGCAACAGTAGATGCCTTCATAGGGTGTAGGTCAGGTAGTATGCTCATCTCACATGGGACAGAGAGAAAACAAATTACACTTTACCCTTCTGCCCAAAGACCTTCTACATTAGATCAACTGTCATGGATTAATGAGACTAACGAACAAGAACAAGAAGTAATTCAGCCTATCCTGACTATCAACCAATTCTATGACTTTCAGGAAGCAAATAATGAAGATTTGTTGGATTATTTTATTGCTGAACCTGATATTTCTGAAGAATTAAGAGACATGCAATATGCTGCAGCAAATCAAGTTTTGGGTTATTTCAGGAAAATTGCATAGTACATTCTCTAGCATTGGCACTTCATGATATTCTCAACGTTCATTCAATCACAGATATTCAAAGTAAGACAATTGAAATCAGTCCAGGCAAAAGTTTGAATATAAGTGCACATCTTACTACATCACAAGAAGAACAATTGATTAATTTACTGAATAAACATTCACATGCATTTTCTTGGGAGTACACTGATATGCCCAGTATTCATTATGAGACATGCACTGACCACATTTATACAGATGATAAGATCAGGCCTCTTAGACAACCACAACGCAAAATGAACCCTATATTAAAAGAAATAGTCAAGGAAGAGTTGCAAAAATTGTTAAAAGTAGGGTTTATCTACCCCATTTCCGACAGCCAATGGGTTTCCCCCTTGGTTGTTGTCCCTAAAAATAATGGTAAATGGCGCATATGTGTGGATTACAGGGAATTAAATAAGGCAACATTAAAAGACTACTTTCCATTTCCTTTCATTGATCAGGTGTTGGATACCCTAGCTGGCAAAGATTAATTTTCATTTTTAGATGGTTTCAGTGGGTATAATCAAATTAGTATTGCAACAGAAGACCAAGACAAAACCACCTTTACATGTCCCTAGGGCACCTATGCCTACAAGGTTTTACCTTTTGGCTTATGTAATGCCCCAACTACCTTTCAGAGGGCAGTCCTAGCCATCTTTGCAGATTTGATTTATGAGTGTGTTGAAATTTACATGGATGATTTTACTGTGTATGGAAGTACCTTTGAGGATTCCTTGGCAAACCTTGAGAAAATTTTAAAAAGATGTGTTGACTCAAATATTTCCCTCAGTAATGAAATTTTTTTTATGATGATGACTGAAGGTATAGTTTTAGGACATCACATTTCTGCATCTGGTATAAAAGTAGATCCTGATAAAATTCAAATCATTGAAAATTTATCTAAACCAACAACTCAAACAGATGTAAGAAGCTTTTTAGGGTATGCAGGCTATTATCGTCGATTTATTGCAAATTTCAGTAAGATAGCTCTGCCATTGTTCAAATTGCTTTCCAAGGATGTGAATTTTAATTGGGATACTGATTGTCAATCTACATTTCAGACACTTAAAGAGAAGCTCTCCACTGCACCCATTTTAAGGGGACCAAATTGGACATTGCCTTTTCATATTTCTACTGATGCCTCTGCTACTGCAATAGGGGCTTCATTGGGCCAAAAAGAACATACTTTGACTTATGCAATCTATTTTATAAGTAAAAATATGACACCTGGAGAGTTAAACTATACAGTCACTGAAAAGGAAATGTTGGCGGTGGTTCATGCTGTAAATAAGTTCCATCATTACATAACTGGCTATGAAATTTTTGTGCATATAGATCATTCAGCCTTACGATATTTAATGAACAAGTCTATCACTAATGGTCGGATTACTAGATGGTTGTTATTAATGCAGGAATTCAATATCACTGTTCTAGATCAACCTGGACGAGAAAATCAAGTGGCAGCCTTCCTGTCTCGTTTACACAATACTGGTGAGGTTGTTCCTATTTTAGATAGTTTTCCTGATGAACACCTGTTTGCAATTTCTGTTATCACTCCTTGGTATGCTGACATTGCCAATTACTTATCATCAGGCCAATTACCACCATCTATGACCTCTAAAGAAAAGAAAAATATTATTAAACAGAGTGCTAGGCATATATGGGTTAATGGTGACCTCTTTTACACAGGATATGACCTAATTATAAGAATATGTGTACGACAAGATGAAATCTTAGATATTTTAAAGGCATGTCATGATGAACCGTGTGGTGGTCATTTTGCAGATAAAAGGACAGCCTACAAGATACTCAATTTGGGGTATTATTGGCCTTCCATTTTCAAAGATTCTAAGAGGTATGTTTGAAGTTGTGATACTTGTCAATGAATGGGACGACCAGTCCCGTCTGATGAAATGCCACTCCAACCTCAAATCCTCATTGAACCATTTGAAAAGTGGGCCCTTGACTTCATTGGTCCAATTAATCCACCATCACAAGGGAAGAAGTACATTTTGGTCTGTACGGACTATGTTACTAAGTGGGTAGAGGCCAAGCCTTTACCGAGAGCCATGGAGCAGACTGTGGTAAACTTTATTTTTGAGGAGATCTTTATTAGATTTGGGGTGCCTAGGGAAATTGTAACTGATCAAGGTGCCCAATTTACTTCCAAATTAGTGTAAGAGATGGCAGAAAAGTACAAGATTAAGCACAGAAAGTCTACCCCATATCATCCACAGGAAAATGGCCAAGTGGAATCTACAAACAAGACCCTAGAAGGCATCATCACCAAAACTGTTCAGATGCGTAGGAAGGATTGGTCAGCCAAGCTTACTGAAGCTTTATGGGCATACCGGATCACTTGGAAAACAGTACTGGTTTTTCTCCTTACTAGCTTGTCTACGGTTAGCAAGTCCTCCTCCCTATAGAGTTTCAAATTCATACATTCAAGTTAGCATCAGATTTAGGCATGGATCTTTCTGAGGCTCAGAAAGAAAGACTACTTCAGTTGAACCAGCTAGATGAGATGAGACAGGCTGCCATAGAACACAATATTCTGATCCAACAGCAGAGAGCTCAATGGCATGAAAAAATTATCAAAAAGAAGCAATTTCACATCGGTGACTGAGCATTATTATTTGACTCAAAGTTTAAAGACTTCAAAGCCAAATTCACTACTCACTAGCTTGGTCCATATGAGATTGTTGATGTCTATGACAATGGTTCAGTCAAAATTCAAACCATAGATGATGAAGCATGTCAATTTGTGGTCAATGGCCACCGGCTCAAGCTATACAACAAACCTATCAACAAGGCATATTTTCTACAACAGATTTCACAGCAAAAGGAAATGCAAGTGCTGGATAGACACATCAGTGTTTTTCCTTCACCTGCTCCTTAGCTAATCTGATACAGCAAGCAAATAAAAAAAATAAAAAATAAAAAGAAAACAAAAATCTAAATACAAAAATCTAAAAAAAATAAAATAAATAAAAACAAGAAAAAAGGAAGTTTAGTTGTGAAAACCAGTTCACTGGCACAATATAAACTTGAATTTTCTGTGGAAAACTAGGTTTACCTGGCCATTGAAAATTCACAAACATATCTATTTCCAAATTCCTGTTTTGTTTTTCAAATAATGAAGATCTTGTTTGACTTGAGGACAAGTCAAAAGGTAGGCCTGTGAGGGGGATAAGCATTTTCATACTTCTTTAGAACCCTCCAAGTCTTTTCCATATACAGAGGATTGTGATTTTTCATATGCAGAAGGGACCTGATTTCCAGCAATACAAGTGATTTTTAAATGCAGAGGGACCTGACTTCCAGTAAGGCAGAAGAAATCTACAAAAGGACCTGAATTTCAGTGAAGCTGAAAGAATTTGAGATGGCAGACAGAAGACATCAAAAGGACAGAAATGAATTAGAATACAAACCAACTTCATCAGGAAGCAAGCTCAATATACAGGGATATCAAGCAAAGTCTGTAAGAATTTATAGTTTTTATGTTTTAAAAAGTTTCAGAATTCTTTTTTTTTTAAGTGATGACATATTACCAACTATTGTAAAGCTTGACTGCCTATTTTTCCATTATTCTGATAATCCCTGCCAGTACTCTACTTACCTTCCATTAGTCTCTACCAGCACTTCATTTTTCCACCTTATGGGTCAAGATGGTTGTCAGGATCAAACCCAAGGGAAATTTTAAATGGCCAAAAGCTATGCTGCATTCTATAGGACATATACTGCACTCTACAGGGTACATACTGCATTCTACAGGCAGAGTTTTCTTCTTGGTTTAAAGACAAACAGGTTCTCCTTCTCAGCAAAAAGTGGAATATTTTGACATAAAAGAATTCCAAAAGTTTCTTTTATATATATATTTAGTGCATCATGCATTAGGTAATATATAGAATTTGAGGAAGAAAACAAGGTCATATATATCTTCAGCACAGTTTTTATAAAGGAAAAAGGTTTATTTTAAGAGAAAAAAAAATCCTTTTATTACAACCTGTTTAATAAAACATTGGGTATACAAAAAAAATTAAGAACTGAAGTGTATCTTACAGTTTGTGCATTAAATATTGGGCATATAAAGGGATTAAAGTGTTTTATAAACCAAAACCTTACCTTTCATTTTTATGAGTAATTGAATGAAGTGGCACGTTTTTGAAATGATGAAAGGAAAACGTGGGATGATGCCCCACGACAGCATGTAAATAAGCTTGATTTCTGCATTATGTATTGGTAAATTTGGAAACCACGACTTGGTTATTGTACTTGAGGCCGAGTCCAAATGTTGTCTCTGCAAAATCGACTACTGTGTGAAGATAATTGACAGTGAGAAGAGGCCGTGAGTTATAGGAAGTGTGAATACACCATTTGCTAAAGAAATCGCACAAGAAGAAAGACAGTCAGTTACAGGAAGTGTGAGTACATCATTTGCTGAAGAAATCGCTCAAGAAGAAAGACAGCCAGTGAGAGGAAAGATGAGAATATACCAATCACTGTGGAAATCGTGCAGGAGGAAGTAAAAACAGTTTCACTAGAGAAGAGGTAAGATTTAAACCCTTTTCTTGCTGAATACTCTGCTCAGACCAACAAAAATTTCACAATTTCAGAGTATTGTTGAGGGGATAGGAAGACAAGGGCAGAGTTAAAGGTTGAAAGGTTCCTGTTTTCTATTTTAATTAAAAATGTCATCTAGATTGGAACCAGCAAAATTTAATTCCACTGATATTCATGAGAGTTGCCTTGAGATTTTTGAAAATAAGCAGTGGGTAAATTTCTTTGAAAAATTCAATGGGCATAATGAGCAGGCTAGTCTAGCCTTTGCTGAAACCTTTGATGGAGAAAGAGTTAGAGTGGGGAACTTGCATTTTAGACTGTCAGAAGACATCCTAGCAGAAGTTACTAGCCTGCCACAGCAAGGAGAAAGGTTTTTCAAGACCAAACAGTTTAAAGAGAAAGCATGGATGCCATTTTTGTGCAGATCAAGAGTAGGGTCAGTCAATTGGAAGAAAGGGATACCAAGAAGGTGGCTGATTCATCCTTCGGATGAAATAGTTTATGTCATTCAAAAATTTATTACTTGTGAAGGCAGATTTAGCATTGTTTACCTTTATCACATTAAGTTGTTGCAGCATTTAAAAGGTGAATGTGAGATCAATATGCCCTATTTCCTTCTACAGAGTTTGACTAAGATGGCTAAAGCTATCCAAAGGTGTCCAAAAGACAAGATGACAAGCCTATTTCACTGTGGACTCATTAAAATTATCATCCAGCATGAGTTACAAAGGCAGAATTTGACATGGTCAAGATTTCTAGTTCACAATCAGTTTGAAGAGCAAGAAGAGTTGCTTGAAGAAGGCTCAAAGGAAGATGAATTGTTGATGATAACATACCCTGAGGCAACAAGCTTAAAACCCCCAAAGGGGAAGAAGAAAAAGAAAGAAGTGTTGCTGATTACTGATGATGAAGACAACTCTGAGGCAGCAAGTTCAAAACAGCCTCAGAGAAGGATACAAACTAGAAGTGTGAAGAGAAAAGAAAAACAGTATCAAAAACAAGATCGGATCTTCACCACCTACCAGAGAAAGCCAAGAAAGTATAAGCAAGCTCAAAGCCAATCAGCATTAGAAGATGAAGAACATATACAAACCTTGGAGAGTCAAGAAGAAGATCCAGCAGCTGAAAAAGGACAAGATATCCTAGATCCTGATGAGGTGATCAAGCAGACAAAAAGGATCAACCTCTTCTTAGACCAGCAAGAAAAAGAAAAAGAAAAGCATTTAGAACAGGAATTACCCAAAGGTTCAAGTTCTCTTTTCTCAGAGCAACAAACTATGGAGGAGGAAAAAGAAGATTCAGCACAAGAGCATGAAGAATTTGGGATGGATGCAAATTCTGAGCAGCTTCCAATAAAAATGAAGAAAAAGAAGGCTTCTAAAAACAATAAAGAGATTAAGAGACTGAAATTTGAAATAAAGGAACTTGAGCAAAAGAATGAGAAGTTAAGAGAAGTCAATTGGAAGCTAAAGGTTCAGAGGACATGCATCTCTAAACAAGCTTACAGATGGTATAAGCAAAGGAAGGTTTATAAGGCTAAGTATGAGAGACTGAAGGTCCTTTATGCATCTCGGGCTTCAATAGAAGCATCATCACAGACAGAAGACTAGAAGCAGGATGATCAGCAGTAAAAATTTTGGTTTTGAACAAGGTCAAAAAATTTTGGCATGAGGACATGCAGCAGTTTCCTCTTGGGGGAGATGTTGGGCACCATTTTGATCTCTTTTTTCCACTTATATATCTTTCATTTCCCTTCATAAAACCTTCATTTTGATTAGAAAAGATTTAAAGTTCACCCATGAACCTTGGTTAAGAGGTATAATGTCATTACTTTCTAATAAATTGAGTTTTGAGACTTTTTAAGCATTTTAAACTAAGATTTTTATTTAGATTATGGGATGTGCTAACTTCCCGTATTATCTCCAAGATTGAGCATTTGCAGGCCAACTAAGCGGGAACTGGAAGATAGAGGAAAGATCCTTAGTGTCCAAGCATGGATGAACATTCAACGGATAGGTGATGTGGCCTTCACAGATGTCAAGTCAACCTCTGTCAAAGGCGACCACCTGTGCTACATTCAGCACAAAAGAAGGGGTAGTTTTGATTCTGTTGAGTTTCATGAATCTAAATGAGGATCTCGATGGCTATGCTCATTAATTAGTTTACATGATTATAGCATTTCCATTTTTCTTTCGAATTTGTATAAGTACTTCAAAAAACAATGAAGAACCATCACGATTTTGGGAAGAACGCATTTTGCTTCTGAACTGCGTGGTTTTTACTGTGTAATTGATTTATGGTGAATACATTTAGAGTTTTAGTTCTGTAAATATTCAACTGTGTGTGGAACGAGGCATTGGAGGGCCCCCATTGTTGAGTTCGCACACCCTTACATTGCCAGTGAATGCGATTTGAATGTTTGCAGCGATTTGATTTGATGCAGGCGATTTAGATTGTGCCATTGGTATGTGTTAATCCCTGTAGTTTTTAGTTTATTATTGCAGAACGAATTCAGCTAGTTTTTAATCGATTTTATTATAGCTCTGTTCTCTCATTTAATGGTTCAAGCTATGATTTCAATGTGCTGCACATTACTTACATTTACATGATCTCTGTCATTTATTTTAAATATTAAAAGAACGGTTCAGACTGTGATTTTACTATGCTATACATTGCTGCTCATTTAAAGATAAAGTGTTAGAACAATTATAAATTACGAACACTGTCCTGTAAGGGAATTTAATGGTTAATTGTTCATCCAACGCTGGAAAATCAGGCAGAGCCTTGTAGTCTGTATCTTAGGGTTAGAGTTATTGTTTAATTGCTTTTACTATCTCAGTTCTTTCATCAATAGATTGCTTTCATAAATCGATTGCTGTGTACTTGAAAAGAAACAAATGAAGTTATCCTTGTAAAAGGATTTTTGTATCTTTAAGTTACAGTATTTTTAATCTACCAGTAGGTTTAATTCCCAGTTAACTAGATTCCAGATAAGTCTAGCTCTAAGTCCTAAAACCTGGATATGCCTCTATGCTTACTGACCCGGATTGATATAAATTTAAGGTCTGATTCACATTGGTAGATCAGAGCCCAACAGAGGGGATTTCTTTACTAGTTGAAGCAACTAAATATTTGTAAAGTTAGTTAAGGAAGTCAGTTATTAGTTAAGTTTGGAAAGTCATTTTATCTTTGTATAATGATAGTTTATATGGAACTATTTGACAGATAGCCTAAAGCAGTTAGGGTTTAGTGATTC
Source organism: Pseudotsuga menziesii (assembly GCA_001517045.1). Taxonomy (NCBI): domain Eukaryota; kingdom Viridiplantae; phylum Streptophyta; class Pinopsida; order Pinales; family Pinaceae; genus Pseudotsuga; species Pseudotsuga menziesii. Next base: position 62,809 of record LPNX010334836.1, on the reverse strand, counting down.
AACTGATTTTGAAGGAATAGGATAAATGTAAGTCTAAAAGAAGACAAATGGTTCGATTTTTTGCTGGCAAGAGGAGGCTGTCATGCTTTGTTTACGAGCTAAGTGTAAAGAATCTTATATGTTTTTGATGACTGAACTATGAAATATATGCACTATATTCCCTTCAAATTATTGACTGGTCTCATTTCTAATTTGTGTTAATTACTTAGTTGGTATATTCATTTCCTGTTTAATGTTTTTATGCTTGAAATGCTTGCTACCTGTGTGTGAAACTCAGTATTTTGTTTACTCTATTGGATTATGGTTTATATGTTATGCATCTCATTCATTTAAATAGTCATGATTTAGTGTTTGCTTTGGTTTTATGAATGTTTCCCTCTTGTATTCAAACTATTCAACCAAAACCCTAGAAAACCCTATTTTACTTTATTGTGATTTTTGAGATTGTGTTCGCTTGTTCTTCTGTAGTTAATTCTGGCACTAGCAGGTGCCATAATCACTCCACAATGTAAAGTTTTCAATTCTATGACTTTGTCGATATGTCAAGATTTGGGTACCCACATGTTCGTTAGACCATTAAGGGACAAGATAAAAAGTGGAGTCCTCACTTTCCCTAAATCTAGTTAGTGTATTTTTGTTTCACCAATACCTCTAGTTGTGAGTGACCCAATACTGCTTGTGAAATGTATAAATAAATCTTTCCTTTCCTCATTCATGCATTTGTTCATTTGAAGGTCTACGACTTGAGATATTCGAGGTATGGTATATGCGCTTCTATTGCACTACCTTAGTAATTTGCAAAATCAAAAGCTGAGTCTTCCTAGCAAATGATTCATTAAGACATTACAAGATTTTATAATTTCATGAAAGATTTTCCAAGATTTTACAATACTTTATAATTCAGTGAAATATTCGCTAATATTTTACAATATATTATACTTTAGTGAAAGATTCATCAATAGTTTGAAATATTCTAAAATAGAATAAAATATTATACAAAAAATTAAATATACATATTATATTATTAATAAAATAGCATTCAATTATTCCTATATGTTAGGGAGATTCGTCCATTTATTATACATATAAATTTCAGGGGTTCTCTTAAAATCATCCCTGCTGGGAAGAGGAGCACTGGGGATTAAATCATACAAGGTTTCAGAGTGAGAATAAACTAAGTCCATATATTGAGCCCCACTAATAGCATGTTCCTCTATAACAAAACCTCCCATGGCCACATCTTGGGCAATAGGAGGAAGCAATGATTTGGTAAACCAATTAGCTAACAATTGGTTTGGAATCAGAGCTTTGATCAACCTTCGTCATCCCCTCCACTCATGGATATGATTGGATATGTGAGTGCAAGTATTTTGCTGAAGAGAGTTCAAAATATTTGTACCAATATCATAACAGATTGGTAGTTGGAAATGGGTAAGGAATACAGTTTCCAATGAACCAAAATCCACAAATGAATGTTATGGAAGTTCAATATACCACTTAGCAATAGTACTAGTCAAAGTTATCAGGAAGAGACTCAAACGAATAAATTCATCCATTAAGGAGTCCAAAGAAAACCACGAATGGAAATTCATTACATGGTTTTCAGGATATTCACCTGGTTTCTCATCAAATGTTGGGATATATGATGGTAATTTGACTCAAATCATCGTCCAAAAAGGGTCATAGAGGATGGGATCATTAATCAATTTGAATAGGTCTAGAAAATCCAAAGTAGCCAAAAACAGGAGTTACCGATTAGGTTGCAAGTAATTATAATATTGATAAGGTAAGGGTTACCTAGTAGGACCATAGGTCGGTTGGGTTTGGCCATAGTACTCTGCAAACTGTTTGTAGTTGGGAGCATTTTGACCCATGAACGATGGTTTTCCTTGGTTAATTCTAGCTTAAGGTCCGTATTTAGGTTGATCCCATTGATTGGTAACTCCTCCGGGATAAGGGAAATATAACGGATTATTGTATTGTGCCCCACTAAGGTATGGATTACCAATATTGGGCTATTGAGGAGGTACCCAAGCAAATATGGGTGGTTTTGAAGTAGGACAGATAGGACCATAACCAATAGGACCAACAGATCCTACAACTAGAGGAGTAGGTTGTGAAATATTATGTAAAACAGGTACATAAGACCCTCTAGCTTAGGTGGGGGGTAAAAATTGACTTCCAACAATTGGTAAACCCACAGAATGCATAGGATCACTTCTTAGTGAAGAATTTGACATTGGTTTCAAAAAATACTATGAATTTTTGGTAGGAGTGGTGAGTCTAGTAACTATTGGTGCAGCTGGAGCATTGGCTAAAACAAAACCAGAAGGTATGTTTAAAGATATACCTAGAATGTCACTAGGTAGAAGAAAATATAAAATCCTTCTTGGGTTGGGAGTGAACTCCATAGATGAAGGATTGGAGGCACTCATAGCACCAAAATCAGAGATGGATTTCCCTAAGGTGGTTTCCCAAAATGGAGCATTTAGGCCAAATATGGGAGCAATCATATCATCAAGTTTAAAACGATTGTACCCAGGGGTTTGAAAAACAAAATATAAATCTCTAGATGACGGTTGTTCCGCTATAGGGGGGACTAAGTAATCAGTGATAGGAACATTAGTAGGAGAGGATAATTCAACTCCCTCTTCCATTACCAAAACTCCTTCCAATTTAGGAATAGATGCACTACATGCCTCATATTTTGTACCAATCTCTCATTCCATCAGAGGTTGGATCATAGGATTTAAATGTTGTTCAGGTGATAACCCTTGTATATGATGGGACCATATCCAAGGAAAGTTTATCCATTTGAAAATTCCAAACTAGTTTAAAAAATAGACCTCTAGTTAACCAAGCAAGTCAAACGCTACTTAGACTAAAGCAAAAATAAAAATTGTGATAGGAGTGGTTTGAAATTTTGGATCCTCACAGGATTTTCAAATCACCACAACTCACGATATATCATAAGATACAACAGTAAAACATGAAAATAAGGATTGAGACTGTACCCATTCCTGAATACCCGATTACCTAGATGACACGTGCATAGAAATATTCCCAAGTGTTGTTCTCGGTGTATTGTGGTGATAGGAAGGTCAAAGGGATTTGCTCGGTTGGTCTCAGGATCCCTACAAGTGTCTCTCGATATACATGAGTTACGTGGGAGCTCCACTCCGTAATAGTGTTGTCTAATGCACAACCGTTCGAAAGGGGCCTTCCTATATACGACTGAGTACTTGAAGTACCTTTCGATATTCCTCAAGTGTATGTGAAAGGTAGTTCGATATACCAACAATACATGGAATAACCACATGATCCCTAGGATGCAATGTAGGAAAATAATAACAGCTCCTACGTTTAAAACGTCGAAACATGTCTCTAGCCTATCACACCTTTCTAAATATTTTTAACCTAAGCTAGCTCTTAATTTTATTTTTTACGGTTAGGTGAATGCATGAGGTGAGTACATAGCAATTCTCATTTTTCCAAAATAAATAAATACCAAACAACATAGTATTGAACTATATTTTCAATCATATTGGAAGCATTCAAAGATATCTAATGCAAACTTTGAAAAGACAATAAGATCTCTCCTGAAAGAAAAGACACTAACACTACTTTGCACTCAATATTCTTTTACAAATTTTTAAATGAAATAAAGTTTCAAAAGCAAAACATTTTTTTTCTTTTTGTTAAGAAGAAAAACACACAAGAAATAACACTATGAATACGTGAAATTTGATGAGACTAATCAAGTATTCGATAGTCTATTCTTACACTAAGATCTAAGATCAATTTTCCTCTCAATTTTTCAAAACCAAGTATAAAAGAAAACTTTTGATAATCTATAAAGAACACAAAAAAAAAGTGTTAGAGCTCAAGTACTAGATCCAAATAACATATGGAAGCAAGAATCTAAAGCATTAGAGGCAAATGAAGGAAGAACTAACAATTTCAAACCAAATCTAACTATTTGACAAGTAAATCTGATCTATGCTCCAGGGATTATTTTAAGAACCCCTCCCTAGATTCATATGTATAAAAAATGGGTGAATCTTTCTGATATATAGGAAACATTGAAGGCAATTTTATCAATAATATAATATGTATATATACAAATTTTGGCGAATGTTTCTTTTTATTATATAATGTTGTAAAATACTGGCCAATCTTTCATTTTATTATATAATGTTGTAAAATATTGGTGATTATTTCACTAATTTATAACATATTGTCAAATCTTGGCGAAAATTTCACTTCATTATAAAAAGATTGTAAAAAGTGGCGAATCTTTCACTAATTTATAAAATATTGTAAAAATAGAGGAACAAGAGCATTCAAGTCAAATAAAATGAACCACATCATCAACAATATAACATGTAGACACACAAGTCACAACTAGAAAGTGTCAGTGAAACACAACTTCACTGACTAGATTCATGGCAAGTGGGTACTCCACTTGTTATCTCGTCCCTTAATGGTCCAGTGGACAGGTGGGGACCTGAATCTTGACAAACCAATAAAATTTTAGAATCAAACATTATTCTCTATCTTGGCGTCTTATATTTAACCATTTTTTGCATCTTAAACTTGCTTCAGTCTTTTGTTTTGTGCTCTCCTTCAAACTATAATCAGGATGCCAACTAAGAAAGTCAGGTTGAACAATATTGCAGATTCTTGTCCAGAATATAACACAACATCTAACCCACATGATTCATCACGTAATATGTATATCCTCATCATGCAAGAAGATTGGCTTATATAAATTTACAGTTCATATTTAACCATTTTTTGCATCTTAAACAAACTAAAATTTTATAATTTAACACCAAAAACAAAACTAAAACATAACTAGATCTAGAACAATACTTCTATAATAAATTCAAAACATAATTTCATCTCTTGCAACTTTAACACTCCAATTGTCATTGTGTTAAAGTTGGTCCACGAGATGATTTACCCATTACCATGTATAAAACATAAACAATAACAATATTATAACTAATGAAAAGAATGATAGCAATGTACAAGAAATAAAGCAGTAATAGCAATACTAGTAAATTTAATAGCCAGTTAACAAAGAACAACAATACAACTAATCTAGAACTGTTTGGATCAGCATTATACTCGGATACTTTTAGGTTCAGATCTTATCACTGAAAGGACAAGTCACCAAAGTAAAATATGGCATTCCTTGATAGAGAGTAGGTTAGAGTGTTGTAGGTTGAGGTTAGATACATATAGTAGAAAGCAATATATCTTAGTCACCATGTGTGAAGACCCTAGTAAGATATTAGTAGTGATATTTAGACCAAAACAAAACTAATCAACCTTAAAATATCACAACTCCCTCTAGCATAATTTACACCAAACAAGTCATGTCCAGAATGTAGAAATTCAGGCCTGTAGTAGATTAATTTCACCCACAACAATTAACAATTGACCATGCAAAATTATCAACAATGGAGACTGAATATGGAGCTGTAACACAAAATTATATTAACTGAGTGTACAATAGCCAATCCTGTAATAACATAGGCTTCTGTATATATAGAATACATGAGTAAATCGAATGCATAAGGAAGCATCCAAAACTAGCATAAAGCAGGCTTACCCAAAATAGGCAAATCCCCCATAGATGTAAAACGCTGATCCCAAATCTGTCATGAGGCTCACGAACTGGAAAGGGCAGATGGGCAAGCTAATGAGTGGTGGAATGGAAGCTCATACATTCTTTTGCATGGAGGAAAGAGTGGAGGATGAAAGGGGAATAAAACAGGTTCACCTCACCTAGTCTTGCTTTCCTATGTGCCTTAAAACACTGAAAAAGCAGAAAAAGCAGATAGGCACCTAGGAGGCTAGGAATAAAGTAGATTTGATTCCTAAGGATTTCCCAAGCGCTACATGAGTCAAAGATGGCAAGTTTGACCTCTATGGATAGACAATTAGTAACTTGCACATGGTGGGACTCATGGACTAGGCAAATAAGACAAAAATAAATGAATTAATGTCTAAGTGGGTAATACTATGGGTTTGATTATTATAACACCCCCCTTAAGCCTAACTTTATGAGTAATAAATAAAAAATATAGGGCCTAGCAACAAGGCTTAGTCACCCTTTACATACTGCAATTTCCATACAACCAAGGAAAGAGGCAAAACCAACTTGGGAAAATCCTCCCTTAAACATGGACTGTAAAACTGTAAAAAAATATTGTAGAATCTTGTCTCCACTCATGCTTTGACAACATGATCAGCAATCCCCAGTAGTGATTTGATATTGCTGAAGGTATTCTCACAAAATGATTTTGTGAAGATATCATCTACTTGTTCTGAAGATGAGCAAAAGAGTAGATGAATGGTGCCATCATGCACAAGCTCCCTAATGTAGTGCATGTGAATCTCAATGTGTCTGGTTCTCTACTTCTGAAGTGGATCCTTGTAGATTTGAATGGTACTCTGGTTATCACAGTATATGGTAGTTGAGTACTCAGGTTCGAAACCACACTCTCCAACTAAACCCTGCAACCATAAACACTGAGTTGCTGCATTGACAACTCCTCTGTACTCAGCTTCTGTAGATGAGAGTGCAATGGAACTCTGTTTCTTGCTTGACCAGCTGATTGGCCCTTCTGCAAGCATAAACACATAACCTGAAGTGGAATTCCTATCTGTGCTATCACCTATCCAATCACTGTCAGTAAAACCAATTAACTCAAGGTCAGAATTGGCTTTATAAAAAATCCCATGTGTCCTTGTTCCCTGAACAAAGCTAAGGATTCTCTTTGCTGCTTTCCAATGGATCTCATCAGGCTGATCCATAAATATAGAAGAAACACTTACTACATAACAAATATCAGGTTGAGTATGTGTTAGATACAATAAACATCCAATCAATTGTCTATACAGAGTATTGTTTACCATCAGTGGAGAATCATCTTCCTCCAGCTTCACTCCTGAAAGGAAAGGAGTTTTGCTTGCTTTGCAATCTTGCATTCTGAATTTGATCAGCAAATCCAAGGCATATTTGGACTGGTGCCCCTTGATTCCAGATTTGGTTTGAGCAATCTCAAGCCCCAGAAACTGACTTAAGAGCCCCAAATCTGTCATGGAGAAGGCTTGGTTCATAGCTCCTTTTAGGGAAGCAATCTCAGCCTGTGAGCTTCCTGTAATGAGGAGGTCATCAACATATAATACAATGATCATTAATGAACCATTAACTACCTTCAAATATACATTCGAATCATATTTGCACCGAACAAAATTCAGAGATAGCAAGAAGCTATCTATCTTGGCATACCAAGCCCTGGGGGCTTGCTTTAGCCCATACAATGACTTTATCAACCTGCACACAAGAGAATGGTCAGTAGAAAAACCTTGGGGCATCTGCATATATATCTCCTTAGTGAGATCTCCATTCATGAAGGCACACTTTACATCCATATGATGTACCTCCAATTGCCTTGAGGCTGCAATGGCTAGAGCTAGCCTGATTGAATCCATCTTTGCCACTGGGGAAAAGGTCTCATTGTAATCGATGACATGAACCTGTGAGTAGCCTTTAGCTACCAATATATCCTTTTACTTCAGTGGTGAACCATCAGCAGCAAATTTGGTCTTATTGACCCACTTACACTGGACTAACTTTCTTCCTGGAGGAAGATCCACTAGCTCCCATGTGTTGCTCTTCTGTAGCGAGTTGAACTCATCTTCCATGGCAGACTGCCATCTTGGATCTCCTGCTGATTCTTCATATGTTTGAGGATCAGACTCCACCATCAAATAGAATTTTTCAGCAAACATAGGGTCCTTCATGCACAGACCACTTTCAAATTGTGATCTTGTCCTCCTTGGGTCATTGGGATCCCCAGCTAGTTCACCTGCTGCATGTAGTGTCTTGGATGCCCATTTAGGCCTTGTGGGGATGTTTGGGTCTGCAATAAAATAATATCCATCAGAAAAATCAGAATCAGCATGTTCAACAAACTTTTTACTTACTTCTTGAGGTTCAGGTGGTGAAGAGGCTTCACCAACTTCCACTGCTGCAAGGGGTTCTTCTTCAAACTGAACACACCTTTCAATAAAGGATTTGTTTGTGCTAAAGTTTATCAACTTATACCATTTTGAATCTTCAGAGTATCCCACAAAAATACACTCTTGGCTTTGGGGCTGCAAAGCCTTCCTCTTCTTTGTAGGAATCCTGGCCCATGCCTTTGAGCCAAAAATTCTGAAATGGGTCACATCTGGCTTGTGCCCACTCCATGCTTCGAAGGGAGTCATGCCATCAAGATGTTTGTGAGGCACCCTATTCTGGATATAGGCTGCACAGTTGATATCTTCGGCCCAGTACTTTGGTGGCAAAGTTTTGGCCTCCATCATTCATGTTGCCATCCCCTTCAGTGATCTGTTCTTCCTTTCTGCAACAGCATTCTGCTATGATGTGTAGGGGATAGAATGCTGCATCTAAATACCTGCATCTGCACAATAGTTAATAAACTCAGACTTGACATACTCACCACCATTGTCAGATTTGAGGGCTTTGAGTTTCCTTCCACACTGGTTTTCAACCAAAGCCTTAAATACTTTGAATAGGCCAAAAACTTATGACTTGTGTTTCATGAAGTGAACCCAACAATACCTGGAAAAATCATCAATAAAGGTCAGTGCATATTTGGCCTAACTCATGGACATATGAGGGAATGGGCCAGCAACATCACTGTGAATCAGCTTGAGGGGTGCAGAGGTTCTCTCATGGATGGCTTTCTCAAATTTGTGCTCTGGGTGTTTTCCTAGGATACAACCTTGGCAGACTCCTTTGGAAAATTTTATCTTGGGCAACCCTATGACCATTTATTTCTCACTAAGATCAGACAGATACTTGTAATTTAGATGGCCAAATCTTTCATGCCATAGCTTGCTAGCTTCATTAGCATGGATAAGAAGAGCAGAGGGGTTTGAGTAAGGCAGGAAGTGTGAGAACATGTATACCTCTTGAGCATGATTTGCAACTCCTTTTGCAATGACTCTACCACTTGAGATTTCTGTGATCTCAACTTCATCGGGGGAGAATATGACTTTCTTAGGAGACCTAGTGTGGGTCATCTGGTACACTGATAGAAGGTTGGAGGCGAGACCAGGGACATACAGCACATTGTTGAACTGACCATGATCAAGATCTATTCTTCCTTTGCCTAAACTTTCAGTGAGAGATTCATCTCCCAATACAATAGATGGTCCTTTCGACTTGTCCAGTGAGGAGAAGGCCTCCTTAGTCGAAACCATGTGTCTTGAAGCTCCAGAATCAATGATAAAACTGGGTGAGCTTGATGTGCCAGCAACTAGAGCATGAACTCTCTCTCTGTCATCTGAAATTGATCCTCCTTCTCTCTTCTTTGAGCTTTCTAGAAGGGAGATGCCATTCTTCTCCAACAGTTGAGTTAGCATGTCTATCTGCTTTTTCATACAAGAGCTTTCAGTGTGATTTCCCTTCAAACAGTATGAGCACTTGTTCATATCACCTTTGTTTTTCTTCTTCTGGGTATTTTTCTTGGGACCTTGTTGATCCTCCGGAGACTGCTTCTTGTCTCTCTTTTGCTCAGGTGGACTTTTAGCTTTCTTTTTGCTTTTTGAATCCACCCTCGAATCTCCAGCAACCAGAGCTTGGTATTTGGAAGGTTTGATGGTGCCCATCATCACCAGCTTGTCTTGTTCTTGTATGAGAGATTCCATGAAATCTGCAAGGCTAGGCATCTTCTAGGTTCGAGCTGTGAGTTTTGTGGCATAGAAGGTCGAAACAAAGACTGAGTAGTCAAGTCCTAGCTTTGAGAGGATGGCCAATACAAGCTGATCATCTTTCTTTTCGATACCACACTGCTTCAGCTGCAAAACTAGTGCTTTGAACTTGGAGAAATATAGCTGCAGGGATTCAAAGCTACTGGGACTCAGAGAAATCAGCTTATTCTCGATCTGATGTCCCCTCATCTCATTTGTATTTCCAAAAGGATCTGATAGCTTCTCCCATACTTGATTTGGTGAAGTCAATCCATCGAGATGGAAAAGGAGGTCTCGGGAAATACTGAGACATAGGAGGCCATAGGCCTCATCTCTCCGATTGTGCCATTTTATCTTCTCTGCAGCAGCATTGGGCTCTGCTTCTATAGCCATAGTCACCCTGTAGAGGCCTTTCGCTCTCAACAAGATCTCCATCTCTGCTTTCCATTCAAAATAGTTGAAGGGAGTCAAGATAGTTTTCTGTGAATCCATAGCTTTAGAAAATCTGTCCCGGCTGTCAGTAGAAGGCTCCCAGTCTTGATGTCGAACCTGAAAAACAATTTTTGAAGGAGAGTAACAACCTATAATGACTCTGATACCATGTATAAATTCAGGCTTGCAGTAGATTAATTTCACCCACAACAATTAACAATTGATCATGCAAAATTATCAACAATGGAGACTGAATATGGAGTTGTAACACAAAATTATATTAACTGAGTGTACAATAGCCAACCCTGTAATAACATAGGATTTTGTATATATAGAATACATGAGTAAATCTAATGCATAAGGAAGCATCCAAAACTAGCATAAAGCAAGCTTACCCAAAATAGGCAAATCCCCCATAGGTGTAAAAAGTTGATCCCAAATCTGTCATGAGGCTCATGAATTGGCAAGGGCACATGGGCAAGCTAATGAGTAGTGGAATGATAGCTCATACATGCTTTTTCATGGAGGAAAGAGTGGAGGATGAAATGGGAATAAAACAGGTTCACCTCACCTAGTCTTGCTTTCCTATGTGCCTTAAAACACTGAAAAAGCAGGGTATAAAGCAGAAAAAGTAGATAGGCACCTAGGAGGCCAGGAATAAAGCAGATTTGGTTCCTAAGGCTTTCCCAAGCGCTACATGAGTCAAAGATGGCAAGTTTGACCTCTATGGATAGGCAATTAGCAACTTGCACATGGTGGGACTCATGGACTAGGCAAATAAGACAAAAATAAATGAATTAATGTCTAAGTGGGTAATACTATGGCACGGGGGATTCACTTGTTGACCAATATCCTATCATGTTAGTTCATATTGTGGGTTTTAAAATTATAAAAAATTGAACAAATATATTGCAGGTATTGGGGGGATGAGGGGTTGAAGGTGGGGGTGGGTAGGGTGGTTTATAAGGATTGAGGTATAAAAAGGGGTGGGAAGGAGGTTTTAAGTATTCGGAGGGGGTTTCAACAAAAATATTTTGGGTCAATATCTCTTGAAATTAAGGGTATTCTTTAATATCCCACGATCGCACGTGCTATGTAAGAGGTTCACTAAGTGAAGTCCCCGTGTACTATGGGTTTGATTATTCTAACACAGAAAGGTAAGGTCAAATTAGCCATGACCTAGCTACGAGAGATTACCACAGCCTAATTTAGGGATGAGGGAGGTGATCACATTCCATGGCCCATTTAGGAGAGATCATACACAGTCACAATCCATTAGTATAGACCTTACACAGTCACAAATAAGGTTTAGCATCCCTAGAGGGATGACGCCAAAGCTAACAATCCAATAGTAGCCCACAGAAATGAACACAACCTATATTTTCAGTAGAAAAATGGTCTTTGATCTACCTAATATAGACATAGGTCAACTTCATAAAGTCACGGCTTAGCAAGGCAGCAAAAGAGACACCACACATTCCACGTGTCAAATTCATAAGGTCATAGCTCAGCAAGAGAGACACCACACAGTCCACGAGTCATATGCATAAGGTCACAACTCGCAATTCAGAAAATGAGGGAGCACAAAGCAGCCCTTAAAATCATATCTGGTAACCCAGGGATGGAGCAATGAAACCCTAGTAACATACTCCTTGACGCCAAACAGAATGATCACAGCTAAGATGTATCTTCTTGGATGGATCCATAATGAAAGATAAGACTTGTTTTTAAAACTTGAAAGGACTTCTAAGGGGTATTTCTTCAAACCCAAATTTTAGGATGGTTACCAATAACATAAAAATAGGTTGACTTAGTATAGGGTACCATAGGTCAAAATGGTCACATAAATAACAACAATAAAAACAATAACGTTAGGTCATCATATCAAAGAGGTCATGGTACCACAAACAATAAGGGTGCTAGTACCATAATTCAACTAAGGGTTACAATAAGGTGGTAAGGAAACCCCCATACCCACAAGACCAAGGTGTACCATAAAGGTGGGGATCCAACCCCTTTTACCTACAGGACCAACATGACCAAGGAATTTAATCTTTTCTCTCTCAAGGCATATTGTCATTTGTGTTCCATATATCTTTATCATCACTGTATAAGGAGAAGATCCAAAATGGATAATGTTCCACCAAGGAAAAGGATACTATAAAATACTATATAAATATATATAGAGAAAAGGGAACATGCAAAGAGGAGATGAATGGTAACATAAAACCATGCGAGTGAAAACACTCTACTCCGACTATCTGTAGTAAATACCCATGAGCACAACAATAAAATTTTAGAGGAATTCATAATGAAGTGGGATTCTATAATGATATCTCAACATCTTGATAACACAAAACTATAATGCATAACAATGAAATTCAAATAAAACCATTTGAATAATTCCTTCGATTAATTGAAAAAAAAATATTTAAAAGATAAACAATATAACAAAAGAATATGCCATTTTCAATCACATGTTCAGATATAATTGCAATCAAAATCAACATTAAACATATTGGTATTAAATGATAGATGGTTTATGTTCTCAAATAACATGAAAACGTATTTGAACCTTAAACCCCTTCCTTTTCTCCTTAGACAGTTATAGTCATCACTTCTCACATCACACTTGTTTCAAAATCATGGGAAAAAAGGTTCTTAACATCCATGGCCAATGCTATTAAGGACAATCATTTAATTAATAAATGAGTCTAAGGTACAAAATTTCATAAGTACATTTATTGGTTTCCTATACTACCCATTATCTCAAATATCCATAAGAAGAAGCTATGACTAAAGACATTTCATTCAATATTTACACAATGAATGAACAACTAGGTACAAAATGGCATAAGTACATTGATTGGCTACCTATTCCTACAATTTTCTCAAATATGCATTACGGGAATCTATGAGCTAAGACGAACTATTCTTCTTGATATATTATTTTTCTCTAGAAAATAGTGATTATAGGAGCAACTATACAAAAGGAAACCCTTAGGCAATCTAGTAGACCTATGATTGACAAAATGTCATGGAAAGGTGGATTTATATAGTTTGAGCTGCGTGAAAGCATCTCAACTCAAACAAATGCTCAGCATTACAAATGTGAAGTGAAAGTAACCTCAATGAGTTTCAGTTTTGAAGGAACATAAAACTCAAAGAATGGATCTTATATGTATTCTGCATAGCTAAATAAGCTCTATGAGTTTCACCAGATGAAATTTTAAAATTCACTTTACAACCTAACATTAAAATGGTCTGGAAGGTGTCTATACTATAATACAAATAGACAATAATATGGCTGTACTTCTACACCTAGACAAGATTTTCTTCTTCAAGAATGTTCATAAGTGCTTTGTGCTCATAAATCTCAACTTTTGGAGAAATCCCGAGTTTAATAAGATTTTCAACCCATAACTTTGTTTGGTTCAAATTGATGTTTAACAACAAGTATAAAACCAAACATTGTTGATTTTAATGTCGAACATATTGTTTCTTCAATGGGGCTCTTAATGAAAATTCTAAAAAATCACTATTTTTAATGTTCTAAAGGCACTTCAAAACCATATATGTTTTGCAGAGATATAAGATCTATGAGTACTGTCTTGAATGCACATAAAACCCAAATAATGCATTCTATATGTAATATGCATATCTCAATTACCTCTATGAGTTTTACTAGATATATTTTTAAAACTCACTTTACAACCTAACGTGAAAATTATTTGGATGTTGTCCCTAGAATCTAGGACAATTCATAATGGTGTGACTGCTAATGTGAGTAAAATCAACTAATTTCAACATCAGTAAAATCTAAATGGAAAAAACAAAATGCCATATAAAATAATTCAAAAAATTGCAAGACCCAAACAGTTTCATAATAAGGACTTTGCAATATCCTTGATAGAAAAAAAAATGATAACAATGCCTTCTAGAACCAAGATGATGTCTTCAATATACTACTGTAAAATAGAACCTATTAGTGCTTCCCATCTTTGATAAAAACTAATTTTCTCTAGTTGACAATTGAAGCAAAATGAAAAGGGGACCATGAAAAAATGAGCCTAGAATTGCCAATTTATATCAAGATTAGGGTGGTCCTCTTAGGACATAAATATCCTTTTAAAATATCCATAAAATTGGGACAACTTAAACTTTTAGGATGTTCTCACATATTAATCCCTCTTCTGGTCTTTCACCACTGGACACAATATAAAATGGCAGCATAAACGAGACAAGCAGAATTATCACACATAAAATTGAAGAGGATCCGTCCTTACATGCATCTAACTTAGAGAAGCCTTCCAATCCCAGATCCAAAAGAAATAACAAAAAACTAAGCAGTTGCAACACTAAGACCTCCAAAGAATAAAAGCATCTATTCTAACTAGTTTTAACCAACCCAACTTGGGATTGGCATACAGTTCTAACACTTGCTATGTTTGATATACATGAATCATGGATAGTGTGGAAGTAGAGAATTGCCTATAAACAAAAGGAAAAAGAAGCAAGAAAACCTATAGTCACAACCTATGAGTGCAAATTCATCCATATAATTGTGTCATAGAACAACCTAGAAGCTATGTATGCTCATCCCCATAATGATTTTGAAATAAGTTATCATTGACTACCTATGCCAGACATAAATCCAAATAAGAGACTAGAACTATATTTGTCATATCCCATGACTCCATGTGTTTGCACACCTTGGAAACAAAGGAATGAATCACGATATATGACATTTAATTCACAAAGATTGGTTTAGTCCATCAGTTGGCACTACTATCATAATATGTGCAATTTCAGAGAAAGAGACATCAATGTCAGGTTTTCTTGAATCCATTTTGAATTTTTAGGGGTCAAATGGCTATCCCACTGCCAAGAATAAGAATGTTGAGATTCTAATTATAACATAGTTGGTTTTATTGGGCCATGACATACAATAGGCTAAGGTTGTACTTGTAAGGTTTCTTCTTGATGAGGTCAGTTCACTTGAACCTTTCCTCATTTCATCTTATCCTGGTTATGTAGAGTGTTTAGACCTTTATCACATACTAGACCCCACATGGATCTTATTTATTGAGTACAAAACAGGCTTATTGGTCCTTCTTTGTGAATACCTAGTCTTCAACCATATGTAGGAGGGACAACAAAATGGCCAATTTCTGATTCAATTTGGTTGAAATTTGTCATGTCCCTAACCCTCTGATCGGCAAAGAGGATGCTACTAACATGAAACATATGGGCAAATAGCTCCATGAACATGAACATTCATATTATGCTAGAATAAAAATCTTAAACATAAAACATACTAAGATGCATAATCCTTCATTTACATAGTGGAAGAAAACATACACACATTCAAGCATGCCACGTGTTCATCATATTCATTAATCAGTAAACATAAATGCAGAAGTAAAATGGACAAGAATACTCATATGATCAGATCTCGTCCCGCAACTAGCTACGTCGCTGCAACGTTCCACCCAACCATAGGCCAGCATGCTCATCAATCTCTTAGCACACTGCCACCCCCGAGTTGGGCATGATTCCTCAAGGAATAAGGGTCCAAGCAGGCTTACACCTAGCCACGATATACAAAATTAGCCAAACCCACACAGTAGGGTTTATCAGGTCATCAGAGAGCTAGGAAAGGCTAAATGCTAAGCTGATGGCCTCAAACACCAGTTTTCTCAAGCATGCCCAACCTATAATCCTACCATCAACAGTCTGAAGACCAACCACTGCATACCACAGAAAAACAACAGCTCACAGCTCTGTGAAGAAGTTGAAGACAACAGGGTGACAACCCAAAACCAAAAGGTGAAACATAGTTCAGGCCAACAACTCTTCAGAGTTGTCCTTGGCCCTAGCGTGGCCAAAACCACTCAGCAACCAAGAAACAACCCACAACCAGGGGAAGAAAACAACCCCAATATCACAAAGAAACCATGGCAACAACTACATAGTCTGCAATCGAAAAGAAACCACACCCCCAGCATGGACAGGGGAAAACTTAGCCAACGAAAGTGAAGATCAACAGCCCACCAACCTCCCCGAGCTCACAGCACACACCATTCCCAATGTAATTTCTAGAGAACTTACACAGGAGAATAAAGGGGAAGAACATACTCTCAACCTGTACGCAAGGAAAGAGACACAACCAAAGCCAAAAGTGGAAGAAAACATAGGCAACAACGAAGAGAAACACCTCACGATGGAAAACACAGAAAAATCCTACTATCTTGGAAAGGACACAGTTAGCCCAAGACTGGGAAAGAAACCGCCACCCACATAGCGAACAGAGGATAAATACCACCACGATTTAGCGATGAACCATTAGGAAGAACCACCGTAATCCTCACCTCCACACAACGATAGACATAACCCAAAACAACAAGCAGTCCCAAAAATTTGGTGGGGAAAAGACAACCAAAACTCTATGAAATCAAGAGGATGAACATCATCGACTAGCAATCGGTGAGAAAAGAGGAATCGAACACCAAGCTATCAATTCATCCCTGGCAGAGGAAAAAATGAACATGATCTAGGCCAACAAGTTGTGAGGTAGAGGAGAACCGACCCCCCCACCATCGAATATGGAACCTCTTACCTCAGCCCGCGTGAAGGTGAACGGACAGCCATGATCAGGATAGTGGATAGGCCAAAAGATGCATCGTGGAGAGTGTAGGTGTGGGAAGAATGGCAACATGGTGGTTTTTCCTGCCAGCCAATCGTTTTCCCAACTAACAATAGGGTAAATGGGGTGGTGACACATGGCTAACTCCTAATGTCCCCCATGGTTTATAAAAACCCCCCCTTATCCTTTGGAATCATGCCCTTTTCATTTAACATTGCACCATCATAGATGGCTGTAGGTTTAATTATATTGATGTGCGATGTTACATGATGCCAAAGCTATAATGTGCCAGATAGCATGATATACCATCGACTGATCTCCATTTCTGAAACATAACACAACCTAATCGATGGTGGGGCTTTGGCCTTGAGCTCCACACCATGATTAATTACAATATATACATAATGTACCTTTTAATGCATCCAGATTCAAAACCAGAGGTGTTACAATCCCCTCCCCCTTCGAATAAAACCATCCTCGGTGTTCCAATACATAAGAATACATATACAATTTGCACATCAAAATTTCAAAATTTTGCAGATCTGTCCCACGTTCCCTCATTTACTTTGAATGTTCAGAATCAAGCCCCTCAGCCTCCATGAGTTTCTCTTGCTGGTTCTCAGCCCTTGGATTATCCCGAAGCCTAGGAACTTTGTGGCTGTTGCCCTCTTTATGTTCCCTCGCTGGACAGTACCGGCATAAATGATGTCCTCCGCATTCCCAGCATTTCACTGGCTACTTCATCTTTATTGGCTCACTTTCCTTTGAGTCTTCATTCCTGGACCGTTTCTTAACGGATCTCTTGGATGAATGTCCCATCATTGCTTCACCTTCCTTTCCTTTGCTGATTTCTCCTAGAAGGCTTTTCACCTCCCTTTGGAAACCAATATAGTTTTGCAAAATATCGTGGTTCATTTCGTTCTTCCTTTTCTGTATCTTGAGCATCTCCCCAAGATTCTCTTGGGTCCTAGCAATCATTTGAAGGAGACTTCTAGCCAAGTCCAACAACTTTTGGTCTGCTACCATGATCAATGTGCACCACCAAGTTTCACCTTTCTCACCTGTGCAATGCATGTTGGATTGTTTGTCTCCGGTCTATTTTAACAATCCAACATGCATATTCTTTGCTAGGGTTGCAGAACACTTATACATTTGTTGTAGCAGTATTCCTTTGTTAAGGAGGAATGGGGGCTCCCTTCTCTGAGTTGATAGTCCCTCGGTTTTCCATCCCAATTTCTTTTTCATTTCATATCCACACATGTCTTACCAACATAACCCATNGTAGTGCAGATGAGACATTTCCAAAATGTCCAATGGAGTTTCACCCGAAACCCATTTCCAAGATAAGGGAAAACCTTCCCATGAAGTTTGGCTCCTGCAAGCCATTACCCATGATCTTCCTGCAGTGTGTGTACCCCTGGCATATTCAACAAATAGACAAACAGTTGATCATTATCCAAGCAATAACATTATTAATTAAATCCAATAAGAATTTGCAACTCTGTTTACTACAGAAATTGATTTTCTTGGCAATGAGGTGATCCTCATTTGTGGGTCTCTTGTAAGAAGCACTACTATGCCCATTATGATTTCATTCTTACTAGCATAACATGAATACCCACTTAGAATGCGTTCTCCTGACACAATATTATGCAAGCCAATAGTGATTAGTAGTTGTCAGCAATTTTTTAAATCTGAATTTACAATTTTAAAATGACAATTCATTCAGCATACAAACTATTTTCACAGCCATGAGACTCTCCTCATAAGGTTTGGCTCTTTCACATGGTAGATTCTGGACTTTGTCATGGTCTTACTCTCATTTCCATGCTCCAACAATCTACCTGAAACCTAAACTTCAATCGATCAAACTCTCGGTAAGTCTAGATGCGTATAACCTTTTCATTGCTGCAACAATCACTAAAGCATTTTTAGAATCTATAACATTCCAATAATTCTAGCTGTTAATCACATCAATATTACCAGAACTCATTTTCTTCATGCAATCATTATCATATTTTAGATTACAGGGTGTAGTCACATCATTCATGTAATTTAAATGAAACATTTAGATACTCCCTATTTCATGAGCGTATCATTTGTACCACCTTTCCCTTTCATGAGTGTATCATTTGTACCACCCTCTTCATGCACTTACTATCCTGCATTCACATCAACTCTTGAAATGGTTCTAGAATTGTCATCAATTTATCATTTCAGCTATTAGTTATTCATGCACTATCTCAATGCATTCATGCAATGCATCACAACAAGATTCATAAAATATTTTAATGCATACCCACTCAATGCTATCTTGCATTGATTCAGGAATACTATGCATTCAACCATACCATGCATAGCCTAACCATGACTACTTCATATAGGATGCATTACTAAAATCAAGATCATCAGTACTTACTTTCCTTGGGCTACTAAGCTAAATCAACATATACAGGCATGACACATTTCTATATGAATGTAGTATAAATGTCCAAAAATCCACATGGTATGAGGTCTCTTACCTTTACCACTCCATGGAATTTGTCATAATCCAACTCTTACCTTCATGGGTCCTACTTACACCCTTGGCATGACCAATTCGATTGGTCCTTTGCAGGAGATTGCAGAATTTGCTCACCAACTTTTGATTATGGACTTGTTGCCTCATCCCTTTCTCCATAGGGTGCTGGTCACATTTGTTAGCATCAGCAACACATTCAGCCATGCCCATGTTGTCGTTGATTTTTCCACTAATTCCAACACCAATGCAATTATCATTAGTGATTCATTATAAATGTATAAGCCTCAGTATCCTACGCATGCATAGTGTATCCTCATACTTTTCATGTATAAAACTTATGAAAAGTTATAATCAGCAAGATAGGGTTCAAGGAAACTTCCCTTTTTAAGTCCCTCATCCTTTCATGGAACTCCTTTTCCACACAATAGCTGGTTTGAATTCATGGTCTTGCTACCTCTAGGCATGCAATTCCTAGATTTTTCCATAGTGACATCCACTAGTACTTTGCAGCACTACATCCGACTCTGGGGATTCCTCCTTGTTCCCTGCTGGATAAGCTTTCCAACTCCTATCCACATGCTTCATTCTGACCTTGGGTGTGAAAACCATGCCATTTCAAAAATGATGGAAAAACACACCATTGAATTTTGGGTCTGAAATGTCAACCTCAGCCACCTGGGATTCTCTTCCCTTTTAGCCCTGAAACTGCTGAAAATCCAATGAGAAATTCTTCACTAAACACTAGCTAATATTTGCTGGAAATTTCACTGGAAAAACCCAAAATTATCCTTTGTCAAAATCAGGTCTCGTCCCAACTAGTTTTTTGACATTTTGGATCCTTAGTAGACTAGCCTTATGACCCTTCAACAACCCAGATGACTAAATTTCTCAAATGTAATATTTCTAGATGGCATCAGCGATGCCAAGGGATTTTCATCGGATCTCTTTTCCATTATCCTTCTAGTGTTTCAGTGGCCAAATGTACTAACTTTTTCTGCGGCTCATCGACAGCCTGCTATCTGATTTCCTTCACTGTAGGGGTCTAACACTCAAACTTTATCGGTGGGGAACCAACTAATCCACTGCATTGGTAGTTGGGTGTACTGTGTCTTGGGAGGCTAACTGTCTATACTTCTGCAATGACGACCAATCAATTCTGATAAGGTTTCCATGGATCATAATTTTTTCGATGATGGAAGCGACATCCCGCTGTGGCATCGAACACTTATTTCCCTAGGCATCTGCAACGGTGGTCCATCAATGCTAAAACCTTTTCTAACGCTTTATGCACTTTAAGAATTTTCAATATTTTTCTTCCCTTTTCTGTCGCTGCGTCATCTTTCCAAACAACTAACTTTCGTTGAAGCCTCCGGTTCTGTCTATTGGTGATCCCATCCTCTATTCTTCCCCGATGTGTTAGTGATTGAAACATTGCATACCGCGGCATTGATGGTCAAAGCAAATAAACACTCACTCATCGGGTGGTTAGTTCCATAGTCACTAGCAACGGCGGCAACCCAATCAACTAAATTTTTTTGCAGTGTTGACGAACCCATCAACTATTTTCCACCAGTGGCATCAGCGGTGCGAACAACTAAAGTTCACCAATGTCTTACAATGCATCGACGAATCCATCTTTTAATTTTCGTCGACAGTATCGTTGGTCTGGTCAGCAAAGTTTCACCGATGGATTTTAACAGTTATGAGAATCTTGGCAAAATTCCTTCCTTCTCCTCGGTGCTTTCACTTTTTCTTGTCGCTGCATCGGCATTTTCATTGTCTAATTCCCGTCGATGGCTGATGGACTTCAACACTTAGACAAATTTTTGCAATTTTTCCCTCGACCATTCATCAGTGACATAAAAAACTATCCATCAGTGATGTCAACCACTATCCATCGGAAGGATAGTTGCCTCGCCATCCACAACAGCGGTGCGCCATCTGATAACTTCCTCCGATCTAGTCGCTAACTTTTCACCGCCATCGGTAGTTTGATCATCTAAAACATCGAAGGTTCTTTCCTCTAACTTTAACCAATGTACTGGTGTCTGCTTCTTCTTTCTCTCACCTATTGCCGACAATCCTGGACTTCCATGAATTCCAAAAAATTTCAATACTTAGAATATTTTCTTTCTTCTTCTTCTCTGCATCATCAGCTCAACTATCCTCTATTTTCTGTCGATCCTTTTCCTTATCCTTCGCCGATCAAGTAACTGCTTGTTGCCACCATAATTCCACTAACACCATGGCTTCAGCGAGTGGAAGACTAAAGCATCGATGGGTTTGTTCGATTAGCAGCTACAACGGCGGCTCGTCATCTTCAACCCTTTTCTGATCGATGGTCCAATCTACTCATGCTTTTCGATTGATGAACTGAAGCATGATTTTTTACTGTCATCGGCAGTCAAAACTTCCCCCTATCGAAAGACTAGTGCTCTAGGCTTCCGCAACGGCAGATGCATGAAACACTATATTCTTCCGATGTCCATCAACTAACCTACTCCAATGGTCGGTCGGAGGCATAATGGTCTAGCCATCCGCAACGACGGTGGTCAATCAGCTAAGCATCGGTGATCCATCCGTCTAAGTGTCCCGATGTGCCAATGGCCAAACACTTAAAAAAATTTCAAAATTTTTCCTTCGCAGTCCTCCACCGCATCATTCGTCGGATCAACTATCTGTCAGGTGGCCTTCCCACTAAGTGATCCGATGGGCCGATAGTTCTGGCACTTAGAAAATTTTGAAGTCGAGGTTTTTCTGTCACAATTTTATGATTGCTGCTGGGTAGAAGGTAATATTCTTCTGCTATCTAATCTATCATGAACCATTCAGGCCCATGTTGTAACTAGAGCTCTGATACCATTCTGTCACGTCCCCGACCCTCTGACCGGTGAAGAGGATGCTACTAACATCAAACATACGAGCAAATAGCCCCATGAACATGAACATGCATATTATGCTAGAATAAAAAGCTTAAACATAAAACATACTAAGATGCATAATCCTTCATTTACATAGTGGAAGCAAACATACACACATTCAAGCATGCCACATGTTCATCATATTCATTAATCAGTAAACATAAATGTAGAAATAAAATGGACAAGAATACTCATCTAATAAGAACTCGTCCCGCGACCAGCTATGTCACTGCAACATTCCACCCAACCATAGGCCACCGTACTCATCAATCTCTCAGCACACTGCCACTCCTGATTTAGGCATGATTCCTCAAGGAATAAGGGTCCAAGCAGGCTTACACCTAGCTAAGGTACAAAAAATCAGCCAAACCCACACAGTAGGGTTTATCAGGTCGTCAAAGAACTAGGAAAGGATAAATGCTAAGTTGATGGCCTCAAACTCCAGTTTTCTCAATCATGCCCAGCCTCTAATCCTACTCTCAATAGTTCGAAGACCAACCATTGCATACTGCAGAAAAACAACAGCTCACAGCTCTGTGAAGAAGGTGAAGACAACAGGGTGACAACCCAAAACCAAAAGGTGAAACATAGTTCAGGCCAACAATGCTTCAAAGTTGTCCTTGGCCCTAGCGTGGCCAAAACAAATTAGGAACCAAGAAACAACCCACAACCATGGCAAGACAATAGCCCCAATATCACAAAGAAACAATGGCAACAACTACACAGTCTGCAATCGGAAAGAATCCACACCCCCAGCATGGACATGGGAAAACTCAGCCAACAAAAGTGAATATCATTAGCCCACCAACATCCCTGAGCTCAAAACACACACCATTCCAAATGTAATTCTGGGAGAACTTACACAGGCATAGAAAGGGGAAGAACAGACTCTCAACCTGTACGCAAGGAAAGAGACACAGCTGAAGCCAAAAGCGGAAGAAAACAAAGGCATCAATGAGGAGAAACACCTCACAATGGAAAACATGGAAACATCCTGCTATCTTGGAAAGGACATAGTTAGCCCAAGACTGGGAAAGAAACCACTACCCACACAATGAACAAAGGATAAATACCACCACGGTTTAGCGATGAACAACCAGGAAGAACCACCGCAATCCTCACCTCCACACAATGATAGACATAACCCAAAACAACACACAGTCCCAAAAATTGGTGGGGAAAAGAAAACCAAAACTCTACGCGATCAAGAGGATGAACATCACCGACTAGCAATCGACGAGAAAAGAGGAATTGACCACCAAGCTATCAATCAGTCCCGAGCAGAGGAAAAAACGAACATGCTCCAGGCCAACAATCCGTGAGGTAGAGGAGAACCGACCCCCCCACCATCAAATGTGGAACCTCTTACCTCAGCCCGTGTGAAGGTGAACAAACAGCCACGATCGGGATAGTGGATAGGCCAAAAGATGTGTCGTGGAGAGTGCAGGTGTGGGAAGAATGGCAACGTGGTGGTTTTTCCTGCCAGCCAATCGCTGTCCCAACTAACAACAAGGTAAATAGGGTGGTGACACATGGCTAACTCCTAATGGCCCCCACGGTTTAGACAAACCCCCCCTTATCCTTTGGAATCATGCCCTTTTCATTTAACGTTGCACCATCATAGCTGGCTGTAGGTTTAATTAGATTGATGTGCGTTTTTACATGATGCCAAAGCTATAATGTGTCGGATAGCACGATATATCATCGGCTGATCTCCATTTCCGAAACATAACACAACCTAATCGATGGTGGGGCTTTTTCCTTGAGCTCCACACCATGATTAATTACAATATATACATCATGTACCTTTTAATGCATCCAGGGTCAAAATCGGGGGTGTTACAAAATTACTGAAGCTCGTAATTACTTTTAATTGCATGTCATATCCCGCGCAAATTATAGCATGGAATTTTGTGGCGGATGAACTATTATTATTGATTTTGATGGACATTTTACTTCTAAACTGTCTAATGATTACTGAACGCATAACACATATGGAAATGTTTTTGGTGATCATAGGGAGGAGCAGAAAAAACCCAAGACATTAACTAAAACAAGTAGTAACCCTAGCTCATTAAGTAAAATTCTAACGTAGACAAATATTCATATTTGAACTTCTCTCATGTCTAGATGTACAAAAAGAATGAAGTTTAAACTTAATTTATAATCTTGACAAGTCTTCTAGAAGGGTCACTTAGACACTCCTAGGTTTTGGGATAGTTATGGTATTCCTCTTAATGTAGTTGAGACAAACAAACTATTATGAGCTCCCTAAAATTCATTATGTCATCTCCCTTCGAAATAATAATAATTTCCTAATTATTGAGGATCATCCTATATGCCAATATTCTTGCATGAATAGAATATACATGTTATATGATGTTTTTCAAATTAATTGTATAGAAATTTACAGTTCAAATTTAACCATTTTTTGCATCTTAAACTTGCTTCACTCTTTTACTTTGTTCTCTCCTTCAAACTATAAATTTCAGTATGCTAACTAAGAAAGATGGATTGAACAAGATTGCATATTCTTTTCAAGAACATAACACAACATCTAACCCATCTGATTCATCACATAATATGTATCGCCTCTTCATGCAAGAAGATTGGCTTATAGAAATTTACTGTTCAAATTTAACCATTTTTTGCATCTTAAACTTGCTTGACTCTTTTATTTTGTTATTTGGAAATTGGCATGTCATTGAGAGTCTATATTTTCTCCTTTATATCTGCTCAATATTTTTTCTTTGCACATAAACATAAAAATAAGTTTCATTGTTAATCATCCCAATTTACCCTCCATGCAGTTGAATGAGTTTCTTATCTCTACTTCAAACTCTAATAAGTCTTCCAGATAAGGAAGCCAGGTTGAACAAGATTGCAGATTCTTGTCAAGAACATAACACAACATCTAACCCATATGATTCAATACCCATGTAACCTAAGGATAAAACCTCCAAGGAAATATCCCAAGTGTGAGGACCTTGGATTATCATGATCTTATTACTGGAAGAAAGAGAAACAATTTGCCAATGAATTCAAGCAACAAATTATTTCCAAATTTGATGATCACATGGATCTTAGGCCTTATAGCTTACCTACAGACCTAAGGGTTGAATGTCATTTTTTGACCTTTGAAACCTCTTACTCTTTTCCAATCCATACCCCTTACTATGATTTTACAGGATCTAATTGGTAAAGTTTTGGTTAGGTTCACCGTTCGGGTTTGATATAAAGAAAAATAATTTTTTTTATACTTCCATGCATGAGATAGAACTAAAGCAAAGCTAGATTTAAAACTATACACTTGGCACTTCCAAAATGTAGAGGCACATGCAAGTACCCTCAGCAGGAGAGTTATGGCCTATCCCAGGAGCATCAAAATGGTCACATGTGAGCCTAGTCAACCATACAGAGGTCATGAACTACTAGAACCAGTAGTAGGAGAGTTATGCCCTAGGCCCTATTCTAAGAGCACCAAAAACCCAATACATCAACTAAAAGAAGTAGTAACCCTGACTCATTAAGAAAAATTATAATGCAGACAAATATTCATATATCAACTTCTCTCATGTCAATATGCACACAAAGAATTAAGTTTGAACTTAATTTATAGCCTTTACAAGCCTTCTAGAAGGGTCACTTGCACACTCCTAGGTTTTGGGATAGTTATGGTATTCCTCTTAATGTAGTTGAGGGACACTAGATCTTGATTTCCAATGTCTTGGGTTTTCTCTCCATAAATGTAAATTTCATTGGCGCTGCTATCTGTATAATCTTTGGAAGAACTTCTCCTTGACATCTAGAACTTGGCTGAGGTCTTCTCCAAAAATATCTCTCTTTGTACTTTAAGTCTGCCATATACTACTATTGTTTATGACCCTTTGAGGGATGAAAAGAACTTTTTTTACTATCATCAAGCTGTCCTTAATATGCCTTTACAACATGTGCACAAATAGTCCTATGAGTGTCATATAACGTCCCAAACAGTGATGCTAAAGAACTTAACAAGACTTCAAATGTAATGAACTACTATTCTCAAGTCTAATTGCTTTTCCACTTAGTTATTATCAAAGACAAAAATTTATCATGCTTGTTGATCTTAGACTTGTATACAAAATTTGGTTATGGTTCAAAATAAGATGGATAATCTTCCCAAGTTTTCTTCATCATTTGAATATGCTTAAAGCGAGTTGTCAGTCTGAAAATTTGTCGTAAGACTTGGAATACTATCATCCGTATATTACCCGTTCTTTATATAGTTGTGTAATGAAGACTTGTTCATTCTCCTCTTTGAACAACTTGTTTTAAATTTTCATGGCCTTGATATTGCTCTTTCCTTATATAAACTTTGATGAACCTTTTCCCTATAATCTCTCGATGAAAAGATGTCTACATTCCCAAGTCTTATGTCTAGGGTTTTTACAGCTCCAACACTTTACGATATACTTGGCATAATCAAATTCTCTTCTAGTATAAAACCCACATACAACAACATCAACATAATGCCATCAAGTAGAAACTTGCATAACTGCATCCATAAATGCAACAAGTAAGGAAGATGCTCTAGCTACAAACATAGTAGCAGAAGTGGAAAAAATTATGGAATTTGAATGCAAGGATGTTAAAAAGGAAAGAGAGCACAAAAGCACAGATGCTGAGAAACACGAAGGTGTTTCATCTTTATTTTTGAAAGAAGATTTATATGGAGAAAACATAATTTAGGCCATATATACAACACTGGAATGTGTTGAGACCTTCTACACAAAGGATGATGCAATGGTAGAAAAACAAAAAATGATATTAGAAGAGCCACATGAAGAATGCAACATAACACTTGATAGAGATGCAATAACAGAGATAGATATTCCAACTACTGATGAACTAATAGACAATTCAAAAGTTGTGGATCTCGAATGTAATGGTTTTGAAACTATAAAAGAGATGAAAACCATACATATTCAGTATATTGACCAACATAAAAAGTCCTATGTCAAGGTTCAAAACAACAACATAAGGATTCATACAGTAATCCAGCTAGCATTGCAACAACCAAAGTTGTTGATACCCTCCTGTTGCAGTTGCAACTACCATCCCAAAAAATTTCTTGATTTTTAGGGCCCCCCTTATTCTTTTATTTTTTAGAAGGCTTGGAAAGTCTATCTTATCTCACAAATATTTGCTTCATGACTTAAATTTTGGCAAAAAAGAAGTTGTTTTCCTTATATTGGATGCACTCCTAAGATTATTTTCGACGTATCGAAAGCATAGTGGTCTAGCCAGTCGATGTTCTATATCGAATGTATTCCAAAGAGTCCTTTTGACATTGTTATAGTGGATTTCACCACTCTAGGTGAATCACACATTGTATGGCCTTCCCCTGTCCCGCTGCAGACTTATTAACCCCTATGGACCACTTTTTGTCTTTTGATGTTTCCTTGATCATCCCTAAAAACATATGAAAAATGATATACACGGCTTTTAACCCAATAAGCATGTACATACGCGGGTTTGAACCCTATAACTGTGTACATCGAGATGTGTGCATAATCCAAATCTTTTTGGAGTTTTCCTTGACATGGATCCGACTCATATGACTCCTGGCCTTCTATATGCCTTGAGATCGCACGGATTCGACCTTTCAGTATCCCTTTGAAAGCTATATAAGGAATCCCTTTGTACATTGAAAGCATAAGAGAGAATTGTGAGCAAAGAAACTATATTCCATTGCTGTCGGAACTTATGCTTGAGTTTGCATCCCTTTGTCCCTTGGAGCACTTTTGTGTTCTTCCCAAGCTTGCCTTTTTCTTGTGAGCTTGCTATCGAGAGATGGAGGATTGAAGTGGTAGAGGCCCAAGTGGGGGATTCAGTTTCTCCGGTTCGCAGACGTGCCGTCAGAGGTTGTATCTATCTTGTAATCTCTGATTTATATTAATAGAAATATCTTTTCCTGTCCAATGATGTGTATTTGAATGAATATTGTATCCATGGGATTATGTCAAATGCTTTTACATTATTGATTATATATGCTAGAATAGATCTAACACCATGATTTATAGTATGCTTGTATTGTTTACTTGTTGTTGAGGAAGTGATGTAACAATTCAAGTTGAAGATTGGAAAGCTCAACAGGGATCTACTTCAACCATCTAGAATAAGGTATGAGGTCTGATCCTTTAGTGTTAGAAATTTAATTTCTATTGCATATAGGAAAGAATTGATTTTTGGAGTCAAGCTGTCTATTGTGGTACCCCAAGCCATAGGAATTTCTCTCCATAACAGAATTGGTGACTCCCCTGGGGATGTTCCTTGTTTTTATTTGGGGGTTTGCAGGCACAATGGGCTTGATATTCTTGACTTGCTCTCTGTTTCTCCCTGTCTCTATGTTGCATGTTATAGTATGTTCATCCATTGACAATCCCCTTTATTGGTTTTACCCTTGGCCTGCTTTTTACCACTGCCTTCTCTGTATACATTGGTTTTTGGCCAAAAGTCGCGTACATACACAGATTTTTGGCCAAAAGTCACGTATACACGCAGGTTTTTGGGGAAAATCCGCATATACACTTAGGTTTTTGGCCAAAAGTCGCGTATATACACAACTGTTCTTTAAACAGTTGCGTACATCCTCCCTTTTGGTGAGTTTGATGTTGTGGGAAGTTGCTGGGTGGGTTGTGAGTGTGGTTGGGTCTTCCTTGGGTCTGATGTTGTCTGGTGGATGCTTGTTTTGTGACCAGAGACCGCTTTTTCATTGAAAGTAGTTTTAGTCATTTATCCTTTTTGTTTTTCCATCAGTGTATTACTCTTTTTTGTCTCGGTGTCTTGTTGGGCTTGTATTTTATACTTGATGCAGAGACTGGGAGTTTTAGATGACATTTATTGCATCTTTCATTCTTTTATATTGAAAAATACAAACTAGTTGCACTCTTAGTTGCATCTTAGATATGGATTTGAGGAGGTAGTTGCATTGGATTGCTTGGATGAGAGTTGTTTTTAGGCTTTCATATAGGAAGGATTGCATTGACATTTAGAAAGGAATATATATTTATGCATCTCATGTAGTGGCATACCCTATTTTTCATTTGACAAAGATTGCACTTAACATTGTTTGTTATGGTGTGCATATTTATTTCACTGCTGAGTCATAATGTCATTAGTTTCACGACCATTTCCCTTTGAGTAATTACAGCCAAATAAAATCAATGCTTAATTAAAATGAACTACACTCTTTTCTTTTATAGGGTGCACCAACAAGCTTAGGTTTTAGGATCTTGGAATAGTTCATTGTAAGTTAATTCTCCAAGATCACTAAACAACAACATCTAGGTGTCTGTCCAGGTGAGTGTGTGAAATCCTTGGTATAACCATTGTTCTCAGGATCCTCCTCTCAAAAGGGAGTTAAGAACGAGGCAGTGTGAGCGGTTATTGATTGGGATGACCCCTAGTCATAACTGAGTAGCACCGGAGATATTTCCAAGATTGTATTCATATCTAGGGACTCTTTTGAGAGTTTTGGGCTTTGCTAACCTGCCCATATGGTCAATCCCTCCTGCGACTGTCCGACTGAGCATTGATTATATTGAGGTGGCCTTAGTGGCCTTACCTAGGATATCAAGGGGGTACTTGTAGAGGTTATTCTGCAGGTGTCCCGGCTAGGTTGGGGTCGGACAGCATAGTCGCTTTATGCGTTGAAGCTGAGGGCCACAATAATTGGTTACGTACCTCTTCTTGTAGTGTATGGGAGTTTTAATCCTCTCCTAGGCAAGACATACCTGCTGCATTCGGGAGCTCACATATCCTCCCCTTGGTTTTCTTGTATTTTGGCTGTAGATTTTCTTAGGAGTGTGCTCTTTGTGCGCTATTTGGCCTTTGGGATCGTGGTTACTTGAGTATATTTATGCTCTCTTGAGTTCAGGTCCTTTTATTTTCGGCATGCCTGGTATTCTATCACCCGTCCTTGGTCCTAGTGTGGACCCTGGTGTCAGACTTGGGGGCATCACAGCCCCTTACTGTGCTCATAGATTTGGGAATGGTCATATTCCATCCTCTACTCCATTTGTGGGGGACGTTTATTCCCTTCGCTCGGTATTTACACCAGTGGTCAGCCTCATGGGGGTGGTAGTGGATGCGTGAACGTTAGGTCTACACCTTACTTTCCTTTTTATGTCCCATCATTCATCGCATTGTTTCCTTTGGGTGAATTTGTCATGATCATTCCTCCCTATATCCTATAGTTTGGATTCTTTATTGACTATTTAGTGTTTGTGGACTAATATGGTTTTCATGTAGGGTCCAGTTTTTGTACACTCTCTCCGAGGTT
Source organism: Pseudotsuga menziesii (assembly GCA_001517045.1). Classification (NCBI taxonomy): domain Eukaryota; kingdom Viridiplantae; phylum Streptophyta; class Pinopsida; order Pinales; family Pinaceae; genus Pseudotsuga; species Pseudotsuga menziesii. Next base: position 32,189 of record LPNX010334836.1, on the reverse strand, counting down.
TCGACCCGTTCATGCCTATCACATGTATTATGTCTGAACTGGCATATAGGTTATGATTTCACATCCGCTTGCACTTATGCATTGCCTTATGACCATTCCATATTAACATTAGGTATGAACCCATTTCATTGTGGAAATTGAACCCAGTGATAGAACAATTACACTCACAACAATTATCAATTATACATGCAAAATCACTCACAAAAGAGACTAAATATGGAGTTGAACACTAAAATGTATTAAATTATTGTACAATAGCCAAACTTGTAACATCATAGGCTTACAAAATAAATAATTACATAAGGGATTCGAATTCATGAGGAGGCAATTCAAATCTAGTCAAAAGCAAGCTTACTAAAATTAAGCAAATCCCCCATAGGTGCATATGGCAGTTTCCAAAACTGTCAAGGAGCTCACGAATTGGAAAAATCACTTAGGCAAGATAAAAGGTAATGGAAGGAAAACTCATACATTCTTTTCATAGGAGAAAAGAGTGGAGGATGTGGAGGACAAAAAACTAGTTAACCTCACCCAGTCAAACTTTCCCAATTGCCTTAAAGCACTGAAAAAGCAGGCAATAAAGCAGAAAAAGAAGAAGGGCACTTAGGAGGCCAGGAATAAAGAATATTTGATTCCTTAAGGTTTCCCAAGTGCTCCATGAGTCAAAATTAGCAAGTTTTACCACTATGGATGTGTACATGACAACTTGCATAAGGTGGAACATGGAAACTAGGCAAATAAGAAAAAAGTGGATTAATTAATGTCTAAGGTAGCTAACTATGGGTTGATTATTCTAACACCCCCCCTTAAGCCTAACTTATGAGTAATATATCAAAAAATTATAGGGCCTAGAAACAAGTCTTAGTCACCCTTTACATACTGCATGTCCATTTAACCAAGGAAAGAAGCAAAAACCCAGTGGGAAAATCCTCCCTTAAACATGGACTGTAAAACAAAATATGGAAATCTTGTCATCGCTCATGCTTCACATCATGATCAGCAATCCCCAACAGTGATTTGATATTTCTGAAGGTCTTCTCACAAAATGCTTTGGTGAAGATATCAACTACTTGTTCTGAAGATGAACAGAAGAGTAGGTGAATGGTGCCATCATGCACAAGCTCTCTGATGTAGTGCATATGGATCTCAATGTGTTTGGTTCTCTACTTCTGAATTGGATCATTGTAGATTTGAATGGTACTCTAGTTATCACAGTAGATAGTAGTTGAGTATTCTGATTCGAAGCCACACTCTCCAAGTAATCCCTGCAACCATAAACATTGAGTTGCTGCATTTACAACTCCTATGTACTTTGCTTCTGTAGATGAGAGTGCAATGGCACTCTGTTTCTTGCTTGACTAGCTGATAGGCCATTTTGCAAGCATGAACACATATCCTGATGTGGACTTTCTATATGTTCTATCACCTGCCCAATCACTGTCAGTAAACCCAATCAAATCAAGATCAGATTTAGCTTTATAGAGGATCCCATGTGTCCTTGTTCCCTGAACAAAGTTAAGGATCATTTTGGCTGCTTTCCAATGGATCTCATGAGTCTGATCCATGTATCTAGAAGCCACACTTACTGCATAATAAATATCAGGTCTAGTATGTGTAAGATACAACAAACATCCAATCAATTGCCTATACAATGTATTGTTTACCATAGGTGAAGAATCAGCTTCTTCAAGCTTCACTGCTGAAAGGAAGGGAGTCTTGCTTGGCTTGCAATCCTTCATTCTGAATTTTTTTAGAAAATCCAAGGAATACTTGGACTGTTGCACCTTTATTCCAGCTTTGGTTTGAGCAATCTCAAGCCCCAAGAATTGGCTTAAGAGCCCCAAATCTGTCATGGAGAAGGCTTGGTTCATTGCACCCTTCAAGGAAGCAATTTCATCCTTTGAGCTTCCTGTAATGAGAAGGTCATCAACATATAACAAAATGATAATTAATGAACCATTAATTAACTTCAAATATACATTTGGATCTAATTTTCATTGATCAAAATTCAGTGATAGCAGAAAGCTATCAATCTTGGCATACCAAGCCCTGGGGGCTTGCTTTAACCCATACAATGACTTCCTTAGCCTTCACACAAGAGATGGGTTAGTAGCAAATCCTTGAGGATGATACATGTATATATATTCAGTGAGATCTCCATTTAGGAAGGCACAATTTACATCCATGTGATTTACCTCCCATTGCTTTGAAGCTGCAATGGCTAAGGCTAGCCTGATGGAGTCCATCTTTGCCACTGGTGCAAAGGTCTCATTGTAATCTATGCCATGAACCTGTGAGTAGCCCTTGTCTACCAATATATCCTTGTACTTTAGAGGTGAACCATCAACAGAAAATTTGGTCTTGTACACCCACTTACACTGAACTAGCTTCCTCCTTGGGGGAAGATCCACCAACTCCCAAGTGTTGCTCTTCTGGAGTGAGCTGAAATATTCCTTCATGGATGATTACCATATTGGATCTCCTAATGCATATTCATATGTCTGAGGATATAATTCCACCATCAGATAGCATTTCTCACCAAACACAGGATCCTTCATGCATAGAGCACTCTCAAATTCAGATATAGTCCTCCAAGGGTCATTGGGATTCCCAGCTAGCTCTCCTGCTGCATGAATGGTATTGGATGCCCATTTTGGCCTTGTAGGGATGTTAGCATCTGCAATAAATTCATCACTATCAGAAATATAAGAATCAGCATGTTCAACAATCTCTTCACTTACTTTCAGAGGTTTTGGTGGTGAAGAGGCTTCTCCAACTTCCACTGCTGCTAGGGGTTCTTCTTGAAACTAAACACACCTTTCAATGAAGGCTTTTTTTTTGCTCAAATTTATCAGCTTGTACCCTTTTGAATCTTAAAAGTACCTACAAATATAAACTCTTGGCTTTGGGGCTGCAAAGCCTTTCTCTTTTCTGTTGGAATTCTAGCCCAAGCCTTTGAGCCAAAAATCCTGAAATGGGTCACATCTGGCTTGTGCCCACTCCATGCTTTGAAAGGAGTCATACCATCAAGTTGTTTATGAGGAACCCTATTCTGGATATAGGCTACATATTTTATAGCTTCTGCCCACTACTTTGGTGGAAAAGTTTTAGCCTCCATCTTGCATGTTGCCATCTCCTTGAGTGATCTGTTCTTCCTCTCATCAACACCATTCTGCTGTGGTGTGTAAGGGATAGAATGTTGCATATGAATACCTACATCTGCACAATATTGAATGAACTCAGACTTGACATACTCACCACCATTGTCAGATCTGAGGACCTTGAGTTTCCTCCCAGACTGGTTTTCAACCAAAGCCTTAAAGACTTTGAAGAGGCCAAAAACTTCAGACTTGTGTTTCAGGAAGTAAACCCAACAATACCTGGAAAATTCATCTATGAAAGTCAATGCATATTTGGCCTGACTCATGGAAATATGAGGGAATGGGCCAGAAACATCACTGTGGATCAACTCAAGGGGTGTAGAGGTTCTCTCATGACTAGCTCTCTCAAATTTATGCTTTGGGTGTTTTCCTAGGATACAACCTTGGCAGACTCCTTTGGAAAATTTTATCTTGGGTAACCCTATGACCATCTCTTTTCCACTAAGATCAGAAAGATACTTGTAAATTAGGTGGCCAAATATTTCATGCCAAATATTGCTTGCCTCATTAGCATGAATCAGAAGAGCATAGGGGTTTGAGTAGGGTAGGAAGTGTGAGAACATGTGTACCTTCGAAGTATGATTTGCAACTCCTTTTGCAATGAATTTACCACTTGAGATCTCTGTGATATCAACTTCATTAGGGGAGAATATGACCTTCTTTGGAGACCTTGTGTGGGTCATCTAATACACTGATAAGAGGTTAGAGGCAAGACCTGGAACATACAACACATTGCTGAACTGGCCATGATCAAGATCAATCCTCCCTTTGCCCAAACTTTCAGTGAGAGCGTCATCTCCCAGTACTATTGGTGGACCTTTCAACATGTCAAGTGAGATGAATGCCTCATTGGTTGAAACCATATGTCTTGAAGCTCCAAAATCAATGATGAAACTAGGTGATATTGATGTGCCAGCAACCAATGCATGAACTCTCTCTCTCTCATCTGAACATGATCCTCCTTCTCTCTTCTTTGAGCAGTCTAGACGGGAGATGGAATTATTCTCTAGGATTTGGGTCAGCATTTCTATTTGCTTCTTCATGCAGGAGCTCTTAGAATGATTTCCCTTACTGCAATATGCGCACTTGCTCATTTCTCCTTTATTCTTCTTCTTCTGTTAGTTCTTCTGGGAACCTTGAGGCTCCTCCGGAGACTTGTTCTTGTCTCTCTTTTGCTCAGGTGGATTTTTATCTTTCTTTTTGATTTTTGAATCCACCCTCGAATCTCCAGAAACCAGAGCTTGGTCTTTGGATGGTTTGATGGTTCCCATCATCACCAGTTTGTCTTGTTCTTGTGTGAAAGATTCCATGAAATCTGCAAGGCTAGGCATCTTCCAGGTTCGAGCTGTCAAATTTTTGGCATATAAGGTCGAAAAAAACATTGAATAGTTAGGGCCAGGCTTTGAGAGTATGGCCAAGACCAGCTAATCATCCTTCTTTTCGATCCCACATTGTTTTAGCTGCAAAACAAGTGCTTTGAACTTGGAGAAATAGAGTTGCAGGGATTCAAAGCTATTGGGACTCAGGGAGATCAGTTCATTTTCGATTTGATGTCCCCTCATCTCATCTATATTTCCAAAAAGATCAACAAGCTTCTCCCATACTTCATTCAGTGATTTCAATCCATCAAGATGGAAAAGGAGGTCTTTGGATATGCAGACACAGGAGACCATAGGCCTCATCCGTCCTGTTGTGCCATTTTATCTTCTCTACAGCTGCATTGGGCTCTACTTCTATTGCCATAGTCACTATATAGAGGCCTTTCTCTCTCAACAGTATCTCCATCTCTGCTTTCCATTCAAAGAAGTTGAAGGGAGTCAAGATGATCTTCTGAGATTGATCCATAGCTCAGAAATTGTCCCGGCTGTCAGTAGAAGGCTCCCAGTCAGTGATGTCAAACCTGCAAAACAAATTTGAAGGAGAGAAATCAATCTACAAAGGCTCTGATACCATGTGGAAATTCAACCCAGTGATAGAACAATTACACTCACAACAATTATCAATTGTACATGCAAAATCACTCACAAAAGAGACTGAATATGGAGCTGAACACTAAACTATATTAAATCAGTGTATAATAGACAACCCTGTAACATCATAGGCTTCCACAATAAATAATTACATAAGGGATTCGAATGCATGAGGAGGCAACTCGAATCTAGTCAAAAGAAGGCTTACTAAAATTAAGCAAATCCCCCATAGGTGCATAAAGCAATTTCCAAAACTGTCAAGGAGCTCAAAAATTGGAAAAAGCACTTAGGAAAGCTAAAAGGTAATGGAAGGAAAACTCATACATGCTTTTCATAAAAGAAAAGAGTGGAGGATGTGGAGGACAAAAAACTAGTTAACCTCACCTAGTCAAACTTTCCCAATTGCCTTAAAGCACTGAAAAAGTAGGCAATAAAGCAGAAAACACAGAAGGGCGCTTAGGAGGCTAGGAATAAAGTAGATTTGATTCCTTGAGGTTTCCAAAGTGCTCCATGAGTCAAAATTAGCAAGTTTGACCACTATGGATGTGTAGATGACAACTTGCATAAGGTGGAACATGGAAACTAGGAAAATAAGACAAAAATGGATTAATTAATGTCTAAGGTAGTTAACTATGGGTTGATTATTCTAACATCCATGGTATCACGGAACCTTCATGCTGCTATTAGAAGTGGCACTATGTGAATGGTAGAGCTTTCCTATACATGGGTGTCTTAGCTAGCTCCCCTTTGCATTTGGTACCCATGCTGTGAGTCCTCTCTTAGGTCTGGGAGTCCATTGTATAGTAATACCATGACATTTCGCAAGAGCCTCATACTCCTCTTGATCTTATGCTGGCCTATTTCCCTCAGGACTCCCCTATGTCAAGTTGTGAATGCATTATCATGAGCTTTGCCTGCCTTATTGAGCTTTATGTTGGCTCCCCTGACATTGCGTTCCAGCCATATAGCCCGAGCTTGTCTCATGTCTAGCCATGCAGAGCCATTTTTTATATCCTTTGCAACTTGATTCCCTTTTTACCGGGAGGGGATTTTCCCCTGAGTGTCGATATCCTACACATGTATCCTTGCATTGAGCATAGGTATGTTCCACTGCTTGGAACTAGTTTGTTTTCCGTTATGACACTCGTCTCCTCCTAGTTTGTAACTATAAAGCTAGTTTATTCTTTTTTCAAGCTTTTCAAATAACTGAAAAAGTCCAAAAAAAAAATCAAAAAAATCAAAAAGCCGGAAAAGGAAAGATATTATCTTTGGCAGCTGTCGAGTCGTGTTGCCTTTGAATAGATCACTTTATATCACATCCATTGGTTGGGTTATAGTTTGAATTTAGGAGATGTACTAGTTTATCTGAGTTTATCTCCACCGACTGGTTAAGATTCTAGTCCCTATGGAGCCTCTGTTGATGCCTCCTGTGTCACAGAGATGTCCCAGTTTGTATATTGAGTCTATGCTGCCTTCATTCAGTCACCATACACTGTTATTCTCTTGTTCGAAGGAAGTTGAAACCTGTGTCGGCCATTCCTCAGTTATCTTGACTTTGCATGTCGGCCATTCCTGATACAGTTACTGGTTCGTGCACCTTATGATTGAGTCCTTCCACATTATACAGCTTTAATGAGTACCTTGTGTTGGATGATGGGGATGCCTTAATTCCCTCCTTCCAGCGGATTTCATCCCATCCACTTCAGATCATTTATTCTAGGATTGGAATCTAGAGTCCTTTTGAGTGCCTTGATGCTTGCAGTCATCAGTGGCAGGTTCTCTCACCATCGATAGTTTATTGGGAATACATCAATGTCCCCTGATCGATGGATTCTCTCAAGTGTTCAACCTCAACACATTTATTCACACTTGTTAGTTTGCACTCTAGTACCTTGATTCCCATTTTCATTATTGGTGGGTGATCTCGCGTTTGTTAACGATATCCATTCATGATCAGTAATTAGACGATGGACTACTATGTTCGACCTCGACACCTCTATTCACATAGTAGGACATGTACTCGTAGCGGTTTGTGTAGAAGACCTTCCAGACTGGTGGCATCTCTTATATGCTACCTCCTTGATCATGCCAGTGTTCATGAGATTTCAGATCTCGTGACTTGATTCCAGTATATGTCAGATATTTCCAGCCACTATGGAGATTTTGATCTATTATATATCTTTAGCCATTTTGGAGATCATGGTATTTTGTATATCTTCATCATGGAGATTCTGATCTATGCATATTGTACGTGGTGATGACCACATATGTGATATCATGTATTATGCCTATTCATGGCCATTGTACTCTTATGTATCCGGGACTGCTATATGTACTTGCAGTTATATGCAGAGTTGTATTATGGTACTATGTTGATTGGTTGGCTAGTCTTTCATTTGGGATCCTTCATCACTCCACTTCTGGGATGGACTTATAATGTATTTCGGCCATCGTATAACCCCTTTGATCTCATACATTAGGGGGCATCTGTTATAGTGGATTTCACCACTCTAGGTGAATCACACATTGTATGGCCTTCCCCTGTCCCGCTGCAGACTCATTAACCCCTATGGACCACTTTTTGTCTTTTGATGTTTCCTTGATCATCCCTAAAAACATATGAAAAATGATATACGCAGCTTTTAACCCGATAACCACGTACATACGCAGGTTTGACCCCTATAACTGCGTACATCGGGATGTGTGCATAATCCAAATCCTTTTGGAGTTTTCCTTGACATGGATCTGACTCATATGACTCCTAGCCTTCCATATGCCTTGAGATCGCATAGATTTGACCTTTCAGTATCCCTTTGAAAGCTATATAAGGAATCCCTTGGTACATTGAAAGCATAAGAGAGAATTGTGAGCAAAGAAACTATAGTCCATTGTTGCCGGAACTTATGCTTGAGTCTGCATCCCTTTGTCCCTTGGAGCACTTTTGTGTTCTTTCCAAGCTTTCCTTTTGCTTGTGAGCTTGCTATCGAGAGATGGAGGATTGAAGTGGTGGAGGCCCAAGTGGGGGATTCAGTTTCTCCGGTTTGTAGACGTGTCGTCAGAGGTTGTATCTATATTTTAATCTCTGCTTTATATTAATAGAAATATCTTTTCCTGTCCAATGATGTGTATTTGAATGAATATTGTATCCATGGGATTATGTCAAATGCTTTTACATTATTGATTACATATGCTAGAATAGATCTAACACCATGATATATAGTATTCTTGTATTGTTTACTTGTTGTTGAGGAAGTGATATAACAATTCAAGTTGAATATTAGAAAACTCAACGGGGATCTACTTCAACCATCCGGAATAAGGTATGAGGTCTGATCCTTTAGTGTTAGACATTTAATTTCTATTGCATATATAAGGAAAGGATTGATTTCTGGAGTCAAGCTGTCTGTTGTGGTACCCCAAGCCATAGGAATTTCTCTTTGTAACAGACATATCGGATGTTCCCTGGTCTATCGTATCGAAAAACGTTTGTTGAAGTCTCCAGGAGCTTATTCCAGATCCTTTCCAATGAATCGAATCGGCCATGTCTTATCTTGTTTCGATATCCATGGAAGTTTTGTTATGTTTCCATCCGTCGTGTTGGATTCTTCTTCCGAACTGTTCTGAGAACTTAGTGATTTGTGTGGCTGGTGTTGTGGATGCGGAGTCCAAAGTGCATTTGATGTATTTCCAAAGTTGGTTCCGATACCGGTGCGATGTTAGTTTCCTGTCCTGCCGACGGGTTGTTTAAGCATTTTTTAACCATTTCGGCATTTTTTGCCTGATCTTTCAAGCCTGTTCTTTATAAACCAACCAAAGTCTTTGCGTCTTCTAGCAATATCATCTTTGATGTAATTTTGGCACTTTTTGTTTTCCCGTTCGAGACTATTCTTCTTTTTCACCCACGTTTAAGTCTATAAAATCCCATAAAGGATTTTCTACGACCATTGTTTCACCTTATTGGTAGCCACTTGGAGCTACGAAGTTTCCTATGTCTGAGTGAATTGTTTTCAGCAGGGGTCATGCTCATCTAGGTCATTTTCAGAATTTCCAGGTAGGATGTTATCACTTATCCCATTACTTAGCGTATTTCTTAGCATGGATTGGTAGGGTCAGGTCATTTTATTTTTTCGTTGGGGGGGGCGGGTGATATTTGAATGCTATGGTTGTTATTTCATTTTTCAGTCACTACAAGAGTATTTGTGAATATTTCATCATGCCGTTGTATAGATTGATTTTCCTTGCTGAGTGTGATTGCATGTTCGAAGAGGCTTTGAAGGTTGCACAAGATAATGGAAATTATTACTTGACTGAGGAGGGTTTGTATTTGAGAATGTTTGGCAGATCGAGGGCTTGTTCTCTTATGCCAAAGTATGCTACATATTATGTTATTCATAAGGAGGTAGTAAAGCAGCTGTACATTGATGGAGTTGGTAACTTCCTTTTTGAACAAAAGAAGGCTATGTACCCTCCAATCTCGTTTTATATAGGGAGTTACAAGCTCTCCAAAGTAAAGAGTGCAGCAGAATCTGTAAAAGAGCTAGTGTTAGGTCATGATTTTGCCTTAGTTTTATGCTTTTGTTTATGTTTTTGAATCTTGCTAGTATTTTTTCTTCTAGGAAATTTTGTTTATAAAGGATAATTTTGAGTTCAAGATTTTAGTTTTCATCATTTTGATTTTTCTTATTTTTAAGCTTGCTTTTATAAATTCTTCTTAGAGTTCATTCTTGAAGGGTTCTACAAGGTATATATGGATTAAATGGTTTCATAAAGGACACTAAGGTATATATTAAGTATATAAACCCAGTCTTAAACTTTATTATTGGCCTAATTATGTAAAATTATGTGACTAGACTTTCTTGTAGTGCAAGAGTGAAATTAATACATTAGAGCACTACAAAAAAGTCACAAATGCCAAAATCATTAATTTTCAGTCCGATTTTTTTGGGTGTCTTGTCCTTGAGGTGTTAATCACATCATTTGTTACCTTTGATACGTGTCTTGTATAGTTTGATCATTGAAACAGGTGGGATGATCATCATGTGAGGTAGATCATGGCGACTGCATGCAACGCAGGGTGAATGATGACAACAAGTTGAATGAGGCATAGTTTTCAGGAATTTGTTCCTGATCTGAAGGATACGAAGGTATTAAAAGTCGTGGTGATAACATACTGCTGAGAAATCAGAGTTTTTACAAATAAATGAGGATTTAGGGCTTTCTAGCAGTGACAGTTTGAAGTGATCTGGACAGTTAGAGACAGATGGAATGTGAAATTCGACACCTAACCCTTGAAGAGATCGCATTCCAGTGCTTGTATTGATCTTCTAAGTAGGTACCCCGCATGGCGTTTGCTAGGGTTTTTTTAATTTGGGGTTTTCTGATAAAATCCATAATGTCAAAATTCGAAGGGAGGATATGAGTTTGCTCACCTAATAGTCTATGAATGATGAAATATTAACAAATATATCCAAGTATTCATCATTTAAAATAGTAAACTTTAGAGAAGAACTGTTGGAGGTCCCTAAATTTTGTGATTAGGTCAAATGGTTGCAATTTGGTACAGAAGATTCCTTGAACTGTGTGATAAGGTAGGCTGTGGTAATTTTGAAGATAAATAGACTGTGGAATAATTGACAGGTGCTGTAAACCATAGTGAAAATGAAGAAAAGTGGAAAAAGAAATAGAGCTGAGCCCACTGACCTAAGTTGGATAGATAAATTTCCAGAATGTGCAGAGCTATTTGAAAATGCAGGATGGTTGACATTTTTCAAAAAGATTGATCAATATCATGCAGAGGTCTCCCATAATTTTTCTCAGTGATATGATAAAGACACAGTGTCTTTTGATACTTTGCAATTCAAATTGACCAAGGAGTTGGTAGCTAAGGCAACAAGCATCAAGAATGAGGGAGAACTATGGTTTAAGAAGGTATCATTCACCTTCAATGCACAGAAGTACTTACTTCCTGGTGTAAGTGCAGATTTGGGTAAAGGTGTACCCATTCATAAATTCAATCCTGAATGGATAAAACCCATTAAAGTTTTACAGAGTTATATTACCTGTGAAGGAAGATATGCCTTCGTTTTCAAATACCACTTCAAATTTCTTCAGCATCTCAGTAATGAGTCCAAGATGAACCTGCCTTTCTTATTTCTAAACAGCCTGTAGAAGATGTCTTGTAGAATTAAAGAGCACCAAAATCATACTAAATAGTCCATTTTCCACCATGGACTTATCAAACTCATTATAAACATTGTTTTGCAGAGTAGGCGAAAGACTTGGGAGTATTTCCTTTTTTGGTCAGGTTTTCAAAATGGTCAAGAAGGACAGTCTCACAGAAGACAAGATGATAAAGGATAGACCTTGATTAGAAAGCTCAGGAAAAAGGTAAAGGTCAAAGATGAAGACATGATTAAATTAGAGGAAGTTTCAGATCATGCAAATGAATATTTTGAATCTAAACATCATATTAAGGACATTGAGAGCAAAGATTTACAATCTGATAATAAGGAGACCAAGCCTATTGAAAATGATCTTCCAGTAGAGATAATTGTTGATGAAAATATTGTGCCTGCAGAGAAAATTTCAGGTGAGGAACATGATATTGAAGTTCAAAGACAAATTCCAATCATAGTTCCGTCAAACGATGAGGTAAAACTTTCAAAAACTTTCAAAATGTTGGGGGAAACTGCTCCTGTGTGGAGACCAAAAACCAAGCCTAGAAACAAGCTCAGACTGAATATGAAGAAGTTGTTGAACCCTAAATTGAACAAAGAAGGAGTAACAGTGATAGATGATTCCTCGTGTGATGAAAAATTGAATGATGATAAGGGTGACAGTAAAGGTAAAAGGCCAATGAAATCAGAAAGAGAGTCTGTCCTTACTGAGACTAAACTGTCTGATATATTTCTATAGGTATGAAGTCAAATGTTGCAGGAATAGCAAGAAGGTGAGATAAAGGCTTCTCACTCAGAAAATAAGGTGATGGTTGAGGAAAAGGTTTCATGTGAAGCTGTGACTGAAGAAAACCTAAGTTTTCCTGAAAATCCTAAAGAATTGTTGCCAGAATATGAAGAAATTTATAAGAGATTAAACATTCCATGGATTCCAGATGAGATGCAAACCATAGCAGGAAATAAAGCCTTTGATTCAAAAAAAGAGAATTTACAGAGAAGGGTAAATCAATATAAGTATCGGGTGGAATATATGCAGGAGACAAATGATGTATTGGTCATGGAAAATAGAAGACTCAGAGAGGATCTGGATGAGGTGAATAACCACTATCAGGAGCTAATTGCAGTGTCAAGAGAGGCATTAAAAATAAAGAGGAATACAGAAGGTAAATTTACAATGTTAAAACAAACCATCAAGGATATGTAGCAGCAAAATGAAGAACTCACTAGAAATATTGCAGATATGGAAGCAGATCAACTGAACGCCAGAAGAAATGCCCAAGCCCTAGAAGGGATAGCCTTGTTAGCTGAAGCAGCTAAAGATATGTAAAACTTGTTAACACAATTAGTTATTAGTTAGGTTTTGAAGGTTATTTTATTTTTTTAATTATTATTTAGATAAAACTATTTCAATGAGTAGGCTGAAAAGAATTTAGGGTTTAGTCCTTAACCAATTTTGAAGGAGAGTATTAATGTATGTCAAAAAGAGGACTGGGGGTTCGATTTTTTTGGGTTGGCAAGAGGAGGTCTTCAGAATTGTTCATAAGCTAAGTAAATGAATCTTATGTGTGTTTGAAAGACTGACTATGAAACATATGCTCTATTTACCCTTCAATTTGTTCTCTGTCTTCATTTATAACCTATTTTAGTTACTCAGATTGGTAATTTCATTGCTGGTTTAAAGTTTTTTTATTTGGAATGCTTATCATCTGTGGATGAACTTCACTGTTGTTTTCTGTTGGATAATGGTTATTATGTTATGCATCTTAGCATTTCTATACTTATGATTTAGTGTTTATTTGGATTTATGAATGCATTCCCTGTTGTCATCAAACTTCTCAACCAAAAAACCTTGAAAACCCTAAAAACCCTATTTTGTTTTATTGAGATATTTGAGATTGTGTTGGCTTGTTCTCTTGTAGTCTGGGAACAATTTCTGGCATAAACATCTTTGGCGCCATTGCCGTGGAACAAAGTTGAAAACATATTTTTCCCTGGGATACTTATCATTTCACTGGTTTTAAGAGGTGAACTTAAACCAACATATCATAAATACTACTTTTCACTAGTCTGTCACAGTGGCTAATAGGGGAATTGGAACTAGAAACAGACCTATTTCACCTTTGCAGTTGGGTGTTTCAGACCCAGAACAGATATTGAAAACAGTAAGGAAGATTAGAAGGTCTCAGTCATTACTAGCCCTATGTGACCCTAATCAATTGGATAGTTCATCACATTTATCTGTTTTCAGAAAAGAAGAAGAAACTTCACCTTGGTTAAAACCTATAATTCCTCTCAGTAACTTTCAAGTTTTCACTGATCCTCAATCTTTGAGAAAGGAAAAAACAGTATCTCCTGGTAAAATTCCTCTATTTCATTTGAAAGTTGGTAAAACCCCTTTTCATCTAAGTTCCAGTCGAATCTCTCCACCACCAAAGTCAGTCAACCTTAAAATGGCAGCCCAAAATCAGCCTATAGATATGATGGACCAAATGGTTGTAGCCAGGTATGCACCATTATTTTTGCCTCACCCTTTGAATGCACTTCCTAGATGTGATTATTAGAAATACCTGCCTAGGTATAATGGATAGGGTGAAACTATAGCTGAAGAGCACTAGGAAGCCTTTCTTAGTTATGTTGATAACCAGAACATTAAAGCTAAGGACGTATGGATGAGGATATTTGTGCAGAGGCTTGATGGAGATGTCAGAAAATGGTTTAGGGAGCCACCTACAAATTCTATCACCATGATAGAAGAGCTTCAAGACCTCTTTATGAGACAATGGGGTGACACCAAAGATCATACATATTATATAAATGAATTTGGAGCCCTTAGGAGAAAAAAGGATGAAACCATTGCAGACTTTTCAAAAAGATTTAATAAAATGTATAGCAGAATTCCTGCAGAAATAAAACCTTCAGAAACATCTGCAAAAATCACATATGCAAATGCTTTCAACCATGAATTTTCATTACTACTAAGAGAAAGAAGACCTATTTCTTTACTAAACATGCAGGATGTAGCATTAGAGGTTGAGTCTAATATATTGGCTTCCAACAGATTGAAGAAGGAAACAGCTCAGCAGATGTATGATAGGAAAGTTAAGAAGGAAGCAGCTCTAGGGGTTTCAACATCCCATTCTTTAGAAGGTAAAATTGATGAGATGGCCAAGTTAGTGAAGATTTTTTACTGCAAAATTAAACAAGTTAGAACTAGAAGGAAATTCAAGCAAGACTGTTCAAGAAGGTGAAAGAAACCCTAATAATAAGAACCAATTCAAAAGACAATTTGCTCCTCGCTTCATACCTAGAGAACGAAGAAATAATGATATTCATTGAGAAAGGAGAGAGACTGAGGATCAAAGGGTACCACCACCTCTTCAGAACAATGTTGTTGATGAAGAAGAGATTGAAGAAGAAGTGTTATTTGAAGACATAGATTAGGATATGAACTATTTTGGAGAACAGCTGACTGAGGGTTTTGTCACTGAAGAAGAATTTTTAAATGTAGAATATTATGATGTTGATATGTTTGAAACAGAGGATGATTCGAATCTAAAAATGACTACTGGAACTACTGATGTCTATCAGAATGAACCAAAGAAGACTTTGAATTTGAGGCCAGGCCCAAAACAAGTAGTACATAACCCAAAGAAGAAGGTAGTTGTACCTACTAAACAACAATCTGATCCTGTGTCAGAGAAAAAACAAATTCGGGATAAGCAAAAGAAGAGTATAGAGGTTGAATAGGTAAATTAAACTGTGCATAATTTTAATCTGGAAAATGAATTAGGAAAAATAAAGATTCCTATGCCTTTTACTGAATTAATGAAAAATCCTTCTTACAAAGAATCAGTTCTTAAAATGATTGGTTCAGCAAATAATCATCCTTTTTCTGATACAGTGAATCTACAAGAAGAAAATCCTAAGATCTTTATTGGATCAGCTTTGTCTGAAAAAACTGAGAATGAAGCAGGTGCTTCACCTCCATTTTACATTACCCTGACAGTCCATGAAAAAATGATACATAACTGTCTTTTAGATTCAGGAGCATCACACAACCTAATGCCAAAGGCTGTCATGGAGGCTTTAGGTCTGAGTATAACCAAACCTTATCATGATTTGTATGCATTTGATTCATGAACTGTAAAGTGTTTGGGTGTGATTAAAGACATGGTTGTCAGTTTGGCTGAGTTACCAATGAAAAGTGTAATCATGGATGTGGTAGTAGCAGATATTACACCTAAATTTGGGTTACTTCTCTCTAGGTCCTGGGAAAAGAAAGTTGGTGGGACTTTACAAATGGATTTATCATATGCTACTATTCCTATGTTTGGAGGAGAAAATAGAAGGCTGTACAGGGAACTTCAATTTTCCTATATTGTAACAGATGACAAGAACCCTACAAACTATCCTCTGTATGTTGTTGATAAAGATTTGGGTACTTGCATGTTACATTTTAGTGATGATGACAATACTGCTGGTTTGTTACAGGTTGAAAAGGAATAGCCAGCTAAATGCAGGAAGGAGTAAGAAGATGAGCTCTGGCAATTATACTTTGATGGATCATCTTGCAAAGAAGGTGCTGGAGCAGGGGTTCTTCTCATATCCCCTGTTGGTGAAATAGTAAAGCTGATGTATAAATTAGAATTTATTACTACGAACAATACTATTGAATATGAAGATTTGCTATTAGGATTGAAGGCTGCTAAATATTTGGGCATTCAGCATATTTATGCATATGGCGACTCTGAGTTAGTTGTTCAGAAGGTGAGGAACTACTATCAAGTGAAACAGGATTTGCTGAAAGTCTACCGAAATGAGGTATGGGACATGATCGGCAATTATTTTGTAGCTTTTAACATTACCTATATTCCAAGGGATCATAATCAAATTGCTGATTCATTGGCCCTAGCTGCTACACATTTTAGAATTCCCAAAACCACACAGTTGAGGTATCCCATTGAGATTAGGTATAGAACTTCTGTACCTGATAATGTAAAGTAGTGGAGAGTGTTTGAATATGACATTGAAATTAAAATATTTTTGGAGCTTACACATGAGTTTTCTAATTCCCTGATTGATCAAGAAGAAGATGCTGAGGATGAAGATGTTGAAGAGATTGCTGAAAATGAAATTGCTAGACACAAGATCATTGAACTAAAAGGTAATTTCATCCCAAAAGGCTTGGTACCTTTAGAAAAGATATTTTAGAAAGATGATACACTTCTAAAACCCGTTGTACAGTATTAAGAAGAGAATGTGGTGGATTGTAACATTGGTATGGAAGAACATCCTAGAATAGTGAAAATTTCGAAAGCACTCACAACAAAACAGAGAAATAGGTACATTAAATTGTTAAAGGAACATGTTGATGTCTTTGCATGGTATTATGAATAATTGAGAACATATGATACTGGGATTATACAACATAAAGTACCTTTAAAACCGAATGTTAAACCCTTTCGTCAGAAATTGAGAAGGATTAATCCAGCCTTATTTCCTGTTATTGAAAAAGAAGTTAAGAAGTTATTAGATGCCAAGATCATTATTCCTCTCAGGTACTCTTCTTGGGTGGCTAATCTAGTTCCTGTTAGAAAAAAGAATGGAGAAATCAGACTATGTGTTGACTTTAGAAACTTGAATAGATCTTCACTAAAGGATAATTATCCTCTGCCTAAAATTGAGCAAATATTACAGAAGGTTGTTAGGGAATAGAGGATTTCTATGGTTGATGGTTTCTCAGGATACAATCAAATTTCTATGCATCCTGATCATAAAGAGAAAACAACTTTTACTACTCCCTGGGGAACCTTCATGTATGATAAGATGCCTTTTGGTTTAATGAATGCTGGAGCAATTTTTCAGAGGGCTATGGATATAGCCTTTGTTGGGGAAAAGGACAAGTTTGTGGCAATTTACTTAGATGATATTACCGTATTTTCACAATTAGATGATGAACATCTAAAACATCTGAAACAAACTTTCCTAAGATGCAGAAAATTTGGTTTGTCCTTGAATCCAAAGAAGTCACACTTTGATGTACAGAAAGGAAAATTACTGGGTCATTTAGTTTTTGTTGATGGTATAAGGATTGACCCAGAAAGAGTGAAAGCAATATTGAAGATAAGTCTGCCAAGGAGTGAAAAAGATGTCCAATCTTTCATTGGTAAAATCAACTTTTTGCATTGGTTTATACCAAACTTTTTTGAGACTATCAAGTAGATTACAACCATGCTAAACAAGGATCAAGAAGTCAAATGGACCACTAAAGAAAAGAACTCATTTGAAAAAATCAAGATGGCTCTTACCGAAGCTCCTGTATTAGTAAGTCCAGATTTTACCAAAGAATTTCTAACCTTTTCCTTTGCATCTGAAGATACACTGGCAGTTGTTCTGTTGCAGAAGAATAAGGATGGTCTTGAGCAACCTATTGCATTCTTCAGCAAAACTCTCAGGAGATTCTGAATTAAAATACAACATCTTGTAAAAACAGGCTTACTCTTTGGTAAAATCTTTGAAATTTTTCAGAATCTATGTTTTGTATTCAAAATTTATTTCATATGTACCTAATGTTGCTGTAAAAGATGTTTTGACACAGCCTGACAGCGAGGGGAAAAGAGGCAAGTGGATTGCTAAAATCATGGAGTATGATGTAGATATCAGACCTACCAAACTATTCAAGGGACAAGGTTTAGCCAAGCTATTGGCTGAATAAAATTGCCAAGATTTAGGATTGCATTTGATGGTAGAAGAGCCAGCTCAAGAAGAAAATCAAGCAGAGCTGGAGAAAGAAAAGATTATGGACTTCTATTTAGCATCCACATGGTATGCAGACATTGTATATTTTCTGTTGTATATGCAATGTATTGAACATTTAGGTAGAAAAGCTGCTAGGTATTTGAAGCTAAGAACTACTAAGTACTGTTTGGTAGAACAATAGTTTTTTTGGAAGCATCTAGGGGGTATTCTACTCAGATGCTTAGATAAACTTGAAATTGAAGGAGTGATTTCTGAATCTCATGAGGGTGATTGTGGAGGCCACAAGTATTGGAAGGAAACAACATACAAAATCTTAAGAGATGGATATTATTGGCGTTCTTTATTTGCAGATGTATATCAGCAGGTAAGAGCTTGCATCCCTTGTCAGAAGTTTGTGGGTAAGCAAAAATTGTTGTCATTACCTTTAAAACCAATTGTAGTAAGTGCCCCTTTCCAGTAGTGGGGTCTGGACTTTATAGGAGAGATAAGTCCATCTTCCTTAGGACAAAACAAGTGGATTTTGACTGCAATAGACTTCTTTACCAAATGGGTGGAAGCTATCCCAACCAGGAATGCCACAGATGAGGTGATTATGGAATTTATTGAAGAGAATATCCTCAGTAGGTTTGGGTGTCCTCAGAGAATAGTAACAGATAATGCAAAGGCTTTTAAGTCTAAGGAAATGGGAGCATTTTGTGAAAAGAATGGCATCTTGTTGAAACATTCAACTTTTTACTATCCCCAAGGTAATGGTTTGGCTGAGTCCTCCAATAATAATATCATTCAGAGTATCAGCAAACTGCTGAAGCATAATAAGATATCATGGGATTCTATGCTGAAATATGCATTATGGGATGATAGAATAATAATCAAGTAAGCATGGAACTTCTCCTTTCCAATTAGTGTATGCTACAGATGCAGTTTTTCCTCTTCAGCTGGGCATCCCAGCGATGAATTTTTTTCAGGATTGTCAGGAAGAACCTAATGATATGCAAAGAAGGATTTATGCAATGATAGAGTTGCAGCAGAATAGAGAAAAAGTGGAAGAAAAGGCACAGCTATACAGATTGAAGATAAAAGACAGATTTGATATGAAAATTAAAGATAATACTTTCTCAATAGGTGACATGGTTCTAAGGTGGGATGCTAGGAAAGAGAAAAAAGTGAAACATGGAAAATTTGATAACCTCTAGTTTGGCCCTTTTCTAGTATCTAAGTTTCTGGAAAATAACACTTTTATTCTACAGACTTTGGAGGGTGAGGAATTGTCAAGTCCAGTTAATGGGTGATTCCCCAAGCATTTCTACAGTTTTTGAGGGGAATTTTAGTTTTCATTGTATATACCGGTGTGAGTAAAACACAATAAGGAATCCATAGCCCAATGGAAATTTTGCAGATTAGCAGGTAGCAGTAGAGAAGGCACTGGGCTAAAGGTTCTTGAATCCTGATAAGGAGGACTTCATCCCGCAGCAGGAGCCAGATGTTAGGTCATGATTTTGTCTTCCTTAGTTTTATGTTTATGTTTATGTTTTTGAACCTTGCTAGTATTTTTGCTTCTAGGAAATTTTGTTTATAAAGGCTAATTTTGAGTTCAAGCTTTTAGTTTTCATCATTTTGATTTTTCTTATTTTTAAGCTTGCTTTTATAAATTTTGCTTAGAGTTCATTCTTGAAGGGTTCTACAAGGTATATATGGATTAAATGGTTTCATAAAGGACACTAAGGTCAAGATTAAGTATATAAACCCAGTCTTAAACTTTATTATTGGCCTAATTATGTAAAATTATGTGATTAGACTTTTTGGTAGCGCAAGAATGAAATTAATACGCTAGAGCACTACAAGAAAGTCATGAATGCCAAAATCATTAATTTTCAGTCCGATATTTTTGGGTGTCTTGTCCCTGAGGTGATAATCACATCATTTGTTACCTTTGATATGTGTCTTGTATAGTTTGATCATTGAAACAGGTGGATGATCATCATGTGAGGTAGATCGTGGCGACTGCATGCAATGCAGGGTGAATGATGACAGCAAGTTGAATGAGGTAGAGTTTTTAGGAATATGTTCCTGATCTGAAGGATACAAAGGCATTGAAAGTCGTGGTGATAACATACTGCTGAGAAATCAGAGTTTTTACAAATAAATGAGGATTTAGGGCTTTCTAGCAGCGACAGTTTGAAGTGATCTGGAGAGTTAGAGACAGCTAGAACATGAAATTATACACCTAACCCTTGAAGAGATTGCATTCTAGCACTTGTATTGATCTTCTAAGCAGGTACCCCGCATGGTGTTTGATAAGGTTTGTTTAATTTGGGGTTTTCTGATAAAATCCATAATGTCAAAATTCAAAGGGAGGATATGAGTTTGCTCACCTAATAGACTATGAATGATGAAATATTAACAAATATATCCAAGTGTTCATCGTTTAAAATAGAAAACTTCAGAGCAGAACTGTTGGAGGTCCCTAAATTTTGTGACTAGGTCAAACTATTGCAATTTGGTACAGAATATTCCCTGAACTGTGTGATAGGGTAGGCTGTGGTGATTTGAAGATAAATAGACTATGGGAAAATTGATAGGTGTTGTAAACAATAGTGAAAATGAATAAAAGTGGAAAAAAAAATAGAGCTAAGTCCACTGACCTTAAGTTGGATAGATAAATTTCCAGAATGTGCAGAGCTATTTGCAAATGCAGGATGGTTGACATTTTTCAAAAAGATTGATGGATATCATGCAGAGTTCTACCATAAGTTTGGTCAATGCTATAATAAATACACTGTGTCTTTTGATAGTTTGCAATTCAAATTGACCAAGGAGTTGGTAGCTGAGGCAACATGCATCAAGAATGAGGGAGAATGATGGTTTAAGAAGGTGGCATTCACCTTCAATGCACAGAAGTACTTACTGCCTGGTGTAATTGTAGATTGGGGTAAAGGTGTACCCATTCATAACTTCAAGCCTGAATGGATAGAACCCATTAAATTTTTACAGAGTTATATTACCTGTGAAGGAATATATGCCTTCGTTTTCAAATACCACTTCAGATTTCTTCAGCATCTCAGTAATGAGTCCAAGATGAACCTTCCCTTCTTCTTTCTAAAGAGCCTATAGAAGATGTCTTGTAGAATTAAAGAGCACCAAAATCATACTAAACAGTCCATTTTCCACCATGGACTTATCAAACTCATTATAAACACTATTTTGCAGAGTAGGGGAAAGACTTGGGAGTATTTCCTTTTCTGGTCAGGTTTTCAAAATGGTCAAGAATGACAGTCTCATAGAAGACAAGATGATAAAGGACACTGATCAGAAAGCTCAAGAAAAAGGTAAAGGTCAAAGATGAAGATAGGATTAAATTAGAGGAAGTTTCAGATCATGCAAATGAAGATTTTGAATCTAAACAACATCTTAAGGACATTGAGAACAAAAATTTACAGTCTGATAATAAGGAGACCGAGCCTGTTGAAAATGATGTACTAGCAGAGACAATTGTTGATGAAAAGATTGTACCTGCAGAGAAAATTTCAGGTGAGGAACATGATATTGAAGTTCAAAGACAAAGTACAATCACAGTTCTGTCAAAAGATGAGAAATGCTTGTTTGAGCATGATAAAGTCCCTGTTATTGATACAACTAGGGTTTGTACTAAGAAGGAATTTCACAGCCAAGGTGATGAGGTAGAATTACCAAAGAGAAAGAAACTAAAAGTTGTTGAATTTTCCTCAGTTACCCATCAGGGTAAAACTTTCAAAATGTTGGGGGAAATTGATCTTGTTTGAAGACCAAAAGCTAGACCTAGAAACAAGCTCAGACTGAATATGAAGAAGTTGCAGAACCCTAAATTGAACAAAGGCTAATGAATATGAAAAATTGAATGATGATACGGGTGATAGTAAAGGTAAAAGGCCAATGAAATCAGAAAGAGAATCTGTCCTTGCTGAGACTAAACTATCTGATATATTTCTATAGGTACAAAGTCAAATGTTGCAGGAACAACAAGAAGGTGAGATAAAGGCTTCTCACTCAGAAAAGAAGGTGATGGTTGAGGAAAAGAGTGGGAAAAGGTTTCCTGTGAAGCTGAGACTGAAGAAAACCTAAGTTTTCTTGAAACTCCTACAGAATTGTTGCCAGAAGATGAAGAAATTTATAAGAGATTAAACATTCCATGGCTTCCAGATGAGATGCAAACCATAGCAGGAAATAAAGCCTTTGATTCAGAAAAAGAGAATTTACAGAGAAGGGTAAATCAATATAAGTATCAGGTGGAATATATGCAGGAGACAAATGATGGCTTGGTCATGGAAAATAGAAGACTCAGAGAGGATCTGGATGAGATGAATAACCACTATCAGGAGCTGATTGCAGTGTCAAGAGAGGCATTGAAAAGAAAGAGGAATACAGAAGGTCAATTTACAATGTTAAAACAAACCATAAAGGATCTATAGCAACAAAATGAAGAACTCATTAGAAATATTGCAGATATGGAAGCAGATCAACTAAAGGCCAGAAGAAAAGCCCAAGCCCTAGAAGGGATAGCCTTGTTAGCTGAAGCAGCTAAAGATCTGTAAAACTTGTTAACACAATCAATTATTAGTTAGGTTTTGAAGGTTATTTTATTTTTGTAATTATTATTTAGATAAAACTATTTTGATGAGTAGGCTAAAAAGCAGTTAGGGTTTAGTCCTTAATCAAATTTTGAAGGATAGTATTAATGTATGTCAAAAAGAGGACTGGGGGTTCGATTTTTTTTGGGCTTGCAAGAGGAGGTCTTCAGACTTGTTCATAAGCTAAGTAAATGACTCTTATGTGTATTTGAAAGACTGGCTATGAAATATATGCTCTATTTACCCTTCAGTTTGTTCTCTGGCTTCATTTATAGCCTGTTTTAGTTACTCAGATTGGTAATTTCATTGCTGGTTTAAAGTTTTTTTACTTGGAATGCTTATCATCTGTGGATGAACTTCATTGTTGTTTTTTGTTGGATAATGGTTATTATGTTATGCATATTATCCTTTATATACTTATGATTTAGTGATTATTTGGATTTATGAATGCATTCCCTCTTGTCATCAAACTTCTCAACCAAAAACCCTTGAAAACCCTAAAAACCCTATTTTGTTTTATTGAGATAATTGAGATTGTGTTGGCTTGTTCTCTTGTAGTCTGGGAACAATTTCTGGCATAAAAAACTAGAATATTTTCACTTTGGTGAGATGATTTTCCATAGGAATGACTTCAAAAATAAGCCTTGTTAATTATTGTACTCCAGCACGGGTGCATTTTGAGTACACAAAATTTTGGGATAAAGATGAAGAAATTTTCCGAAATGCTCGAAATATGACAGCTTTGAGAAGGAGATTTAAGCAAAAGATAACTACGGTCAGTGGAAAGGGAACGACTATTGAGCAACAGAAGAAGCAGAAAGAGGAGGCTTCTGAGAAAAGACAAGAGGAGGCACTCAGATTAGCCCAAGAAGTAGAACAGTGGTTGGTAGAAGAAGAAGAAAAAGAAAAAAGAAAATCCAAAGAGGAAGCCAATAAAAGATCAGCAGAATTAAATCCAGTTCTAGCATTAGGGATTGAATTAATCCCTTTTATTCCAACAGAAGAAGAAGAGGTGGCCAATCTAAATACCATCTTCTATGACAAAGCTAAAAACAGAATTGTGAAGAGAACGAAGAAGAAAGTGGACACCGGAGGAAAGAAGGGAGTTATGGTGACTGATAAGACAATTGTTCATGCGACTGATGGAAAGGGAAAGTGTATCCTCAGCCCTAGCTACTAAAGAAAATGTTGATAAAATAATGATGGATTTGGAACATTCTCAGAAGAAGATTTCTCAAATTAAAGAAACCCTAAAAAGGAAAGGAGATGAAGGTCAAAGTCTGAAGAGAAAGTATAAAGACATGCTTAGTAAGATTGAGGAGTCCAAGAAAGAAGGTCAAAATTTACAGTCTGACAAGGATGCTTTAGTATTATCAGTGAACATCATTGAAGTAGAGAAGAAAGACCAAGAGAAGTAGGTCATGGAAGCAGTGCAGAAAGGGGATATGGAAAACAAAAAAATAGAGGAGCTAGAATCCCATACCCTTTTACTTAAAGAACAATTGCAAGTGGTGAAGGAGAAACAGATGGACATCACTCCATTCAGAAATTTAGCCTTGATGTTACAGAAGGAGATAAATCAGGTTTTGTTGAATCTTACAGAGGAAATGTATAAGGTGAAACAAATGGAGGACATATTGAAAGAGATAAAGCTTGGCTCAACACAATTCCGGAGAAGATTATCAGGTGTGGTAGAGCTGGTAAAAAATCAGTTAGCATGGATAGAAACCCATTCAAACTTTCCAGCTGACATGCCTCAGAAACCAGTAGGCGGTCTTAAAATGGAGATGGCCATACTAAATTTTGGTTGTAGAACAACGGTCAGGTTAAACACTGCTATTGAAAAAACTATTGAAAGTGTGTTGAGTTTTACAAAGGAATACAACTAGTTCACAATCAGTGCTTGATTCTAATGGACACCCCGGACCAAGTTTTCCCTGTCAGGGGAGAACATCTGCATAATTTGCTTCTAATGGACACCCCGGATCAAGTTTTCCCAGTCAGGGGAGAACATCTACATAATTTGCAAGAGAGGCTGCAAAAGGGAGAGGAGAGCCTAGCAAGACTCAAAGTTGTCAGTGAAAAATACATTGAGACATGAATTATACAAGCATTAGGTCACCAACTTAAGTTAGAAGAATATTTGAGTTAGAGTACTCCCAAGAGAAACAAAATCGAATCCCAACTATCCAAACATGAGGTGGTAGTTCATGTATTGGAAATTGCATAGTACAAGGTCATCAGTGAACAAGCACAAGCATGGGGTTTTTTTATCAAGAAACAAACTGGGCCCACTTAGTTTTGGCTTATTCACAAATTGAAAATTATGTATTATTTTGTATTTATCCTTTTTCTAAGTGCATGCACTAGAAGACAAATTTTTGTAAAGGAAGAGTCGAGGGAGCCGAAAAGGCTAGGGGGGAAACTCAATAGTCTTTTTTTGTATAAGTAGAGGTGAAATAGATGTTAAAAGGGACATTATTCATGCTATCTTTTTGTAAAATTATTGTAAGAAGAATTACTTTCTTTTATAATGAAGTAGTCATATTTTAGTTGGAGAAGGTAGTGTGAAGTCTCAAATGCATGTTGTAGATTGGTTGACTGTTGAATTACTTCTGTTTCAGATTTTTCTACAAAATGTGAGATCGTTCTAACTTATGAATTATTTCCATGTTATGAATTATTTCCTGTTTATTTTGGGAAGCTTACGCAGTATATTAAGTAATGAATGTTTTAACTAACAATGAGCTATCTCTTTATTTATCTTTCTACTTACATTCGTGTATTCTAGATTATGAACAACTATCTATAATATTCTCTATGCATGCTGTATAGTACATTACTCATCATTAATTACAATCTTTCTCCCTAGGGATAGGTTAGATAGAATTAGCTAGCATTAGCATAGTTGTTCTTTGTTTATGATTTAGAAGTGAAAGAGGTAAAACAAGAGGTAAGAACCTGCGGATCACATTTGAACTCTTCGTTATCTCTATCGACAATAATATGGATGTACTTCTACCCCTAGACAATATTTTCTTCTTCAAGAATGTTTAGGAGTGCTTTGTGCTCATAAATCTCAACTTTTGGAGAAATCCCGAGTTTAATAGTATTTTCAACCCATAACTTTGTTTGGATCAAATTGATGTTTAACGACAAGTATAAAACCAAACATTGTTGCTTTTAATGTTGAACATATTGTTTTTTCAATTGGGCTCTTAATGAAAATTCTACAAAAGTCACTATTTTTAATGTTCCAAAGGCACTTCAAAACCATATATGTTTTGCAAATATATAAGATCTATGAGTACTGTCTTGAATGCACAAAAAACCCAAATAATGCATTATATATGTAATATGCATATCTCAATAACCTCTATGAGTTTTACCAGATAGATTTTTAAAACTCACTTTACAACCTAACGTGAAAATTATTTGGAATGTGTCCCTAGAATATAGTACAATTCATAGTGGTGTGACTGCTAATGTGAGTAAAATCAACTAATTTCAACATCAGTAAAATCTAAATGGAAAAAGACAAAATGTCATATAAAATAATTCAAAAAATTGCAAGACCCAAACAGTTTCATAATAAGGACTTTGCAATATCCTTGTAGCTAGGGTTTTCACCCTAGCTTGTGCTGATGAGCACCTACTAAGGAATCTGGAATCCTTAGTAGCAGTTCAATAATGTATATGAAGTAAACGAAGATAAACTGAAGCAAAAACTAATCTAACAACGTTCTTAAAGCTAAAGCAGTAAAAAGTAAATAACATGAAACAGAAAAAGTAAATAAATGAATAATGGTTTTTATTGATATTACCTCCAATGAGGAGGTTGGTGGAGTCCGTTGCGCTGGTCCAATGTCGGTGGCTTCGAGCTCCAAGCTGCTTCTTTTCCTTCTCCGGTGGTGGAAATGGGCCAAAAAGAGTTCTCAATGGTGAAAGTAGCTTGATGGTAAGCTAGGGTTTCGAGAATAATTTCGGCAGAGGCAGGATGCTTATGATAATGGATGATCAAATGAGGGGTCTCCACCACTTATTTATAGTTTTTTAGTGGTGGAGTGCTGGCCCATGGTTTTGGAAACCAAATGGTTTAGGGCAGCTTGTTTAGGGTTTTTTCCTTCTTTTCCTCATTATTTTATATTTTTTCTTCCCTTTTTGGGGATTTTTGCTATTTTAAAGGAATTTTGGATATTTTTGGAGGAAAAAGGGGTTTTTTGGCCTTTTGGAGGCATTTTAGGCCTTTTGGAGGCTTTTTAGATGGTTTTATGGCATTTTGGAGGCATTTTAGGCCTTTTGGAGGATTTTTAGTGGGATTTTCAGGGAAATATGGTAGGCAAATGGACAAATGAGCCATGTAGTGGGGTAGATGAGGTAGTTAACCATTTTTGGGTGTTAACAGATTGCCCCCTGATGTGCGAGGGCAGGAGCTCATCGTATGGCCGATGGACATCATGAGTCATATTTGGTTTGTGTTGGGGTGTGGAGAAGAGAAGAAAGCAACTGAAGTCCGGGACACCGATCTCGAACCACCTGCAAGGACTGGAAAGTACATAACCTCAATAATGGATGAGGGATCATCTGATAATATGGACGAGGCGGGCATTCCCATGCTCGTATCAGAATATAACATAGCAATATAAATGGTCCTCAAATACTGGCTGAGGAAAAAATCTCAATATATGGACGAGGCGGGCATTCCCATGCTCGTATCAAGATACATAAAAATCACTGGGGAGTCCCAAAAAGGAAGCACCTGTAGTAGATAATCACTGTGCATATCATGAGGGTCCGGGAGGGACACAAATCTGGATCATACTGCTGAGTTGATCATGTCTGAGCTGATAAACTGATACACTGGAATGGCAGCGGTGCTACTGAATGTGGTTCTGAAGGAATTGATGCGCTGCTGGATCAGAGTGACAACGGTCATACGTGCAATGGTACACTGAGCTGGAACTGAACTGGGTACTCGAGGAAGCATGGAACTGGATGGCTTCCGAATACAATCGCCAACGCAGCCCGGATATCCACGGGAACATATAACTGGGCGTTTCGAAGTGACTCACCAATGTGTTAGAGTCGGGGGGAAATCCGGGGTCTTCGACACGGAATGGAAAGGATATATATCCTGCGCGATTCTCAACGATGCGAATAAGGTACTGAAGTTGAGCATGTGAGAAACAACCATTCAGAGAGGCAATGATGACTCCTCTCAAAATGGTCCGTAGGAACTCACCACAGATGGTGATGAGTCCAAGACGCAGGGACCTCTGGGTCCATCCTTTGGAATAGAGGGGCTGTCGTCGACAGAGGGAGACCTGCAACTATCAAGGCAATGATGTTTCCTTAACAGGAGCATGAGGTGCAAAACCGAAATGTGATAGTACTGGTGGCAGGGGTGAGAAACTGGGGGGAATAACTGGGCAAGTAGAGTAGGTGGACTCAAACTTCCTTTGTTCAGAGTATGATGGCAGGGATGATCGGGCAGCATATGAAACTGGCTGGTGGTGAAGGAATCATATCGGTATAGCATCTGAGGGTGAATGGGCTGAGGGAGACTCAAGCTGTGGTAAAATGGTAGGAGACTGTAGAATACTTTGAACAAAGGCGACCTGATTGGGGGTGCTACCGAGATGATCGATCAGAATAAGTGTGGATATAAAATAGTACTGTCCGGTGGATTTTACGAGCCCAGGACAGTTCATGCTCGTGGTTGCTTTCAATTTTACGGAGTCTGAAAGCAAATAAGAAGACTCTGTAGTGATGGAATGGTACTGTCATGTGGATTTTGCGAGCCCATGACAGTGCATGCTTGTGGTTGCTTTCAATTTTAAGGAGTCTGAAAGAAAATAAGAAGACTCTGATGAAATAGCACTGTCATGTGGATTTTGCGAGCCCATGACGGTTCATGCTCGTGGTTGCTTTCAATTTTAAGGAGTAT